>WOXC01010883.1:25000-241970 GCA_011680675.1 Gymnobelideus leadbeateri | reverse complement strand
AGTATAATTAGAAAACCCTTGAGAATCAACTAAAAAATTAGTTGAACAACTAATAACTTCCTCAGTGTAGCAGGATACAAAATAAATTCACAAAAATCATTAGCATTTCTATATACTACCAACAAGGTCAAGCATCAAGGGATAGAAAGAGAAAGTCCATTGAAAATCACTGCAGACAATATAAAATATTGGTGTCTACTTGCCAAGACAAACCAAGGGACTATAGGAACACATTTACAAAACACTTTTCACACAGAGACAGATCTAAAAAACTGGAGAAAAATTAATTGCTCATGGCAATACTAATTACTAATACATCTACCTAAGTTAATCTACTTATTCAGTGCCTTACCAATCAAACTGCCAAAAGATTATTTTGTAGAGCTAGAAAAAGAGGGACAAAATTCATTTGGAAGGACAAAAGGTCAAGAACATCAAGGAAATTTTTTTTTAATGTTAAGGAAGGTTGTCTAGCCATTCCAGGTTTCAAAGTATGTTTAAAACAGTAATCAAAACAAACTGGTACTGTCTAAGAAACAAAATGGTGGGTCAGGAGAATAGGTTAGATACACAAGACATACTAGTAAATTACCATAGTAGTCTGGTGGTTGATAAACCCAAAGACCCAGCTTCTGGGGTAAGAACTTAACATTTGACAGAAATTTCTGGGAAAACTGGAAAGAAGTTTGGCAGAAACTAGTCAAAGATCATCATCTCACACCCTATACCAAAATGAGGTCAAAATGAGTAAATGATTTAGACATGAAGGATGATATCATATGAGGGAACCATGGAAAAATTACCTGTCAGAACTTTGAATGAGGGAAACATTTATGACCAAAAAAGATATATGCAGTATATAAAGAAGTAAAGTAGATCATTTTAATTACATGAAATTATAAAGCTTTTGCACATACAAAACTGATGCATTCAGATTTAGAAGGAAAACAGGAAACTGGGGGAAAATATTTGCAACAAGTTACTCTGATAAAGTCCTCATTTCTCAAATATATAGGGAACTAAGTCAAATTATTAAAAATACAAGTCATTCCCCAATTGATAATTGGTCAAAGGATGTGAACAGGTAGTTTTCAGAAAAGGTAAAAAAAAATCAAGGCTATCAATAGTCACATTAAAAAAATTCTCTAAATCACTGCTGATTAGACAAATACAAAGTAATACAAGTCTGAGATACTCCCTCCCACCTATCAGACTGGCTAACATGACAGAAAAGGAAAATGAAAAATGCTAGAAGGGATAGCACTGTTGGTGGTGTTATGAACTAGTCCAACCTTTCTGAAAAAAATAAATAAATAAATAACTGTGTCCTAAGGGCTATAAAACTACATGTACCCTCTGTCCCAGAAATACCACTACTAGGACTGTATTCCAAAGAGATCAGAGGAAAGGGAAAGGAACCTATTTGTACAAAAATATCTGTAGCAACTCTTTCTGTTTGTGGCAAAGAATTGAAAGTCTAGGGAATGTCCATCATTTGGAGAAGCTGGGGTATATGATTGTGATGTAATACTATTGTTCTATAAGAAACAATGAGCAGGTTTGTAAGACCTATATGAACTCAGGCAAAGTAAAGTGAGCAGAATCAGAACATTGCACATAGTTACAGTAACATTGTAAATATGATCAATTGTAAAAAATTTAGCTACTCTGACCAAGAATCTTGATTCAAAATGCCATCCACCTCCAGAGAGAAGACTGCTGTCATCTGAATGATGAAGATTGAAATGCAGATTGAAACATACTTTTTTCAAACTTTCTTTATTTTATTGTTTCATTTTGTTTGTGGGTTTTTTGTTTTTTGGTTTGATTCTATTTGATGATTGTTGTTGTTCTGCATTGTGGTTAATATGGAAATATGTTTGGTATGACCTCACATATAGGGAAAGCATTTGGAGCTCAAAATTTTTCAAAATGATTGTTAAAAATTATTTTACATGTAATTGAGAAATATAAGATGAAATAAAATATTTTTAAAAGAACCTGTACATGACCACTCCCCCAACTTCTTAGGTAGGAGCCAATTGTAGACACCGGTTTTAGAGCCTCAAAATTGCTTCTTTGTTTCAGAAATAATGCTCTATTCCAGTAACTTTATGTGGCCCTGATCTGGCCTCATTTCTTCAAGAGGTCCTCTAAGTCAACCTTTTCATTTTTTATAGATGACATCTGGGGAAACTGAGGTCTAGAAAGTTTCATTCATAGGATCATAGATTCAGAGATGTAAGTAATTTTAGAAACAGGTCATCTGGTCATTGACTGAAGCACAGAGAGCCTAGGTGACTAGCCCAAGTTCACAAATCTTGAGCACACCAAAGGCAAGATTCTGAAAGCAGGTCCTCTAACTAAAATCAGCATTCTTTCTACTATACTCAGCTGCCTACCTTGTTCTAAGAATAAAATGAATATGCAGCTGGTGGCTTCTTATTTCCTCTCCTCTCTTTTTCTTCTCTCCTCTCTCTTCCTTTCCTCCCCTCTCCTTTTCTGTTCCACTCCTCTTCTCTCTCCCTCTTCTCTGATCTTCTCCTTTCCTTTCTCTTCCTCTCTTCTCCTCTCCCATGACTCTCTCACCCAGAACACAGGAAGCCCAGTTGTTGACTCCTCAGATTCTTCTGAGGGTGACAGTGAAAAAGCAAGGACCTTTTGGCACAGATATAATAACTAGCTTCTTCTAAAGTACCAAGTCCCATGACAACCACAGGCTCTCATGTATATGTGTACCTGTGTGTATGCAAACGTGTTCCAGCTGTGCAGCATCTGGTCATCATGAATAACTAGTCTTAAGGAAACCAGGTGACCTGAACTAAATCACCCAGCAATTCTAATCCTAGGAAAGAAGTGGACTACCACATTATTTCCTTCCTCTTTCTAGTCTGAAAAAAAGCTATTTATAGGCTGGAAACTCCCCAATCTACATCTCGATTTTCTGTGTGAGGTCCTTGCTTCCTCTACAGCTCCCTCAGTTACCATTTTTGGAGAGAGAAGAGTGAAAAAGAAAGAAAAATGAAAGAAAGAAAGAAAGAAAGAAAGAAAGAAAGAAAGAAAGAAAGAAAGAAAGAAAGAAAGAAAGAAAGAAAGAAAGAAAGAAAGAAAGAAAGAAGAAAAAGAGAAAGAAAGGAAGGAAAGAAAAAAGAAAGAGAGAAAGAAAGAAAGAAGAAAGGAAGGAAGGAAGGAAGGAAGAAAGAAAGAAAGAAAGAAAGAAGAAAAAGAGAAAGAAAGGAAGGAAAGAAAAAAGAAAGAAGAGAGAGAAAGAAAGAAAGAAGAAAGGAAGGAAGAAAGAAAGAAAGAAAGAAAGAAAGAAAGAAAGAAAGAAAGAAGAAAAAGAGAAAGGAAGGAAAGAAAAAAGAAAGAAGAGAGAGAGAAAGAAAAAGAAGAAAGTTGGAAGGAAGGAAGGAAGGAAGGAAGGAAGGAAGGAAGGAAGGAAGGAAGGAAGGAAGGAAGGAAGGAAGGAAGAAAGACCTATACTGCAAATATATGCAGAGTTTGTTTTCCAATGAAGGCCTAATAGGGCTACCTCTTCAGCCTGGATATGTAAAACCTTGGCCTTTTCACAGCTGATAAAATACAAATTAATCCTTAGAGGATTTCATATGTGCCTATTTATTACCTTCCAATATGAAAGACCCGTGGCAATTAATACAGCCTGCACTGTGTGCGAGGGCATCAGTCTCACTGCTTTGGAAACAAGAAGGCAGCCCAGGCTTTCCCCTCCCCGCCACCTGCCTCTTTTTTCCCTTTCCTTTCTTGCTCTAAATGTGCTACCCGAGGTGTGATGTTGGAAGGTCACAAACCCCAAAGCTTCTCTGGAGTTTCCATGATTCCTCCTTAGAAGCTTTAAATTACCGTGTCTTCGGGGTATGAAATAGCGCTGTTTGTATGCAACGGCGAGTTCAGTTTATTATGAGAAATGAAAACATTTTAAAAATTAAAGGAACATGGGTCTTTGTGTTCACAGTTCATTCTGTTGGTTTAACCTCCACACTTAACCTCTCCAGTTCATTTTCTAAAGCCCTCTTTCATCTGCCTTTGCATGCAGCCCGATTTAACTCTCGGCTGCCCAGAACGGTCGCCTAAGTGGCCGCTGGGGAGATCGAAGCAGCGTTTCTCTGGGCTCCCGAGAGTTCACCGTAGTCATCTCGCAGAAGTATCTATCTAATTGTGTTTGCAGAATCCGGAGTGCCTCCTCACTTGTCGCCTCCCCAGTTAGAAGCCGCCCGCCTGGCTGTTTCCATCTTCATTTATTTAGCATATATTTGTCTCTTTTCCCAAGCGGGAGCTGGAACATTTGGGGGCCCTGCACCTTCTAGCGCGAGCCCCACCGAAGTTTAGACCCAGGCCAGGTTTCCTACCCAATGACATGACTCATTGTTCCTGAGAACACATGATGGATTTAATAAGCTCAAGCTTTCCCTCTCCTGGACCCCAATCGGGTCTAAAACTGAGACAATGAAGTCAGTTCATCTTTGTCTTTAAAAATGAATACTCCAAATTAGCATAACTCTTGTTCTTTGGGCTCACGATAATCAGACAAGTTTTATTCATATTTTTGTAAGGGTAAGATGTCTGTTTGATATTCCGGCTTTGTTTATTCATCAGCAAAAGTCTATATAATTTCCTGTAATGCGCTGGGTTTATTTACCATCTCTGCGCAGTATTTATTTAGGCTAAAAGCGCACCTCGGTGGCAGTGGAGTGGAGGCAGCCACCTCTCCAGCTCCCAGGATTACACTTCTGTCTCTGTCCCATCTCAGCCCGTGGAGTTCTCTTGACAGCACAGAAGAATCTGCATAAGGAAAAGTAACTGACAGCTGGGGTCAGACGCTCTCTGTTAAACGACACTGCCGGTTACACATTTGGAATTGTTTAAATATGAGCCTACAGCTTCCACAATCATCATCTTGCTGGTTCCACTTTTCATACCCAACAGCCAGGAAACTGACACGTAATTACACACTTACTGATGGTATCGGCGGGCCCGATAATTAAAACTGCCACTGGAGGATTGGGATTGCTCGTCTACAGCTGGGATGTTGTCAAGAGGGAAGAGCTCCAGCAGCTTTGCACGCCGTCCTCCTACAGGTGGACCGCCGGCCGGCCGGCCGCTGGCCCTGAAGTCCTAGGGAGCCTCAGCACATCCTTCACGGTGTCTCGCGCAAAGGAAGAAAATCTATTAACAATCCAAGAAGTGAAATACAAACATGATGACCCAAGGGTTAAACTGTCTGGACGGCCGCCGGAGTCAGATCTATTAAGCATTGTTCTTGTCCTTCTTTTCCCTTATTCGCTGTATTTCCTGAAAACAGCGCCCGTGGTTTGCTACCTGCAGCTGTAAGGATGTCAGTGGGCAACTTTAAAGACTGTGCTGGGAGCTCGTGGCTAGCCTCAGCCTGATGCCATGAAGTCACCTCATGAAGAGGCTAGAAACCATGCAACACGTTGCTTCCTGCAGGCGGGAAAAAACCTGCACCTGCTGAATACCTGGTAAGGCACCACCCATAGTGAGAGCTCCCAGCCTGTGCTCTAAACTAAGGGACAACAAGACTTCCCCACATAAAAGACTTGGGGACCAGGCCATTATTAGAGACCATAATGTTGCCCACAGTTGGAATAATGGTGAACCGTGAAAGGTTAAGCA
The DNA here is from genome assembly GCA_011680675.1 of Gymnobelideus leadbeateri. Classification (NCBI taxonomy): domain Eukaryota; kingdom Metazoa; phylum Chordata; class Mammalia; order Diprotodontia; family Petauridae; genus Gymnobelideus; species Gymnobelideus leadbeateri. Next base: position 236,318 of record WOXC01010883.1, on the reverse strand, counting down.
TAGCCACAACCACCACAATAAGGTAAGGATAATATGGTAAGGCTGATGTCAATGATGGTGATGACAGCTGGACTGTCTAGGTGCTTCAAGGGTGACTAAGCACTTCTATCAATCACCATCTCAAATGCTCATGATCTCCAAGTCAATGGAATGCAGAGCTCCCTGAAGGTAGAGATCTAGAGGGAGAAATCAGCACCATGGAGGGCCTCCTCCTGCCTGTGCCTGAGGAGGAGCCAAAGGGGCTTCCAGAGAGCCCAAATCACAATCTTGTGTCTCAATAGTCTAGGGAACATTTAAAACAGAGAATGGAATGAGGGCAGCTTGTCCTAGTACTGCTTTGGTTTGAACCCCACTCAAAAAAATAGGAAGAAAATAACAACAACAAATCTTTCCTTTCGTTGAGACAGAGAGGTGGAGTACCACACCCCAATTCAGGGAGACTTATGGCCCAATCCAGCTTCAGACACTTAATAGCTGTGTGACCTTGGGCAATTCACTCACCTTGGGCTATCAGCATCTATCTCCCAGGATTGCTGTGAGAGAGAAAAAATAAGATAATAGTTGTCAAGTGCTATTTAAATGCCGGCTATTACTATTCATAAAACAAACCCATGAGCTGACTTCAAGGAGTAGCAGAGCCCCCCGAACTTGAACCCTGGAGGGAAGCATAGAGTAGTGGGGGGAGTATTGGCACTGGATCCAATACAGATCTGTGTGACCTGAGGCCTGGCCCCTGGTCGGTCTGTGCCTCAGTATCTCGAATTTAAGGACATTTGCAGCTCTAATTCTGAGAATTGGAATCTCAGAACTTGGCCAGCTAGAATGAGAATCTGTTTGGTGGAGGTGAAAAAGGAGAGGAAGCCTGGCTCCTGGGGAAGAGGGGATCTTCATCTGTATGGTGGGCCAGGTAGGCACTGGAAGGGTCCATCTTGACTCTGTGGCTTCTTAAGCCCATCAGGACCCATAGCCAGTGGGTTGCCTATGGGGGATGGGAGGGAAGAGAGAAGGGGTGGGGATGCAGGATGGAGCCTGATCCCAAATTGAGAAAGACAGGTGCCAGGCTGGTAGGTGAGAGTTGCAGGTTCAGGCCCACCAGTACTCAGAGACGTGCAACCAGTAACCGCCAAGTTAGAGCTGCCACTCACAGCTGATCCCCCAAGTCTTCCTGAAACCCGACAGAATGACAGGGGTGCCTTTGCCTGGAATGAGCCCTGTGAGTTCCATTCACAAATGCACAATTTATTCAAAGCATCAGGCCCAGACACAATCAGCAGCAAGACCTGAATTGTCTTTCCTGAGTTACCTGCCTTAAAGAAAAAAATCACCTGCTGGGGGATCGGCTCAAGGAAAACCGCCACCAGACAAGGAAGCTGCTGTCAAGTCACTGCCTAGGAGCTCAGTGATGAAGCCAGGAGCCATGGAAATAAGACCCCCATTTGGGTAGAAGCTCCTGTCAGGAGAAACCTGTAGTGACTCTCCTGCTAACCCTCATGAATACTCAGACATTCAAATCCTCAGCCCCTTCCAGCCCTAGACCTATGGCCGGGGGCTGTTACCTCCTCCGGTGACTCATCCACAGGCTCAATAGAGGCTCACCCAGCATCCTGGGCCATCCCTCACTTTGTCTGGAGGTCTGAGGCTACCAAGGCAGCCTGTGATGTCAATCCCTCTTGTCCTGGCATCAGACCATCCTCTCCGGGGCACGGACATTTCTCTGACAGCATTTTGTATGACACAACAACATACAAAATTCTTGCAATAGTTGAAAGAGTCTTCTACCAGGGTAGAGGGTCATTGAAGCTCATTCTCATAGATGTGGAAGCAGGTGCTTTTAGGGTATCCTCATTACAAAACCATCCCAACCAGGGGAGCACAGGGTCAACTGGTCCAAAAGGAGTCAGGGGCCCCAGGATTCAATCTTGTCTCTACCATGTCCTATCTCAGTGATCTCTGTGGCTTGCCTACCTAGGCCTTGGCTCATCTATAAAATTAGAATATTGGACTAAGCATCTTTTAGGCCCCTGCTGTCTCTAGAACCATGAGCTTATGACAACCCTCATATGATGCAGTCCCCAGGCTCCTTAGCATCACAGTCACTCTCCTCTGGACCCTTTTCAGCTTACCAACCTAACTTAGCACTAGGGAATTTCTAAACCACTTGGGCCATTTGTACACGAAGGCACCTGGAATTGAGTGCAATGTTATAGTGGGGTCCAACCAGGGCTGAGGACAATGGGGCTCTCACGTCTGTCCTGCTTAATTCTACACCTGGCTCCATGCCACCTGAGACTACATTGAGTCCTACCCCCTCCCCCCCCAATGGATTGAGTGGAAGCTTGGTGGGCTGGGAGAGAGTAAGCCCACATGCAAACACACGAATGTGCACCCCCCCATCTGCCCCACCTACTGGAGGATGCTCATGCACACAGCTGAGAATCCCAGCCAACCCTGGCTACATGCAGGGTCTTTGCTATGGTCCCACCAATCAAAATGGAAAAAAGGCTCTGTGCCCTGCACAAAGGTGGCCCAGTCCCTGACACTTGTGAATTGTATGGGCTTTGCTAAATTCAACAAGGTATCCCTCCAGCCAAGCAGAAGATCTATAGGGAAAAGAGATCTGGGTGCCTAAGCACAAGAAGTCAGCAAAAAGCCATGAATATTGTGATGGGATGCAGACAGAATCCTTTTCTATTACAAGGTGCTAAAGCCTCTCCTGGCCTGAGCTGGAGCCAGCCAGCCAGCAGCTGTTCTGGCCTCCTTTGGAGAGGAATAATCTGAAGGCCTCTGACTGAGCTCAGCAGCCAGAGGAAAGATCACCTCCGCAGAAGGGTGGGGGCGGCCATGGAAAGCCCACTCCTTGGAGATGGGGCCTAGGGAAGGCTTGGGAAGAGAAGAGGGCCATCCCCTGCATAGCTCATGATTAGACCTAGGCCCTGCTGAGGTCACAGCTCTCAGGTTTATTCCGGGGGCAGGACTGAGTGCTCATCCTCCTGCACTGAGCTGTGGGGTACACTGTGGGCTTGGCTGGAGAAAGGCTGGCAGGGAGAGGATACTCCCAGAGGGGGAGCCTTGGAGCTCAGCCTGGTTTGGACGAACTGAGGAAATGCCCTGCTCTAAGGCACTGGGGGTGGAAGCAGAGTAGTTCAGTGGAAAGGTCTCTGAAACTGGGGTCAGAGACTGGGTTCAAATCCTACCACTGTCATTGGTCCAAGGATTCCTTCCCTTCTTGGCCTCTGTCCTCTTCAGGTATAAAATGAGGAGAAAAGTGGGAACAGCCTCCTTCAGCTCTGATCTTCTGAGGCCAACTCTGTGACTTCTCTGGGGCTCAGTTTCCTCCCCTGGGCTAGATGTCTAGTGTCCCCCAGCTGTGGCTCTGTGATCTTGGAGTAAATGAATGTGATGGTGGCCCCTGGCCCCTCTTGACTCCAGCCCTCAGCCTGCCTAGAAAGGCAAAGGGTCAGACATCCATCTGGACTGCTTGGGAGCAATTCTGTACAGATTCTGGAAGCATCAGAGATAGGGAGCTCCTCAAAGCTTCTTCCTGAAGGAAAGGACTGGGGGGAAGTCCATTCATTAGACCAAGGTCCTAGGTCACAGGAAAAGAAAGCTTCCCTCAATGGCAAAAGACCCCTGGGGATGGCATCCCCCCTAAAATATGTAAACCACTCAAAACACAGGCCCCATCTGAAATCAGTGACCTGCTGTAGACTGGGACCCAGAAGTCCTGGGTTTGAATCCTCCTTCATACATTCTTCCATAAAGAATCCAGGATGATTGTCAACCTCTTTGAGCTATAAATTATACATTAGTGGACAAAGACAGGAGGGGAAGTCACTCCCACTAAGCAAAGAAGGAAGCTAAATCAGAGAGAGGTGAACAACCAGCTATAGTCACCCTTTAAGACCTGGGTTCACGCCTTCCAACCACAGGCCCAGCATCTCACCGACCTCAGCTTTTATGACCCAGCTAGGTAGGCTTAAAGGTACATCCACTATAGAAAGCAAAGGACAGGCATGTCTTATGTAAGAGCAAGGGAGTTAGTTTGGTGCTGAAACTTCCCTTGGAATGGGCATTTAAAAATAAATTTCAGTGGCATATTTTGGTATTGTTTTCCCTACTCCATACCAACAAGCCTTCTTTTATAACAAATTTTTTTCTTAAAAGAGAAGAGAAAATAAATCAGCAAATCCAATTATCACATTTAAGACCAACAAAAAGACAAAACAAAACAAAATAACCAGCACAGGCAGCATATGTGCTATTTCACACCTGGGGACCCCCACTTATGCATAGAAGGGAAGGGGGCTTCTCATATCTCTTCTTTAGAGTCAAGCTTCTCCCTGAAATGATGTTTGGTTTTAATCACCAAAATCTGTCCACCTCCAGCACCTTCCTGCCCTCCTGATTTTATTGATGGGAAAGCGGAAGAACAGAGAAGTTAAATAACCTGGCAAATCTCACAGAGCATATTAGTGGAAGGGTTAGTGAAGGACCTCAGGATCACCTGTGCCCAGTACTTGGGCCACTAAGGAATCTTGCTTCCTAATATTTTAGATGAAATTCTTAAAAAGGAAGAAAACCAAAGGATGATCTCATTGTAGAGGTGTATAGATTTCCCCCTGGGGTGCAGTGAGAGCCTGGGATGTCAGTTCTTTGACTATCTAAATAAAAAATGTTAAGATTGAAATGAGTTATTCCTGAAGGAAGAGAGAAAATGTTTATTCCTCTAGTTTTTACATAATGTGAAGAGGATTTGATTTTCCAATCATCGCCTTGGAGTAAAGGTGATGATCTCTGTCCTCCACCTTCCCTCCCACCCCAGCCCCCAGTTATTATCACTCCCCGATCCCCAAACACAATTCTCTTGTTGAGTCTGTATTCACTGAGCTGTTGGACCCACTGGACTATCCTCAGAAGAATGGGGCAGGGCCCAGCACTTGGCCTCTCACTGAGCAGATACTTCTAAAAGATGCTTGTTCAATGGAATGCCCAATTCTGAGGGCATCCTCAAGTGGAGACAGAAGGGACTGCCTGTGAAGGCAGTGCTTCCCCTCACTGGTGGGAATGACCATTCACTGAAGAGACTGATCTCCCTGATGTTTCCATAGAACAGTAAGGTGTCATGACCTGTAATCAAAGCAGAATGGAAACCACCCAAAGGAAACGTAGGATGTGCCACCATTTAGAGAATCCACCCCAAATGTTCACACGGACTATTGGTGCCCGGCCTGTGGCAGAGCATCTCGAGCTGTGTTGATCTGACCAGCCACAGTTGGACACACTGAAACTTGACTCAAGCATCATGATGTCATTTGGTCCTCTTCTAGAACGAAGGACAACAGCCAATCAACACCCAAGGTGAGTCAGCCTGTTTATGGGCATCATCTCAAAGGAACCAGGGATGAAGGTTCGAATGTTCTCGCTTTTAAACTGAAAACTGGTTCAAGGAAGTAATGATTTGTCTATGGTCTCCCAAACCCTAGACTTTAACTCAGGTCTTCCTGACTGCAGGTTAAGCCAATTAGCTCCCCTACCCCCCCCCCCGCCCCCCAGTGCTGCTTCTCCATCGCAAGGCAGGAAATTGGAATTTGGTTGGTCTAGATTGCTTTTGGGATGCCTTCCAAATGGGAGATCTTGAGATGCCATGATTGTGTGTGTGTGTGTGTGTGTGTGTGTGTGTGTGTGTGTGTGTGTGTGTGTGAAATCAGCCCATCCAACCCTAAGCCTGACAGTGACTGGGAAAATAAATTATTTTTCACTCTGCCACCAGAAATAAATATGCTCTCTCTGTCTCTGTATCTCTCTGTCTTTCTGTATCTTTCTGTCTCTCTGTCTCCTTTTTCCCCTCCCTTTTCCTCTCTCCCCAAAACTCCCAGAATTTTCATAAATAAATCCACATACTACATCCATAATCTCAGCAGGAAACTTTGGTTTTGTACTCCCAAAGAGAGGGGACTGGAGTCACTGGGGATCAGAGTTGCTTTATTCTTTGAAATTGATGGGGACAGTAACAAAAGAAATCCAAATTTCCTACCTGGGGACCATAAGTATTTCTATCCCCAGGACCAATGGAGCCTCCACTCTGACTTACTGGGAAAAGATGTGCCAGCGCCAGTGCCCTTTATGCCCAATACCTCCCCAAGCAGAAACAACCAGTCATGCTGAGTTATGATAATGGCTTTTGTAACACATATCATTGTCCCGAGAACTTGGGGATTCAAATGGGGATTGATGGACCTTGTGTTTAATTTAGTTTGAAAAATAAAATAAAAGCCACTACCTAGTGCCTGGGCTTATGTCCTGAGGTTCTAAATATATGATTCTTTCCTCTTAGTTATTCATATCTGGTTTCAGGCCACTCCATAGACACTGAAATTTCTAATCAGGTTAAGAGTGAGCTAATGGGCATTTTTCCCTATGACCCTCTTTCCCACCCTCTCCTGCCCTCAGTGGAGTTCGCTGTATAGTTTGGGGCACCTGCACCCTAGAGTAAGAAGACTATTGAAAAACTGGAGAGCATCCAGAGGAAGCCAACCGAGAGAGAAGGGTCATATACTAGGAGGATCAGCAAAGGAAACAAGAATATTTAGCCTGGAGAAGGGAAGACTCTGGGAACTCTGAGAGTCATTTTCAAGGATATGAAGGGCTAGACTGCGCAGGAAGAATTGACCTTGTTCTGCTTAGTCCCTAAGGGCAAAACCAGAAGGAACGAGGGGAAAGGTACAATGAGTCCAATTTGGGCTTCTCCTGTTTATAGCTGGCTCCAGAGGACCGAGTTAGTTCACTAGCTCAAAAGGAATGCTCCCCCCAACCCCCACTGGAGTTCTTCAAGCCAAGGATAGCGAACCACTTGACAGGTTTGTTATAGTGGACATTCCTTCTTGTTATGAACTAGATCGGATGGCCATTAAGGTCCCTTCCAACTCTAAAAACAATGACAGGATTCTGTCATTCTCAAGTTGCCGGGGGTCCAATGTAGACAGACCTCTCCATCAATGTTGAACTATTCATTCAACAATCATTTTTTAGGCAGTTGCTATGGATACAGCATAGTGCTCAACCATGGGGGATATACAAAGTTTAGGTAAGACACAGTCCCTTGCCTCAAGGAACTTATAGACTAGACATGAGAAGAGACAAAAACACTGAACATAAATAATAACACAATTTAAGACAGCAACTATACAAGAGAAGGTGATACACAAAATCTGTACCTCTAGGGTAGAAGAAAGGAGAAATGTAGCCCAGTATGGGGGTTGAGAGGAGAGTCTTAGGGCAGTGTAGAGTGGTAGACAGAGTCAGAAAGACAAGGGCTCCCATCATCCCCTGCAGATACTGATTGTTGCCTGTGTGACCAGGCCGCAGCTCATTCATCTGTAAAATAAGGGTTTAGACAGGATAACTTCTATGGCCCCTTCTAGTTCTGAATCTGCAATCCTGTGGCATGAAGAATCATGACCATTTCATGGAACAGCTTCCATTGGTGTTGGGTTTAAAGGGTGGGCAGGAAAGTATTGGAGGTAGCCCAAAGGAAGGCATAGAGATGGAGGAGCACAGATCTATTCTGGGAACTGAATAGTTCAGGGTGGCCAGGAGAGACACACCTGCATTTCCAGCTTGTCTAATCCATCCATCCATCCAAGCTTATGTCATTATGGAGTGAATAGTTGAAAATGAGCTCAGGAGTGACCCCTGCTGAGGATTATAATGGCTATTTTTAAAGGAGTCTTCCAGGGATCCCCAAGTCTTGTCCCCCAAAGTAATTTCAGATTCTTTCTTTGATTATTCAATAATTGTCTAATAAATATTAGTCCTATCCCATCCACCAAAACTCAGAATCAGCGCATGGGAAGGGGGCTATGGAGACCATCTGGTCCAAGGCATGCCAGGAAGCTCCCATCACTGATAAGAGGTCACTCAGAGAGGGCCTGGCTGTCTCCAATAGGGAACCTGGGGTGGGGAGCCAGGAAATAAGCATCCTTTCTGCCCCTGCCCTTTGAACCATGTAGCCCTGGAAAAAGCCGGCCTTCCCTTCTTCTACTTACCTGAACAATCCCCCAGATTGGGCTACGTTTCTTTCTTCTACCCTAGAGGTACAGTTGGGAGCATTGTAGGGGTAAATCTTGGCAGGAGAAGAAATGCCAAACACTGCAAAGCAAACAAGGATCCAGCAGCCTGAGATTCACTAGGAAGCATGTTTCTCTTGCTGTCAGCTTTCTGGGTGGCAAATGTTTTTGAAAACAGCAAAATATTGACTTTTAAAGAGGTAAAAAGCAGCCGGTCTAATGTCTGTGAAGCCCAGGACCAGCAGATGCCCGGTCTTGCTAAAACTGACAAAGGGATGCCCATTGGCGGAATTCCAGTGTCCAGTCTTCTGGTTGCCCCATCCAAGGTGATGGAGAGAGCATTCCCAGGATTCTCCTGCTAACTAACCATTTTAATGAGCATACTTGCGTGGCTGCCCCAGGTTATCTGCACCAGAGGTGAGCTCTCTGCAGGTTCTCTGGCCTAGTCAAGAAAAACACAACAAAACAAAGCTTTCTTCAGGCCACAGCATATGCCTGCCTTCATCATTTATAAATCAAGGCTATTTGCAATGTGGAGCCTCCATGATTTAGCCCTTCACTGAGAATTTCCTGCTTCCTTTTACCAGCATTCGGTCAACCTTGCTCCAGGTTCACAGGAACCCCAGGGAGCAAGCCCTAATTCCAAGCTTGAGCACCCAACTGCTGCTTTGGAGTCTGAGCTCTAAAGGGCGATGGTGTTTACCCAAGACCCAAACCTGGGAAACTGGCACCAGGCACCAGGCTCCCAGACCCACACAGGCCCCTTCAGGGCTGGCCAGAGAAATTTCACCACCTCCATAGGGCCAACTCTTAGAAAAATCACAGCACAAGCAAACAATTTATCTTTAGACACCCATGTTTTTGTCCTTCCCTATCCATGCAGGATCCATGCAAGGGATCCTGCCAGTGCCCCGCCCCCAGCCCCCTGCTTCTGCCAGGGCCCGCCTCCTGACTGCTCAAAGCCTCTAGTCTGAATAGCATGGAAGCTACAGGGTCCTGCCACCCCAAGGCCCTCTCCCTTCCCTCCCACGAGCCACAGAAGGGCCTACAGTCTGTTTGTTTGTCTGCCTTGTGACCTCTCCTTCCTTCCCATCCTCACCCAGGACTCTGGATTTACAATAAAGGTATCTAGGTATCAGTCCTGACTGTGACATATTAAACGAGGGAAACTGGGAAACTTCTCTCAGTTTTGTCACCGGCAAAATGGAGACAGACCAGTCGATGCTTAAGAAGGCCATCTCCCTTCTCTCCAGGCTGCTGCCTCTTCCCTTAGCAGGATTTTTCTCAACCATGACCACACTCTCCCTTTTGTTTATCATCTTCTCAGAGGGTCAGTTTTACCTTCCCTCCATCCTCAGAACTGGCACATATTAGGTGCTTTATCAGGAAAGCTGGGGGCCAGCAGACAGACCAAGAGAGCTGGCGTCGGGAGTGGAGAGAAGGGGCGGACAGAAGAGATGTGGGAAAGGCAGAAGGACCAGCACTCGACAGCTCACTGGATGTTGGTGGGGCTGACGGGTGTTTGTCTGGAAGTCAGAAGATCCTTGGGGGCCACACTGATTTTAAATCCTCATTCTTCACTGAGGCAGTGTAGCCTAATAGAGAACTGATCTCTGGGCCACCCAGCTGCAGTCACTTACCTCTCTGTGCCTTGAATGCTCGGACTAAATTGTGCAGAAAAGGGCGACAACCTGCCTTGGTCTAAGGAATTTTCTCACCTGAAGGTTCCACGTACAGATGAAATCAGAAGTCCAGCCCCCATAATTGTCCCATTTCTCGATTCCTACCCCTCCCCCCACAGAATATGAGCCTCTTAAGGGGGCCACCTACAGTGTTGTTTCAATAAAACCTGCCGCACCTGGAATCCCGAATTATTGAGCCGAATGAAACTGAATCCACTGCAGCACGGTGGAGAGAGCCCTGGGTGAAGGGTCAAGAAGCCTCGAGTGCAAATTCTGCCTCAGACACGGGATACAGGCAAACCATTTTACCTAACCCTGCCCAGATTCAGTTTCCTCATCTTTAAAATGGGGATAATAACAGCATCTGCCCCAAGGGGAATTAGCAGTCGTAAAGGGCTTTGTGAGCCCCAGGGGCAACGTAAGCGGACTCTGTGCTAATGGAATCCTCTCTGTCCCTCTGTGATCTTCCTCGAGGCCTCCTCTTGGTTCCCCTGGCCGGCTCGGGCTGGCTTTAACGGCCCCTTTGGCCCTGCTGGACTGCTCCCTTTGACGGAGGCCTCCCAGGCTCGCCTGGCAGGGCAGGGAGGTGCAAGACTGAGGACAGGATGGGGGACCCCTCCTCTAGTCGGGTGCCAGTGCAGGATGTCACCCCCTAAGGGCCCAATGGAGTCAGCCAAGGCCAGTCCGAAGGCTTTGTGGGGCACTGTCTTGGTACACACAGATGGATGGGGGCAAGAAAGGGAAGCTGTTCTAAACGCTGGAGTGGAGCGTCCATGAAGTCACCAAGGGCCGAATAGTCACGGACCAGGGGTCTGAGCAGAAAGAGACTGGAGAGCCATGAAGCCCAGTTTTGTCCCTTCACCCAGGTGCAGAGGTAAGTGACTTTGCCACGGTGACACGGCCCAAAGCAGAGTTGGCACACTCAGCTTGCTGTGCACCCCTCTATTTAGTCCCTACAATGTCTATCAGCCTGGGATCCATGGAAGCCAACAGGAGCATCGATAGCTCCAGGGGTGGTGGGCACGAGTTCTGTAGGCATCTGGAATAACAGCTCCAGCACCCTATGCCCCTGCTACTTTCCAAGGATGAGGGCCAATTCTCAGAGGCACAGTTCTAGAGCTCTAGAATGGGGTTTCTAGGAAGAAAAGAGAGTTGGGAAGGGGAGGGAGGATCCTGATTTGATCCTGAAGATTTGATGCTAATCCAGAATCATTTACAACCCAAAAGCCAGACTGAAGGCAAGTGTGCAGGAGATGACAGAGAGACAGAGAGGCTGGCATCTTTTTGATATTTTTTCCCAGATTTCCGGGGTTGGCCTGGTGATGTCTACTTGGAATGTCCAGCCTACCCAAGGTCTATAGACTGGGGCATATTTGCACTCCTCTGTTTTTTAAGTGGCACCACTATGCTTCCACAGTTTGAGGTCACCTTCCTAGCCAGTTTCTTTCTGTTTTCCTGCTCTAGGCATCAGTCATGATATGAGAGAAACATTGCCCTAACAAGCAAGGTCTTCCCTTCCAGAGTCAGGGCCTGCAGAGGCCTGGTGGGAGTAGGGGTCCAAAATTATGAGAGGCAAGTCTGCACAGCTAGAACCGCGCTCATTGGGGAAGAAGATCCCCCTGTGAATTTTTCTGGGAACCTATCCAAGGTTAAAGGTTCACACATCCCCAAACCACTCTCCAGCTGCATTTTTACTGAAGAAATTAAAGTTTCATCCAACAGAGCCAAGGAGAGAACATTTAGCCACCTGTCAACACTGCAATCCTCGGTGAAACATCAGCCACACCAACATTTGCTTGTTTACGGATTCCCGTTATCAATAATTAAGAAACACAAATCTATTGCAGTTGGGGAAAATATAGACCTTCTTTCCCAAGGTCTGTTGATGTTCTTCTTACCAAGAAACCGAAATGGAGATTAAATTTCAGAGCGAGATTTATTTTGTGCCCTTGTCCTGTTAGCCACCAGAGACCTGTGCAGCGCAGGCAATCTGATCAGAATAATGCATAGGGACATATTTCAGAAAACCAATAATTGTGGCAACACCAGTCTCTGTAAGGGACCCCAACAAAGTCAGGCATCGCTGTCCCCCTTTCCCAACATTCCCACCTCCTGGCTCTGGGATGCTCTGCAGCAACCAGCCACAGCACCAGATGGAAGTAATCACCAGTGGCCGGTGCACAGTTTATTGTAATTTCTGCCCTGCAGCCCCCAAATCAAAGTGGCATTTTATAGGTGGACCTGAGATAACATTTTACAGCATTTATTTCTGAGAGCACCTCCCCCCGCCACCTCTGCAATAGGTCTTGGAGGTTGTTGTTTTTATGATGTTCAGAAGCAGTTCAGCCCAAACGCAGAAAAATGCCCCAAACAGGCTGTATTGAAATGGTTTCCTCCCTTAACCTCTTGACTCACCTGCATAAAAAGGAATCTTTCAGAAACAAGTCCCAAACAGAATCACTGCCTATTTGCTTTCCCCCAAACCCTGGTGGAATAAACAGAATTTGTAACAAGATCCTGGGGCCCATTTCTTATTCTGCTCATATTTGCAATGATTTTATAACGGGAGGGAGTGCTGCCTGGCTCCCATTAGCACAATCAGGGCATCCTGGGACTAAAAATCATTTAGGGCCCCTCTCTTACAGTGATGCCCTGCCCAGCAGTAGAAGCAGGAGGCATTGTTTCCTCTTATTGCAGGGTACTTTATCAGGTGGTCAAGAAGCTTAGAGTGAAACCCTCCCTCTACTGAACTGCCCTGTGTACTCCCACCCCTGTGACCAATGTGGAAAGTGGTATTGCAAGAAATTACCCAGGTGCCAAGGAGAGAAATGCATGAATCCTTAATGGCCAATTCCCCATTTTATCATGACATGGTCATGCACTGGAGAGATCTCAGGAGATTTTGCCTTGGAATATTTTCTTTGAAAACATGGACTGATGTCCAGATTGCTCAAGAACAAATGGGGCAAACTGTTGAAAAATGGTGGTAAGAGGAGCCAGGTAATCTCGCCAGGCTCTGAGAAGTCTAATCGTAAGGGAGCAGTGTGAGGAATTCTGCCAGAGTAAGGCTAGCAGCCTGCAGATGGATGGTGGGAGCCAGGTCCTGCTGGAGAAAATGTGATCCATAATTTAGGCCCTGATTCTACTGGATGTGACTGAAGATTTCAGCTTTGCTCAGGAAATACTCTAGATTCCATGAACTGGCCCCTTCATTAGTGTGGACATGGTCTCCATCATCACAGATCCTAAGCCTTCCTTGACTCAGAAGATGATACTAGAGATGAAAAATACCACCTCATGCCCTTGTGGTCCACCTGGTAAAGAGATCATCCAGTCTCAGCCAGGCTGGTCAGCAGATGGGCAGACCAGCACTGGTGGTTACCAAAGTCTTGCCAACTGGCTAAAGCCCACTTCGCTGGGAATGGCCTTCCAGGGCCCTCCTGCCCCCTCCCTGCCACAAGAAAGCATCAGAGAAGACATTTATTGGAATAGTAATGAAATTTAAGAGGAAAACCAACTGATATTCATGCAGTGTCTTCTTTGGGAGCCCCAAAGCTTTTAAGAACCACGGGTGCTAAAATCTCTCCCATGTGAACCAGTCAATCTAGGTCAAACATGGAAACTTCTCTCCAGAAACAGAAATGTCAGAACACACTTTCCAGAGGGCCCAGGAGAAGGATCTGACATCTCCACTGAAACACCTGCTGGGACCACAATTAGAAGGAAGACAGCCCCACCCCCCAGAGTCACCTGGCTGGGTACCTGAGCCAAGGCCCTAACCTGTCCCCATTCAGAGAGGGTCAGATCATCTATTAAGAAGCTTGGGTGGTTTCTGAATTCATTTTCGCTCTTGCCTCACCTAGCAGACTGGCCCAAGGAGAGTGGTGGCTTCAGAGAGACAAAACGCCATGCTCCCTCCTGAATCAGGAGGCCCCTCTTCTCCTCAGAGATCTGTGAACTGGACTGCTATGTGGTAACAGTCACTGGATGAACCAAGAAGAAACCATTTGTTATGGCATCAGCACACTGGACATCCAGGAAGGGGTTAGAGAAATCAGCAGAGTGAGCCTTCATTCCTGAACGGGTTTTCTGTGTCTAAACTGGCCAGAAAAAGGCCAGCAGCCCTTCCCATCCAAGCGCTTTCTAAGGTGTTTTGTGCAGTGATGACACTGGTTTGTTGCAAAGTTGGTCGGATGATCTGGAATCTAAAAGGAGACAGAAAGGTCCAAGCTCAGGGATTTGGTGCCTGCAACAGACTTCTAAGGCATCTGTCCCAGGATCCTCTGGCCAATGGAGAGTTCGAAGGAAATGCCCCACGAAGGCATTGTCCACGTGCAGCCTGCCTTATTTACCTGAAAGAGAATTAGACTCCTGCTTCTTTTATTAGCCATTTTGGATTCTTTCATTCACACATTTGCCACATCTGTTGCTGAGCTATTTGTACCCCATCCCTCTAAATGCTAGCTTTCGTTATTACTATGGAAATGTGTTTCATAAGCTATATTAGCGGGGGGCGGAGCCAAGATGGCGGAGTAGAAACAGCTCATCCAAGCCACTCTGCCCCCACATTCCCCCCAAACGATGGAAAAGGGGACTCTGAACAACTTCTGGAGCCCCAGCACCCACAGAACGACACAAAGAAGCTAAACTCCCGCTGAGGACAGCCCAGCAGCCCTGCAGGAAGGACCAGCGCAGTGGTCTGAGACCTGGCAGCGTGCAGCGCGCAGAGCGCAGGAGCCGAGCCGAGCCCAGGTCCGCATGAGCCGAGGTTTTAGCCCCAGGGCGGCAGGGCCAGCAGCCAGCTGGAGGAACCCCAGAACACCAGGAGCTGTGGCGACTCCAGAATTATCAACATAGACATGCCTAGGACAAAGTAAGAGGTTAGTGTCCTATGGACTTTGGGACTGGTATTAGGGAATGCGTCAGCTCCCTCCCCTGGGGGCTAGAAGCTGCTGAGGAGACACGCCACTTTGTAGTTTTCAGAGGCAGGTCCCGCTCCCAGCCTACAAATTGTAGGGAGATCCAGCGATCAGTCTTGGGGGGTAATCGCTCTTGCTTTAACCTCCCTGGATCCGGATTGTGATCTAGGGTGGAAGTTGTGGGTGGGTTTACAGCTTGCCAGAAAGGGAAGTTGCCCCCCACACGTTCGGGACGAAAATTCCTCTATCTGGCCCTAAAGCCATAGTGTGGCAACAAGCCCAAAAGTCAAGTAATTAAGTGGCAACATGCCAAGGCAAAGGAAACAGAAAAATGCAACCCCAGACTCCTATTTTGGGGGCATAGAGCAGAAAAAGGACTGTGAGGTCAGAAGTCCTGCTCCAAAAGCCCCAGGGGAAAACATGAGCGGGTTGCAGGCCATAGAGGACCTTAAGAAGGACTTTAAAAATCAAATAAGAGAAGTGGAGGAAAAATTAGAAAGATAAATGAGAAGGATGCAGGAAAAGTATGAAATGAGGGTCAACAGCCTGACTGAGGAAAACAACACCTTAAAAAATAGACTAACTCAAATGGCAAAGGAGGCCCAAAAGGTCAATGAGGAGAAGAATGCCTTAAAAAGTCGAATTTGCCAGATGGAAAAAGAATCTCAAAAGTTCACTGAGGAGATTCATTCCTTCAGAGTTAGACTGGAGCAAATGGAAGCTAATGACTTTATGAGAAATCAAGATGCTGTTAAGCAGATCCAAACAAACGAAAGATTAGAAGGCAATGTGAAATATCTCATGGGAAAACCACTGACCTGGAGAATAGATCCAGGAGAGACAATTTAAAAATTATTGGACTACCTGAAAGCCATGATCAAGGAAAGAACCTAGAAATCACCCTTCAAGAAATTCTCAAGGAAAACTGCCCTGATGTTTTAGATCCAGAGGGCAAAATAGAGGTTGAAAGAATCCACCGATCACCTCCTGAAAAAGACCCCAAGAAGAAAACTCCCAGTAATATTATAGCCAGGTTCCAGAATCCCCAGATCAAGGAGAAAATACTACAAGCAGCCAGGAAGAAACAATTTCAATATTGTGGAAACACAATCCAAATAGCCCAGGACCTGGCAGCTTCTACACTGAGGGATAGAAGGGCATGGAATATGATATTCCAGAGGGCAAAAGAACTGGGAATAAACCCAAGGGTCACCTACCCAGCAAAACTGAGTATTTTGTTTCAGGAGAAAATATGGTCATTCAGTGGAATAGAGGACTTTCAAGCATTCTTGAGGAAAAACCAGAATTGAATAGAAAATTTGACATCCAGACACAAGAAGGAAGAGATGCCTGAGAAGGTAATCAGGGAAAAGAAATCAAAAGGAACTTCTCAAAGTTGAACTATTTACATTCCTATATGGAAAAGCAATAACTGTGACTGATGATATCTTTCTCACTATGAAAATAATGGAAGAAGGGGGTGTGGTCATATGAATACATATGTGAATGTGTATGTATATGGTTACAGTTATATATGGATAGAGGGCATAGGTTGAATTTGTTGGGAAGGGAGAATACTCAAGGGATGAAATTATGAGGTGAGAGAGGAAAGTGGCAAGAGGAGATGGGGAGAGACATGGTAGGGTAAACTATCCCATGTAGGGGAAGTGGTTGCAAAGGAGGGAGAGAATAAGGAAGGCTAAAAAGGCAAAACCACATTCACATTGAATTTGGTTCAGGGAGAAAATGACATACAAACTAAATGGGATATCCCAACCTGCAGCAGGATAGGGGGAAGGGGGATGGGAGGAGGGATGATGGATGGGAGGGCATCCTTGGGGTGAGGAGAGGTTGGAAGTACCCACTATAGAAGAGGGACAGGATCATGTAGGGAATGGACCAGGTGGGGGGTGGGATGAGTGGGAGGGAATTATAAGCAGCCTTGTACAATATATCTACTATGATAATGTTTTGCATAGCTAGACATGTACAACATATACTGAACTACTTATCTCCCAAGAGGGAATGGGTGACAAGGGAGGAAGGAAATGGATCTGAAATTTGAGGTTGTAACATTAAATGTTTCAAATATATATAAATACTATTATTAATACTCTTTTGCTTGTAATAGGGAGATAAGATGTGCAGGCATTGGGACACAAAGATTCACCTTCCTCTAATGGAAATGTCGATGGGGGTATGGGAGAAGGTATGGGAGAGAGCAGATTGGAGGAAGCGATATCTTGTGGGACTACTATTCTGGGAGGTTGGGTAGGGGAATAATGGGGGGAAAATGATTGTAACTCAAAATCTGGTGGAAATGAATGATGTAAAACAGAAGTTAATAAAGCATTTGTTTAAAAAAAAAAGCTATATTAGCTTTACTGTGAAATAGTGCTTCCTTCTAGTTATCCCAAAGTTAGCCCTCTCAAGTTCCATACACTCAAATTCATAGACTCTTGTTGGAGGGCAACTCAAGAGTCACAATAATCATTGTGTAATTGTGTAATCATAAAGATGCATATATGAGTGTGGGTGTATATGTGTGTGTCTTCATTTCTGTAATTGCAAAGAAAACCCCAAATGGAGTCACAAAGTGTTGGACACAACAACAAAACAATTAAGATTGAATGTTCATAAAATGTTAAGACTCACATTCATTATCTCATTTCCTTCTCAAACACCTCAGGAGATAGGTAGAGGCTGGGGCCCAGTGCCCAACACCAGCCAGTGGTAGGGGTTTGGTCTCCCTGACTCAAAGGATACCAAGTCAGCCAGCTCAGACAGAAACAAAGGAATGCAAAAGGGAAAACCTGGAACAGAAGAAAATCATATGCACTGACGACCTCTTTGTAAAACAGAACCACAGGCAGAAATACGGAGATGAAGGAACAGGGAACGGAAGAGGACTCGGTAAATGACAAACTGTCCGAAAAGTCTCCTACATGGAAATTCATCTTTCTGGGTGTAAATAGCTGTGAAATGGGGCTTCCGGGAAGATCAGGGAGGGGAGCAGGGCAGCTGCTTCAGAGCCATGGGAGGGGTCAGAGCAGACAATAACCTCAGGAAGGATCCAGATGGATTCGGGGGCTCTGGATAGCTCTGCCTCAGGAGGGCATCTCCTCTCTAGCATTCCTGCCCAGGGCAGGGAGAGCCCACCTCCCTTTCCATGCTGCTTCCAAACAATATAACTCACAGCTCAATGGAGTAGCTCGAACTGGCCACTGAGTCAGAAGAGCAGGTGGCACAGGTTGATTCAGCAATGTGGAAGAGAAGGGGGCTTCTAGCCACTGGGCCTCCTGGGTAGCTAGCCCTGTTCCTCCCTGGCCTGGTGGCCAGTGCCCTCCATGGGCCTAGTAACCTGACCCCTCCCTCCCCCCAGAGGCCTCTCCTGGTATGTTCCCTTTCTTCCACCATCAACTTCCTGATCCTCCAATGGCCTTGGGCAGCCTCTGGGTGCTGGCAAGGGCCAAACCAGCAGGGGCAGGCTCATGATAAGAAAGTCATTGGCATTGGAGAGAGGGGCCCAGAAACATAACACCCACAGGGCTTGAGAGGTCCGTGAAGGTTAAATATAAACCAACTAGCCAGCAGTCTGGCAGTCTGGTTGTGTCTCCATAAAGCTTGGACATCAGTCTACCAACCAGTTGCCCCAGGAGGTCTCAGCTGCCAGATTCTGTCCAGTCATACTGCATCCTTATTGTTTGACCTTCCCTTTTCTGTGTGGGAATAATCTAGCCTTGTGTGCATGATTGGGCACCCCCTTTGCCTCCCTCTTAGAAGGAGAGGCAGAAAGATGGAGACCAGAGCCAAGAATAGAATTGTGGCCAAACTGGGTATAAGAAGCCAATGGGTCTAGACACCAAGAAGCCTCCTGTGTGCCCCTGTGGAGAAGACAGGTAGCCTCAGAGAAATAAACCCTGGGCAAACATCAAGGCGGGGGCTGGCCCCAGCCCCCAGTACCTCAGACCTTGGCTGAGTGGGGCTGGCTAGTCAGAATGCCAGAAGTAGACAGTTGTTCAAGGCCTTATACCGGGCAGGTCTAGGACCCAGGAAGCACTCAGTTAAAGCTTATTGAGTTCACTGGAACATAACTTCATTCCAGGGACCCGAGTTCTAGTCTCGGCCTCTGATGCCCCCAGTTCTGTTACCCCAATCAAATCCCTCCTGTGCCTCAATGAACTCAACCACAAAATGGAGGACCTGGATTAGATTTTCTGTAAATTCTCTACCAGATTTAATTCTAAAGATAAGATTTTACAATGTGATTATTCACCAGCCACCACAGAGCAGGAGAGATGGAAGATTTCACCAAAGGGGGTAGATGAGGTCAAGGAACGGAGATCTTTTCCTAGTGCCAAGCTTGGTTTTGGAGTCAGTAAGTCATACCCCAAATCAGCAAACTTCTCCTGGGCCCATGGAGGGAGGAGGCCAGACATTTGAACACCATGAAAAGGACCTACCTAAAATAAAAGGTGTCAATAAAATAATATTTCAGGGTGAAGCTTTATATGCCAAGTGAAATGGGCTTTTATGACTGAATTATAAATCTCAGAGAGGCTCATGATGGAGATGTTGACAGACGCAGGGAACTTTGGGAGCATGAGCAGAGGTCTCTGTAATGCATGATGGATTGACACTCCTGGAGTATTTCCTTTCTGTCCTCTTCTCCAGCAGGCCCCACCCTGACACTGCCTGACTTCCCTGGCCAGAAGGAAGCAAGACTGGTGTGCTTTTCAGGTCTCTCTCCCACCAGAGAGTGGACATTACTAAGTGAGTTCTCTTTGTCTGGTTGCCTTGCAAATCCCAAAGGAAAACCCTCCCAAGAAGTTGTATTGTGGGCTAGTGACTCCCAATAGCCACTTGCTAATTATGAGATTGTTCCTTATTTCTAGTTTTCACTTTCATCAGTACTTCCTGTAGTGCTGTTGGCCAGAGAGACAAAGGATTCCCAGATACGCCTGTTCAACTGGTCAATGTGCTCAGAAAAAAATGGGGAAAGAGGGAGCTTTGAAGAAAAAGGAAAAAAACTTTCCTCCCTGGAAATGAGAAATTAATGATTATTGTTAGTTCTTAACCTTTTGTTTAATACCAATCGAAAGTGCAAATTATCCAAATCTCACATTTCAATGACTTCTGTCTCCTGATTCCATTGTCTGGAGTGTATTCATTAGAGGAAAAATAATAACAACATCCTGGAGAAAGTGAACCACAGACTTCTGCTGGTCCACCTCTGACTGAAGGATGAAGGGACTCCTGGACAGCCTGTTAGCAGGCACTCCAACTGAGGCTGTGTGTGTGTGTGTGTGTGTGTGTGTGTGTGTGTGTGTGTGTGTGTGTTAAAAAGATTGGGCTGTCATCTGAGGCCTCTCAAATGAGTAGATGGCCACTTTCTGGAGTGGGGACTTTCTTTGAGGAAGGTGTGGACAAATGTTCACTGAGGTCATTCATTCTATCAACAAACACTTATTAAGCCCTTACTGCATGCCCAGGCACTGTGCTAAATGTCAGGGATACAAATAAAAAGCAGAATCAGTTCCTTCCCTCAAGAAGCCCACCTTCTAATGGGAGAGAAGACATTCAAATGTACAAATAGGACCTAGAAAGAGCAACGAAGGGCATCTCAAGCAGTCCAAGGACCCAGTGCACAAGGAGAGATTTGGGCTGTGTCTTGAGAAGTGAGAATGGATAGCCAGGCATGGGGGACAGCAGAAGCAAAGGTGAGGAGGTAGGAGATACAGGGTCAGAGGTGCAGAGGCCATGGAGCTGGATCAGAGCATACACAGAGGGGAGAAAGCGAGGCAGTGGGAAGGGGCTAGTTGTGAAATCCTGGAACTTGGGGAGCTCACGGCTTCTGCTGATGCTCCCTTGGGCCCAGGCTCCATGCTGGGTCGAAGATTTGGGGCATTATGTCCTACATTAAAAGCAGCTACATGTCTTAGAGGATAGAGGGTTCGACTGAAGGGAGATAAGAGTCTGGGGACAGACGGCAGAGGACAGTGTTCCAGGCAGATCATGCCGTGTGTGTGTGTATGTGTGTGTGTGTGTCTGTGTCTGTGTCTGTGTCTGTGTGTATGTGTGTATGTGTGTAGGACGGCAATGTGCAATAAGACTAGGGAAGGGGGCTGGAGCCTCTAACATGGGGCTTTAAACATCAAAGAAAGGCTGGTATTTGATTGTGGGCATAATAGGGAGCCTCTGCAGCTTCCTGAGCAGGGGAGTAACATGCGCAGACTTGGGCTCCTGGAATGTTCATCAGGCAGCTTTAGGGAGCCTAGATTGGAAAGGCAGAAACTGGAGCAAGAAAACCAATTAGGGACTAATGTTACGGTAAATCAAAGGGAAAACTTCCTAAGAATTAGAGTAAGGCAAACCATGAATGGCTGGACTCCCAAGGTCCTTCTGAATGAATTCATGCCCCTACTGCATTTTCATTTCACGACTTCCTGTACGTGATGAGTGCCTTCAGAACTAGACTATATGCTCCTTACAGGCAGGAATCAGAGGGTACATGCTTTAATGTCAGAGAACGCTGTGGGGATTGATGGTGATTGCCCATAAAATGCAGAATTGGCATTGTGAATGCAAGGCAGCTCAAGGTTCCTGGGTAATGTGTGGTTCATGAATAATGGATCTGCCATTTTCTGGCAAAGACCAGCTTTTGCTTGTTTCAGAAGGGTCAGCAGGCCACGGGACCAACATTAGCTTTCCTTCATATGACCCTTTTTAGTAATATAACAAAGGAATTATCAAGGCCACTCCCTAAGACTGGTTAGGCCTGGGAGCTGCTCTGATTTCCATGGAGTATAAATGGAATGGAATAGGAGTGGAGCAGAGTGGGGAAGCCTTTTCCTTTTGTGCCAAATGCTATGCTGAGATCTGGGGACGCAGATGGAATAGCAGGACAGCTGTGCCCTCAGGAAGCCTACGTTCAACACACAGAATTTGCCCACGGGACAGAGGGGATGGCCAGGTTCTAAGGCTGATGATATACGCTAGAATATGGCTGGAGGTCAGAGTCAATAAGCATTTTTTTAGCACTATGCACCAAGCACTATGTCAAGAACTAGGAACACAAAGAAAGGCAAAGACACTGTCCCTGGCCCAAGAACTCACATCCTGACAGTTAAGACAAGGAAAGTTAAGACAACATGCAGAGGCTGATGGAGCACAGAAACAGGCCAGACTCGAGGTCTGATCATCCTTCCTCTTAATGGAAGGCTTGTAACTGGTGACTCCCTTCTTACCAAAGGACTGTCAGTGGCCACGTCCATCCTGAAACTTGGTACCTGGTGGCACCTGAGTCTAAGACGACCAGGAATGAGAGACTCTGGAGGGGCCTGTGCTGAAACACTTGAGGAGGGGCTCCTTCTTCACCAGGCTGCTCAGCAGAAAGTGAGAAGCCAGTGGGTGAACCTGGTCTTCATTCTATTCCCCTGGAGCTCCTCTACATGACCCCCACCCCACCCCCATCTTTGTGCCCTCAGGAAGTATCCACAGAACCAAAGTCACAGGAATGCTCCCCTTCCCCCCCACCCCTTGGCCAGTTTTCCATCACTAGGGCAGGGGACAGCCGTCTGTTCCCAAGCTCACTGTGCTTGCTCATATCTTCCCCATTTCTGACCTTGTCTTCCTTTCCTGGCTTTGCCTGTTGGGTACAGGGTAGAGAGCACTGCTCCTCAAACAGAGGACCTGGGTTTGAATCCTACCTTTGAAGTGGCTGAAGGAGTGACCTTGGGTAGGTGTGTGAAATGAGGAGGTTGGGCCTCGTGGCCTTAGAGGCCTCTTCCAGGCTCAGACTAACAATGCTGTGATCCCTGTCTGGTTTTCTGCATGTCCCTCTAGCTGGACGACCTCTCCCCAGCTCCCTTCCTGCTCTGAATCCTACTCTTTCTCCCTCTTTCTCAGCATCGTTGGACAAGATGCACTCTTAGGCCCCCAGGTCTACGGTACCGAGGGTACACTGTGAGGTTCCGGGAGCCTGAGAGTTCTCCCAAGGCCCCAGGATTGTGCAACAGAGCTCCAAGCCTGGAGTCAGAAGTCAGGAAGACCTCAGATCCTGTTCTGCTTCAGACATTTACTTGTGACCTTGAGCAAGTCACTTTACCTTTCTTTGCCTTGGTTTCCTTAACTATAAAACCAGAATGACAGCACCCACCTTCCAGGGTGGCCTGAAGACCAAAGGAGATGGCTGTAAAAGGCTCAGCACGGCAGGGGCTCGATCAGTGCTGGCCTTCTTCCTTGGGCAAACCATCTCCTTTGTCTGAGCCACGTATTCCTCCTGTGTGGAGTGACCTCCAAGGTGCCCTCTTCTCCTCAGTCTGTGGCCCCGCAGTCCAAGGGCCACCAGCTCCTCCAGGCCCCTCTAGTGCCATGGGACAGGGCTTCCCCTGGGGAGCTCAGCCACACTGTTTGGAATTGAATGCTCCATTAGGGACAGCGGCCAAACTTGGGCAGCCTCTTCTTAATCTCTCCTGCTTAACAGAGGAAGAAACAATGCCTCACCCTTCCAGTGCCAGCCAGAAGCCAGAGGGTGGAAAGTCCATGCCTTGGGAACGGCCTCATCTTCTTTGAGATGTTTTAGTAGGGTGGGGTTAGAGCACCATGGAGATGCCAGTCAGGGCCTTCCCCCTCCATCCTACCACTCACACCCCCACCATCCAGCCTTCAAAGCAGCTGGCACAGACCTGGGCACCGAGAAGGCACTGGAAACACAACTGTGCATGGTTTGTCATGCATTCTTGAGAAAACCAAATAAGGCTGGACAACTTTAAAAGTCTGTCCCACTCCCTGCCTCCATCTCAGGAACTCTGCCAGTTGATGCATCCCATAGGGCTTTGCCTTATTTTGCTGCTGACTAATTTCTGGTGAGATCTATCAATAATGGACAATCATTAACTAAGCACTTAGTAGGTACTCTTTCCCCCTATTTTCAGTTACACACTACTACTTGACACACTGGGACAACTCCACCTCCCAGGGCTACAGTACAAAGAGCCCTTCCTCACAAGGAGCTTATATTCCTATGGAAGGACTCATACCTATAGAAATAC
Source organism: Gymnobelideus leadbeateri (assembly GCA_011680675.1). Classification (NCBI taxonomy): domain Eukaryota; kingdom Metazoa; phylum Chordata; class Mammalia; order Diprotodontia; family Petauridae; genus Gymnobelideus; species Gymnobelideus leadbeateri. The sequence goes on along the minus strand of WOXC01010883.1, from coordinate 212,598 downwards.
AGGTAGCCCCAGGTGCAAACTGAAGACATTCACATGTGTACAAAGTAGTTCCTCACATCCAAGGCAGTTCGGGAGGAAAGTCAGGAGCAGTCAGGGAGGTCACAAAAGGGTCCATGCAGAAGACTCTGCTCCGTCCTCAAAGGAGGCAGAGGCAAGCAGGGAGTGCATGCCGGGCCCCCGGGGGAACAGCCAATGCAGAGACAGGTGGGAGCAGGGAGGCCCTGCCTGAGGACCAGAGCCGAGGCAGAAGGGGCTGGCCAGTGAGCCTGGAGAGGCAGACTGGGGACAGGCTCGGAAGCCTTCAAAGCCAGGCAGGAGGTTCATCTGTGCTAGAGGCAGCCAGAAGCCAGTGATGCTGAGGGCGTGGGGCAGTCCATGGCTGCCTCCGCTCCTCAGGACCATGACTATGGCGGCAGTGTGCCAGGCAGTACAGGGCAGGGGCTGTCTTGTGCCTGTTTTTGTACCTCCCGCACTTGGCACGATGCCTGGCACATAGAAAGGCCTCACTGACTAAGCTGAGTGGCCTCTCCTGTGTCTTCAGCATTGGCAGAGCGCATGGTACACAGCAGGCACTTAGTAAATGTTGAGTGATTGGCCTCAGGTTGCAAGAGAGCCAAGAGGCAGAGAGGAGTCGGGGCCTCCTTTGGATGGATGAAGTGTGGCTGTGACGGGAGTAGTGCTCCTGTCCCACAAGCTGAGAGAGGGGACAAAAACCAGCAAGAAGGAGGCGTTTCCCTTCACCCACTGCATTTGGGGTAATGTGTCGCGAGCCCACGCAGACAGAGGATCCTAGTTAGGAGTCTGCTCAGATGCCCTCCCCTCATTTGCTGCCTGAGTGACTTCAGGCTGCTATTGCCCCCCTCCAGGCCTCAGTTTCCTCATCTGTAAAGCCAGGCCATTGGACTGATGCCTCTGAGGTCCTTTCTATCTCTGAGTCTGAGCCTGAGGACCTTGCCACCTAGCTCTTTGTGACCTGGGCAGGGAAGTGGGCCCCGCTCTGCTACCCTGAGGAAGCTCTAGCAAGCCCCGGAGCCAGCATGGCCCCGTCTCCCTTTGGCAGATCTCCCCCAGAGCCTGGCTGCTGCACCCCACTATGATAGTGATTTAGACAAGCGTGCTTTTAGCCCACAAGCCAGTTGGGATAATCAAGGCTAATCTGCAGCATAATGTAAATAGCATCACAAGCGGCAAGCGAAGCCTATTAAAGGCCCCGGGCTGTATTATGGGTTTGTAGGAAAACAATTTGAAAAAGGGAGGAGGAACAAAGAAAGCAACGGCATCCTCCCAGGCACAGACTGGCAGGGCTTCTCACTGTGATCTGGGGGGCAGCAAAGTCGCTTTGGTTACTGCCTGCCTTGGCTAGTGAGGCCAGCCGCACAAGGCCTGAAACTTGCTCCCCCAAAAGTCTTCTTACTGTTAATCATAAGTCAACCCATTTGTAAAATAGAGTGGCTGAGAGGGATCCACATACAAAGTACTTCAAGGGAGCTCGGAGGCTGATAGATTTCCATGCACATCTCATAATTCTTCATTAAGAGGAAATGTGACTTTGAGAGAAAACAATCCACTCAATGATTTCATTCAAACTGGGAGGAGGCATTGGACAGCATCCCCCCACCTTGTCATCACTCTGCTCCTCCACAGGACAGATAACTCTGGGAAAGGACAAGAACAAAATCAACATGTCCCCTCCCTCCCTCCCTCCCTCCCTCTCTCTCTCTCTCCCCCCCTTTCCTCTCTCTCTCTCTCTCTCTCTCTCTCTCTCTCTCTCTCTCTCTCTCTCTCCCCCTTTTTTTAATTTAGAGAAATCTTGAAAAACACGAAGCAGCAGGATTTTGGCATGCCCCTCTGAATGCACATAAATAAATCTCTTTCAGTAAGTCTCCAAGGATTTTAGGCAAAACTTTGTGAATGCTGGAGCAGAAAGCAAAAAACAATCTCTGGCTTGTTTGTGAAGCCAGAAGAGTGGACATCACATCCAAAGTACAATTTAAAGCATGATTTTCTGTATTCAAGAATGAAGTGATGGGAGTTCCTAGCTCAAGAATGTGTCCACAGACCTTCCCAGTGAAACATTGCAGCTCCAAGTCCCTTGAACTCACCAGAAACATCCAGGAAGGGGAAGGGCTGGGTGAAATCAGGCAGAGATCTCTGCTGGAGCCATTTCCAGAAAGAAGCGGAAAGGGTCCCAAGCTGTGGGCCCTGACAGTGGACCATCTGCCTTTCATTTAAGTGACTGAACCTTAAATAAAGAGAGGGGGGCAATCGCAGCAACATTCACTAGCAGAAGACAAACCAGCAATCACTATAGGTTCCTGCCCACTCCACTTGGTGATTAGATGGATCATTTTTGCTATCAATAATAACATTGATCTAGGTGCAGGTGATGCTTTCTAAAAGGTGGTGACAGGGTTTGTTTCAAAATTATCTTCCCTCAGCTCCAACTATAGGCATTAAGGCTGATATTGGGGTTTTCTCCATTAGGTGAGTATTGAATTTTTTTTGCTTTATCAAATCATTATCAAAATAATCATTAAAAAAAGAAACCCCCCCAGCTGTGCGCATATTAAGCTGTACCCTGAGAATGACCCAGAGTGAGCTCTTGACTTTCCCAGAATGACTCGGATTAATTATTTTCAGCGATGCCAAGACCCATAAATGCCTCCTTTTATACAAGTTAGACAAAGTCAGGGGTCCAACAAGGAATTTTAAAGTGGACAACTAAATTTCCCTCTACAGAGCAACTAATCTCAAAGTCAACATTAGACATTCCCAAAGATCCTAAGATGTATGTAGAGTACTTCTATAGCCTTCTGTAACCTTGTTTTGGCCACCCAGGTCTTTGGTGGAGGAGTGATTCTTGCTCCACAGATATCTTTATTGAGTTAAGGTGACTTTGAAATACTGACATTATACCTGTAGGCCTTTCATCACTTTTGCTTTCCACAATCGAAAGCCTCCTCCCAAAAAATATGGTGTGGATCTTTCTTTCTTTTTTTTTCTTTTTTCTTTCTTTGTTTCTTTCTTTCTTTGTTTCTTTTCTTTCTTTATTCCTTCCTTCCTTCCTTCCTTTTTTTGTCATTTTAGTTTCTTTTCCAAGGAACATAATTTATGACCTGTTCCATATATCCAGGAGAATGTAAGCTCTCTGAAGACAGAGACTGTTTCTTTGTCCTCCTGTTTACAGAGTTTAGCAAAGAACCTGACTATAGCACAGGTAGAAGGCAAACCACTCCCTCTTTAGCTTTTTTATTCCTATTATAATCCTCCTTCTGACTCCTACTGGCTTTGGAACTCCAGGTAATCCCCTTAACCTCTCAATGCCTGAAGCTACTCCCTGTAGACAATCAGCTGCATAGAAGGTGCAGACCTGCTCTGTTAGGGGAACATCTTCATAAGAAAGTTTCCTAAACCAATAAAATGGTCACATTCCATTCCCTGTCCTTATGTTAATCTTACTTAATACATTGTGGCACAGGCTGTGCCAACAGAAGATAAGCCATTGGAGGTGAGGGCTGCTGGTTATTTTGGTCTTTGGCTCACCAGCCCCTGAAAAAATACCTAACTCAAAATGGGGCTCCATCAATGTTTATTCAAAGGACATTGTCTTAATGGTTCCTTTAGATCAAACTGCAAGAGTTGTGGCCTGGTGCCATATGAGAAGAACCTGATTATTTGAAGAATTAAAAAGTTTAAGGGTCCCAACAAACCCACTGCTGCCCTTGTTAACTGTCCCCTGGTCACAAGATGGCATGCTGAGGGTTCAAGCTTGGAGATTTCTGACAAGAGCTTCATGAAAGTTTCCCCTCATGATAGTTGGTCCCTGGTCAGTCTTTCCCTCTAGATAAAGAAGGCTTCTTTTTTCCCCAAAGTATGACAATTAAGTGTGATGAGAAATTGTATTAACAAGTGTGCCAATGACAGATACACCTCCAAGGGTGTGACCTAGCAAAGCTGTTCTCCAGAAGAGCTGGAGACTTAACCAGTAAGGATATCCTTGATGAAAACAGCTTGGAGACTCTTCTTTGGGAATTATCAGAAGAGCTCTCCAAAGAGACAAGAGATGCCCTCACTTTACAGATGAGGAAACTACACCCAATGGGCTGGTGGTAAAGAATTTACCCAGTGTCACACAGATGGTAAATTTAAAAGACGGGATTTAAATTCAGTTCCTTTGACTCCAGAGTCACTGTCTAATCCCATCCTCCATTTTGCATATTAGGAAACTGAACTCCAATGAGTGAAAGAATTTCCCCAAAGTATGGGAGAGTGGAAAGAACTCTCAGTCTGGAGTCTAAGAACAACCTGGGTTCCAATTCCTACTTTGACATTTATTCTCCATCCTTGAACAAATCACTTGAACTCCCTGGATCACAACTGCTTCATCCACAAAATGAGAGTGAGATAGATTAGATAGCCTCATAGGCTTTAAATCCATGATCCTAATTACCCATACAGAACTATGGGCTCAGGACTGGCCACTTTGATGCTACTCATTGTCCTGTGAGGTCCTATCTATGGTGTGTATGTGCACTGCCGACAGAGAGGCTAAAAGACTGAAACCACAGCAAACCCATTGCCCAGGTAGAGCAAGGAAGCCTTGAACTTGGTTTAGTAGAGAAATTTAGAAGAACTGTAGACCTTAGATGTCGCTCAACCAACCACCTTGTTATCTGGCGAAGAGAATGATGCCTGGATTGCTAGAGTGTCACAGTGACTTGTGGCATGCAGTCAATGAAAACAAAGGCGTTCCCAGTCTGCCTTGCATATAGAAATGAATAATGAAAGCAGCAGTTGGGCATCGAGCAAACTCGAGAAGTATAGACAATAAGTGAAGAGGGAGGACGATCAATACTCACGGACTCTTCTTGCAGCCAGCAGAAATCCGGCGGAGAGAAAAAGGATGCTGAAGAAGTGGGAAGGGTGCATCATCAGCACCCAAAAAGTGAGCTTGGGATTGTTTTCTGTGATGGAAGATAACTAGAGTAGATGCTCTCCAATTAAATAGGCTGAATAGCATCCCTCAGGCTTCAAACCTGGCAAGGCCTGCTCAGGAATTCACTTTTCCAACATAGCTTTAGCAAGAAAAGAAATTTATAAATGGAGATGTCAAAAAGTATTGTAAAGGAAAATGTCAAAAGAGAATTTGGATAATTCTGCCCATTTAGTGGGAGTTCTAAAGCTCTGGAGAACAGTACCAAAGGAAAGGTGGCGGCCATCAACAGACTCCACCTGGAGAAGTCATTAGAGCAATTTTCTGATCCAGCACTCACCGGTGAAGGCTGCTCACAGCAAAGGCAGATCCAGAGCTGACGAGGTGGGGAAGGCCAGGCCCGCTGTCCACACAAGTCTGGCCTTGCAACATGCAGTGGTCTGAGCTAAGAGAAGGTCTGTGCATCCCAGAGCAAATGACATCCCATGATCAAAGGCACCAGGAAGAAGAAAGGAATGAAGCAGGCAAGGAAATGGAGCCTGAGAGAAGACTTGAGAGCAATCATTTCCTAATGAGAGAATCTCTGTGACTCTGAGTGACAAGTCTCGAATCTTCTTCTGCAGAGAGGCCACAAATGATGAAATCACAAGCTCTCCATGGGAAGGAAGCACGCCTTCCTGCTTTAGAGGTGTGTCAAGTGTCAGTTCACTCACCAACTCCATCTTCCTTCTATATACTTTAGATGGCTTTCTTTAAACAGTCATCATTTTGTAGGCATTATTTTCTAAATATATAATAACCCAAAAATATAACAAAAACACTCTAGCCCCTAGTGGCTACAGATTGCAGCCAATCCCCAAAAGACTTGGCCATGGCCCGCTCTGCCTTGCCCTTCCACAGGCTCAACACTGCAAATGCTGGGTTTCCTCCCATTCTGTTTACTTCTCAAGGGTTGTCCAGTTGTTACCCCAATTTATGTGAAAGCACATGCCCCAGGCCAGGGATGCTTGGTGGCAGACAATTGACTTTGGGTTCTTACTGATCGTAGCAATACAGACGGAGTTCTTCAAGTTTTCACTAAGGTTTTGAAAATGGGCCAGGCCAGCTACAAGTGACTCAAAGGTCAACATTCCACTGCTACTGAACAACAGTGGGCAGTGGGAAGTGGGCAGTGGGCAGAGGATTCTGGGCATCGTAAGTTTCCTAGAAGAGCAGCAAGCAGGATGTATCAGTAGCTGTCTAATGGTCAACAAGTAGACACAAGACTGGAGGAACTAAACTGCATCCAGAGTGCAATTCTTTCAATGTAGCCAGAAAATATTCCAAAGCTATAGATAAGCAGATAGACATGCAGGTTTTCCTCAGAAAAGTAAAGAAAGGCAGGGCCATGTTCTATTTCTTCATGAAGCAAAAGGGTCCATTTGACACAGGGAAATAGTATAGTCAGTAGAGGGGTTGGGGCCTGGGAAAGAAGGGAGGGGTGGTGAGATTGGAAGTTCTAATGAAGAGGAAAAACAGTTTTAGGGTTGGAAGGTAGAAGCAAAGATTATGACCAGATAAAGGAATCTCATAATTCATGAACATGGAAGGATCCATTTTAAAGTGATGGCAAGATCAAGGTGTGACCATCTTTCTATGTAGCTGAGGTCAGGTGGAAGAGAAGGTTATGGGGAATCCGTAAGCTGAGAAATCCAACAGAGGATCAGTACCTGTGTTATACTAGTATATGCTTCTACTAATAAGAGCAAGAGCTGTGGAGGCTTTTATCTGCTCCTCAGGTACTGAAGGTGCTGAACTCCAAAAGAGGAGGCCAGCTGTAGAGGAAGGTAGACAAACAACAGTTACCAGAATCTTAAGTGGGTAATAAATAGGGATTGACTGGGCTCCAAAGGAAGGGGGTTGGTGGAGGAGCTAGAAGTGAGAATGGAGAACAAAGAGGATTCCAACAGCCCACAATGACCAGAGAATGAGGCACCAGTGAGAGCAAGCCAGTGCTGGCCAAGGAGGCAGTCAAGTCTTAGTAGTATAAGAGGATGGTGGAAGGTGAAAGGGAAACAGTGCAATTAAAAGCAGTTTTGTTAGCTATGGGCGCAGGAGGATGAATGGGCGGGTTTAGAGCGGGCCATTGAAGGGGGTGGGGCCTGAGAAGAGAATCTGAACAATGACAGTGGGGGGAAGGGGGTCTGAATCACTGACATAGGGTGGGAATGATGACGTTGGGGAGTGTTACTCGTGGAAGAAGGGGTTCAAGTGGGTCAAGATGCAGCCTGGAGGTGGAGTTGTCCCAGTGTGTCAAGCAGTAGTGTGTAGCTGAAAATAGGGGGAAAGAGGAAGGGAGAGAGGGCTGGGGAAAGGCACCCACTGGGGGTGGTAGAGAGTGCCTGGAGCATAAGGGAAGGGCTGCTCAGGGAGGCCAGGAAGCTCTCCCAGACAGTCACAGACACTCATATCAAGATCACACAAAATTCCTTGATAATTTCAACTGCAGAGATAAATCTGCCCAAGGAGCTTCTGATTATTAATGTCAAATGAGGCATAAAACTGAGAAACATGCTCACTAAGGGCTCTTGATGCTGTCTTGGAGGATTGCATGTGTAGGATCCAAAAAGGACTGGAGGGAGGGATATTCACTAGGGATGGGGAGGTCCTGCAGAGGTTGTCATTAGAGGATGGTATTTTTCAGATCAAATCTACAGCCAAAACATTATGAGGCCTCCCCAGCAAGATCCATGATTAGGACAGAGATAAACCTAATCAGCCAAGCAGGAAAAACTAAATGGATAAAAACTACCATCGTCCAAGTCTGACATAATGTTGGCTGGCCAGTCCCGGGAGTCAGAACAGCAGTGTGCATACTTGAACCAGGCACTGCAGAGAGACAAAAAGTTGGATTCAGTATTAAATGTGAGGAAGAGACCAGGGTGGGTTGTGTTTGAGAAATGGTGGTGTTTTCCATGATTCCAGTCTATTTCCTCACCCCTTTATAACATCGTGACCTTGGAGAAGCTGAATGACACGCGAATCTTGAATCACTACAATTTCCAAAGAAGCCGGAGTTCACTGAAGAGACATTGGCTTCCCCAGCCACCCTTTCCAGCCCCCATTCCCTGGTCAGTATGGGGGAGTTGGGATACTCCTCACTCTCCAATATCATTCCCTGAGGATGCTGCAGTATGTTTCCAAAGATGGGTCTTCACACAAGAAGTGACCTAAGAGATATTGTTAAGGAAATGGAGGAAACCAGTCAGGAAGCATTTAAATGCTTGCTGTATACCAGGCCCTGCACTACCCTGGGATACAAAGGAAAACACAAAATCAGTCCTTGTTCTCAGGGGGAGAAAATGTGCAAACAACTGTGTACAAAGCCAGTATAGACAAGACTCACTGGAGATAATCTCAGAGAGAAGACACTAGAATTAAGGGGAGGGGGGGGGTCATGGAGTTATTTTTCTGGGACTTTATTTGAGATAGGAAGGAAGCCAGCAGACAGAGCTAAGAGGTGGGAAAATTGGCAGGTCAGTCATTAGGCAGCCAGGTGGCATAATGTAAATAGCAGTTGTTTCTGTTCTGGGCAGAAACCTTGAAGGTCTTTCCCTTCCAGATTTTTTTTTGTTTGGGGAGATTTTTTGACTAGGTAAAGAGGCTATTCTCTGCCTCTTTTCCTACCTACCTTTAATCACTGAATGGGTGAAAGTGCTGCTTCAGTCAAACTGAGACTGTTAAAGACCTTAGCTTAAAAAGGCCAAGGCCTCCCACTGCATCAGGGCCATCTCCAGTTGTCCTGATCCATATCTGGCCACTGGCCCCAGACGGCTCTGGAGGAGACAGTGAAGCTGGTGTCCTTGCACAGCCCAGCCTCACTTAAATCCAGCCCAGCCTCACTTAAATCCAGCCCAGCCTCATCCATAAAATGAGCTGCAGAAGGAAATGGCAAACCACTCCATATCTTTGACAAGAAAACCCCAAAAAGGGTCATGATGAGTCAGCTATGATTGAACAATGACTGAAAGATAGCAACAAAAATGCAGATTACAATAGCACCTAGCTCCCTGGTTGTGAGGGATCAGTGAGATGTAAGCCGCTACCCAAACCTTGAAATGCCACATCAACACAGTTCAGTGCTTACCCGTCACCATCCTTATCACAGAGCAGAAGCCGAGGAGGATGGTGGGACAGGCCCAGGGAAGAAAGGCCTCTTCCTCTGCCTGTCTACACGGCATAGTCTCTGGGGAGGACGCTGCCCAGGCTGGGTCAGCGTGGATGGGCCGCAATCTACACCAGTGGAAAGCATGACCACAGTGATGAGTCTAGAGATCCTCTTTAGCAGCACCAAAACTGTTCACCTAATTCCAGCTGTCTCACTCCTATGCAACTGTTGTATCCCAGAATAAGATAGCAATGCACAGCAGGGCTCTGAAGTTTGGGTCAAATATGGAGTTATTGCCTAAAAGGAAATCCAGACACATTCTTTGATTTCTCGTAAATGTGGTATTTCTTCATGCGCCGTAGCTACATATGAAATAGGTAGAAAATGTTTCATTTCAATCATTTGTTTCCCGGAAACAGACACACCCTGTGCTCCATAAGCAAACGGGGAGCCTTCCAATCCAAAGTGAGAAGGGGCTTTGCAGGTGAGAAAACTGAAACCCAGAGGCTGCAGCAGGAAGACTTTGATCATCGCCATAACAGTAATTAATGATAATCCCAATAATAGCCACCATTTACATTTGGAAAGCTCTTCACACATATTCTCTTCAAGACGTGGCAAGGAGGGCTGGTTTCTCTGTGGCTGACCTGGCACTACCCCCTTGTTAAACACATGCAGCCAGAGCAGAATCTTTACATGTGCCCGAGTTTTACAATTCCTTTCTGTTTCTATCTTATAAATCTATATATGTGTAAACATTTCTCCTATTATAAAGCATATCTGTGCCTCTGAGAAAAATGTAGGCTATAGATCGTGAGCAGATTTTGAGCATGCACTAGTTTCCAGGCTATTACAAACACTCACTTCCAAGGTTTATTGGGGGGAGGGAGGAGCCATGCCGAGGGCAGAAACACCAGCCTGGGGACTTCCCTCTAGAATGTTCACGGAGATGGGATGTGTGGCTTCACCGAATAATCAGGAAGCTTATTGATCCCTCTGTGCTGTGATACTGGTACAGGCAGCCATATTCCAGGAGATCATTCTGGCCAAATCTGACCATTCATTGGCCATGCCAATGCCAAACAGCAGCAGGAAAAGAGAGGAGAGTACCTGGAAGGCCCTTAAGCCCTCATTCCTGCTGCCATCATGTCAGAAAGGGAAGAGGCTCCAGTTCCTAGGTCATCATAGCCAAAGACTTCACACCAAGGGCCAACCAACCATGAGTGTGCCTGTACCAAAGTGGCCTGTTCTGGGGGAGCAGCCTCTGCGGTTTTCGCACTCCCTGCCTGGGCCCCACTGCCTGACCTCATGCTCTGCTATGAGAGCCTAGGGAGGCCCTTCAAGTCAGGTTGAAGCATTGAAGCTAAACTTCAAGAAGGAGGAAGAAATCCATCAGTGACCATTGGGCTCCTGAGAAAAGAACTATCAGAAACCAGAAGAGGCAAAGAGACCAGGTTTAGGCTTGTGATTAGGAAAAACATCATTGAAAAGTGGGAGGGGCTATCTCAGGAGAGGTTATCTGAATGGGAGAATGGTGGTGAAATCCAGCCACGAGAGATGAAGAATGGCCCTCTTTGGTGGACTCAGAAAGAGCCACCTAGTAGGAGACAGGGGCCAATGTGGCAGAGCAATGGTCCAAGGAAGGAGGCTCCAATGCTAAAGGGCACCTTCACTATGCTCCTTCAACCACCTCTAGACCTTTGCTCTGGCTAACCCTACCCCCAGGTGTCTTCTTCCTCATATCCACCTCCTGCCTTTCTAGCTTCCTTCATATCCTAGCTAAACCCCTCCCTCCACAGGACACCCTTCCTGACCCTGCTAAGGTTGCTGCCCACCAGCCATTGGCACTCTTCCATGGCCCATCTATAGCTTGTTTGTACATAACTGTGTGCCCATCATTGACCCATTGAACATAGAGCTCTTTGAAAGCAGGAACCGTCTTTTGCCTCTTTGTATCCTCAGTTCTTTAGAGGGCATGGGGAAGAAGGGTGACAGGAGGTGAGACAATGGCACCAAGTTGCTGGAGGCTGGAGAAAGAATGCCCCCCTCTGTGCTTGGGGAAGGAGCTGCTACCACAGAACATCCTTTGGCCACATTCAGCTTCCAGATAAGTTTGGTGCATCTTTGTCTTACAAATGAGATAACCGTGAACCAGACAGGTTTAGCTCCCACCAGGGAATCTGTAGGAGCCAGTATCTCACATCCCACGTGTCCTTTTCTCTGGCCCATTCATTTTTGTGTGAAGTTCCCACACCCTCAGGCTTTGCAGAATCAGGTTCCACAGAAATCTGCTTCATAGAATTAGATGAGGCCAATGTCCACCTAGTTCTCACATCCATGTACGTATGTAAATGTACATGTATGTATACAGCATTGTTCTAAAAGATTGGCAATGCAGATCCCTCCCCCATCACCAAATCACCACATCTCTATGTATAAGTGGTTCTCAGTGACCAAAGGGTCTAGCACATACATGAGCAAGAAATTCCCTCTAAAATATTCAGTTCAATTAACATTTACTAATCACCAACTTTGTTCCAGACCTTGGACCAGGAGTAGTAGACACAATAGTCCAGACCTTCAAAGGGCTTACATTCTTCAGCACATCACAAGTGTATTATTCAGATGCTACTTGAAGAAATTCCAAAGAAGGCGAGCTTAACTCCTCCTGAAGGAGCCCCTCCACACTGGGACAGCTGTTATTTTTAGGAAGCTTTTCCTGACGTTAACCTCAGTTTATCTCTTTCCATCTCCCTCTCCCCATATCCTCCATTCCTTCTCATTCTGCATTCTGGGGCCAAGAAGACCAGTCTAATTCCTCTTCCCCATGAGAGTCTTTCAGATACTTAGAAATAACTTCCGGGTTCCCCCAAGCCTTCTCTTCTCCAGGCTACTCTTTGGTGAGTCCTCCTCCAACTGTCACCTTCTAGAGATGACCCTCAGCCCATCTGGCTGTTGGTTCTTTGCTGTTGTTGCTCTCTGGTTGTTTCAGCTTTGTCTGACTCTTTGTGACCCCCATTTGGAGGTTTTCAGGGTTTTCTGGAAAAGATACTAGTCTTCCTGACCTGAGGTCCAGAACTCTAACTACTGAGCCACCTGGCTCCAGGCTGATCTTTAGAGCACTGAAAAGGGCCTCAATCACCAGTTTATGGCCCTTTCATTGTGCAGAGGCCCAGAGATCCTAAATGGGATTTGAACTCAGAGCTTCTGACTCCTTACATTCAATCCTGTCAGGCTGTTATTAGGGACACCATCAGTGGACAGCCTGTGAGAGCCTAGGGTCACTTCTATGCCACTGTGCCAAGACTTCAGTGGGATCTCAGGGGCAAAAATCTCAGTCACCAGCTCTGTAAGCTTTCTCCACTTCCAGGTCTCAGGGTTTCATACCAGGTATGTTTTGACACTTGTCCTGTATTAGGAAACGTGACCCCCATCAACATCTGAGAGCCACATTGCACATCTTTCCTCCTTCAAAACCTTATTGAACATAACCCCTTTCTTTGCACAAGAAACAAGTCACTATTAGAAAAAAAAAAAAAACCTTTTGCTGCTCCCACCCTGCCCTACCCACTAATTGAAGAGGCAATCTGTGGCAGGCACTCAACCTTCCCTTCCTTCTGTCCTCCACCCTCTTCCATAAATCTTTTCATTAGAAGCAGATGATTAGAGACTGGCCTGTCTGAGGGCACTGTCCAAACCAATCCCTGGCTGATTGACTGGGAGTTTGATTTATCTTTTTAGGTGTAGCTACTCACCCCCCAGTCTGAATTTCAAGACTCTCCTGGGGAAAAGAGAACCAAAGCAACAACCATTTCCTATATACCATGGACAGAAAAAGAGTGGGCCATTATTCTTCAGATACCACTGGGAGGCCATGATTATGTGCTTTCCTTCAATCAAAAATCTCCCCATGAAAGAAATGACATCTGGGGTCAGGAGACTGTGGCCCATGCCACAGCTTGGGTACTCTGCCTGCCTCTGTTTCCAGGGTACATGGGTTAGAAGAGATGGAGGGGAGAGGGGATGTCCACAGGCCCTGTCAGAGTTCCTCATGCATCACTGTAGGGAGAAAATAATGGACAGAAGCTGCAGCAGAGGCAGCCCAGGAGCAGTGATGGGCCCTGAAATGGCCCCTTCACAGGGTGCTCTGGAAGTACATTGGCAACAGGGATGAAGGGAGTGAGTTCCAAAGACATACACTGAGGGAACAAGGAGAATGTTCCCACTTTATGGGAAGGAGAGGAAACTTGGCTCCATCCATGCTTAACTGTGTCAGTGAAGTGAGGAAATTCCATCTTTGTGTGCCCAGTGTGCGCATTGGCACAGTGCTCCCCAATATGCCAACACACCTCTTCCCTCTGAGCCAGACCCATCATGAGGCTTCTCCAGCCTCAAGGATGTGCTATGTCCTTTCCACTGACCTGGGGCTAATGTCATGAAAAGCAGCTTGTTGATTTTAGGTGTGTAGTTTGAGGATGGGTTTTTTGGGTTGTTTTTTAATTAATTTTTTCAATTAACAAAAAATCTATTTTTCCCTACAGCCCACCCACCCCTTTCACATTGAAAGAAAAAGTAAAACAAAACCCTTGTAACAAAAATGTCTAGTCAAGCAAAACAAATGTCTACATTAGCCATGTCCAAAAAAATCTATGTCTCGGGCTCTGTATGTGGCTCACCTCTCTGTGCGGAGAGGGGTCACATCCTTCCTTATCGGTCCTCTGGTCCGATGGTAATTACATCGATCCAAGTTCTTAAGTGTTTGAGGCAGTTTGTCTTTACAACGTTGTTGTTATTGAATAAATCATTCTCCCGTTTCTGCTCACTTCAATGCATCGCTTCCTATGGCACTTCTTTGGGGGTAATTATTTTAATGCTACAGCTGCAGCTCATAGACTGTTACACTTACATTCTTTCTCAGAATCGGTTTTGTCCCAATGTCTCCATTCAATGGCAGTATTTGCCATCTCTCTGACTGTTTGTTGCTGTACAGATTCCCCATCATGGAGCACAGCAAGGATACGCTAGGCCTAGATTCCAAGCCTGACCTGGGAAGGAGTGTCTATGGTGAAGATTCACACTTTCAATTCAATAATGTTGAGAATTAGGGGCGGCTAGGTGGCGCAGTGAGTAGAGTGCCGGCCCTGGAGTCAGAAGGACCTGAGTTCGGATCTGGCCTCAGACACTTAATGCACACACAAATAAAAACCTAGCCGTGTGACCTTGGGCAAGTTGCTTAACCCCAATTGCCCTCCAAAAGACAAAAAAAAAAAAATAATGTTGAGAATTAGTGATTCTGTATATCTGCACTTTGCCAATTCAACATCCTATGAAACTTCCCGGGCATGAAGGCAGCAAACAGGACCACCCTGGAGAAAAGCTTCCCAAGAGACACCCACCTGTAAGTCAAGCATTCTATAGAGAACAATCCTTAAAACCTGCTCCTCAGGTAGGAAGGTTTCCTTATAACATGCCCGGGACTGAGGCATGGAAGCCAGAGTGCCCCCAGCAATGACAGCCCATGTGAGGACGGACAGAGCATGAGACTTGGAGTTTAAAGCTTTGGATTCAAAAGTACAGTCTGCCACTTACACCTGTTCTCCTCAGTTTTCTCATCTGTAAAATGGAGGAGTTGGAGCCCATGACATCCAAGGCCTTTGCTAGCTCTATGGTCACATAGGGTAAGCACTGGATTTCTTCTGGGCCCTGAAATCATCCTCTATCAGGGCTCTCTTCTAATGCCTTCCGGGACTGTCACCAGGGATGAAAAAAAGAAGGAGGAAGAGCCCGATCAACCAAAGCGGCCCAGAGCTCCAGTGGAGACCTGCTCTACCAGCCCTTTGGAGGAAGTCTCTGCCATCTTCCCAGTCCCAGCCTAGCTACGTTGCTGAGTCCCTCTCATCCCGTTATGAAGTGTAAGTGATCAAGGTCACATCGCACACAAGCCGTGTTTGATGCTTCCATGATGAAAGCAGAGTACCCAGAGCCCTGGGTCTGGATCGGAGCTCCCGGCCACACGCAGGCCTCCAGCTTTCCCCGCCAGCTTTCGTGCCTTTCACCTTCCACCCCTTACCCAAAGGGGGTGGCAGGGGGCCAGGGAAGGGAAGCGGGGAGGCGGCCTGAACCGGCTTATCGACTCCATAAACCAACTGGATCCCAGGTCCAAACAGAGATCGTCTGCGTGCGTCTTCTCGGAATCTTCATCAGGAATATGTTGATGCGTGTTGGAGAATTCATTGGGTGCGGTAAAACAAATCGTTAAGCAGCCGACAGTTCTCGCCGGCAAGCAGCTCCTGAGCTCTCTGACCCGCCGTCACCCTATTACAGGGCCCAAGTGTTCCTAACAAACAAAAGAAAAATTAGCTCTTTTGTTCTCGGGACTGTCAAGCAGGTTAGTTCATCTAACGGAGTCTTTTATTAATAAATGGGACAGATTTTCATGCTCGCGTAGCGAAGGCAAATCACATCATGGTCGGCAAAAGACATACCTATTATTTTCCCGTGATATATTGCTTTGCAGCTGTAGCCAAAACAATCTAATAAGCACTATTAGATAAAGGGTTCTGAATATGAATGTATTGGATTTGTAGTGGGAGAAAATGAACATATTGCAGCATTTCTGTCAGGTTGGGTTAAGCGTCTGCGTCTCTTTCCCCTTAATAAATGCAGATCAAAAGACTTCTCTTATGTAAAAAATAATAATACAAATTTCTGCAATATGAAATAACACCACCACTTTGTAATGTTAGGAGGAAATCAGTCAGGCGTGTGCTGCACGGAATATAAATTATTTTAGGAGGGCAAACAGATCCCGTGAAGGCTTTCCCACTCGACATTTATATTCATAAAAGGTTCAAAAAGCCCAGAACAATGGTAGGGGCGATCTCGTCGCCGCTGCCGCCCAGTGTGTCACTTATGACAGCTTTGATAGGCATGTACTATATAAGAAAAATATCTCCGAGCCCTCGACTTGTTTAATAAATTGATTAAACTTCTCTGGCAGCCATTGTTTTTGTCTTAACTTCTTCCTCAGCCATCACCTGGAGGAGATGGACGGGCACTCGTTTTCTGAAGACTCGGGGAGAGGAAGACAGTTTAATCGAGGCCTCGCCGTTTGAGGACTGTCAGAATTCCCCCTCAAATGATAAATGATTGTATAATGCAACAGTCTACCGCTGGTGCTGAATTATATTAGCCATCAGTGTTCAAAACCCATTTGAAACTTAATTGTGCTGTGATAGTGCTATCCCCCAGTCAGCCGAACAGCAGGTTTATAAAAATCATCTCCGATGATTGTTAAACGCTTTCCTAATGAAGCTGATGATCACAACACTTGGCAATAAACGCTTCTGTCAAGATGTCACAAATGCGTGATCGTGGCCGCCTCCACCGTCAGCGAGGAGGCCTGCGATTCGGGTTTATCTTCATTGCCCGGAATTCAACAGATCGGTCTGCATATGGAAGATAATCTCCATAAAAAGGGAGAGAGTCATATATTAAAATGGGATTATCAGCTAGAACATAAGCGCGCCACTGTGTAATTATATGGCGCACCAGACGTAGATGTGAACAATCATACAAGAAAATAATTGAGGGCCATAAAACTTAATTCAGAAAAATCAATAGAATATAAAAGCAATCAGATAAGGCCTCTTAAGAAATCGATCAAGGCTTGTACAAAGTCATAATGTGTTTTCCTAAGAGAAAAAGAGCTAAATGAAGCAGAGAAACCTACATAATATTCTACAAGTAGGTTTCTAGAGGTGCTTGTATATTGAAGAGGGGAAGAATGGAAGATGCAATTACTTTTTACATTCTCAAACCACGTGGCCTGGAAGCCAAAGAATATATGTTAAATACCGAAAGAGAGCAGGCTGTTAGGCCAATTATTCCTTTTTGATCATTTATCTATATTTATGTCTTTTGGTATCTCTTGGGGGTAGAAAAAAAAGCTATTAGACTATGCCCACTGCAACTTTGTGTATCTTTATAGATTATATTCTCCATCTGAACAACTTGGAGATTTCAAGAGAGTTATACTGTGGACCCGGAGAGGCTTGCTTGACTCACCCTCCTGTAGGCTTCCAGCCCAAGTCCCAAGACCCCATCATTCGGCTCTGGCATTCTGGGAGCCCAGATTTTTCTACGAACAGATAGTGCACTAGCATCATTTCGGAGAATTTGTTCCGCATGGTTTGCCAAAAATTATCTGCTAGGCCAAAATTCTTTTCTTTATGAGGAAAAAAGAAAAGTTTCTAAATCAAATATATTTTCCTAAGGGAACGTTCCTACTATTGGAAGTTATCCTGAAGGATCTGGAAAAATAATCAGGGGAAAACCCATATTCATTCTGAAACATTCCCACCAAAATGCTGTACAATTGTACATTAACAACAACTTTGGAGTTTATTTTAAACGAAAACACATAAGAAAAGCTCATGTAAGTTATAGGTGAAATATAGCCTCTATCCCCCAAAGTGCACTTACCAGCTGACTGAGATAAGGAAAACAAATCACTTTTTGTGAAAAAAGAAGGAGGAGGAGAGAGAGAAGGAAGGTGAAAAAGAGTTTGAAGAAGGAGAAAAGGAAGAAGACAATGAAGACAAAGAAGAAAGAATGCATGAATGAAAGAAAGGAGGAGAGGAGAAGGAAGGGGAGAAAGAAGAGGAGGTGAAGAAGAAGAAGGTGATGATGATGATGAAAGGGGGAATAAAACCCCTCAGCACAGTCTTTCCTCACTGCCTTCGCAGACTAGCTGAATGTGGTGGAGCTTGACAGAGCCTGCTTTTTCCTGTTTTAGAAAAAGGCCTTTCCCATTTGGCTGGAAGGAAGTATTGCCAGGTTCCCAGCTTTCAGAGGGCGAGGGATAACATGCTTACTGGAGGTGTCTGAACTGACTTTCAGGGTTCTCACTGCACACACAAGAAAAGTTCATGTATAAAAGACCAATTCTTTCCTTCAAAGATCACTTGAATGTGCTTAGAATTCCCGTCCCACCAGCTGCTTTAGGCCTACTACAGAGATTCTCATTAGGAGCCAGCTCACAAAGGCTGATTGGGCAGCATGGCTACACTCAGAAGATATTGATTTCTGGGGCAAAGACAGAGAAATCCTGTAAACTTCATGTTGTCTGTTTGCCTCAGTTCCAACAGTGGGTCAGACAACAGGAAGTGAGGCAGTGTGCCGGGCCCTCAGGCTGCCCACTGCCTTTGAGAGCAGGCTTGGCCCATGGAGGCTCTCTCCTGCAGGAGCTTGTCATCAGAGCCAAGAGGCCAACAAGTAATCGATGGGAACATGGACTATGGATGGAGAAGACAACGGAGCAGTGGCAGAGTGTTGAGAGGGAGGTCATGGAGGGTGATGACAGGTGCCAAGGAAAGATGACAGCGGCCAGCAACTTGGCCCTGCTGGCTTGAAGCTTCTGCTTAAAGGTCAGGAGGGAGGGCTACATAGCAAGAGTAGGAAATCATTTCTTAATGAGTGAGTGTCCTCCAGCAAGCACCAGGCAGGGGCCTGCACCATGGGAGGGAGTGGGGGACAAGATGGGAGATGCTTTTGGAGAAGAGATAAAAGCCCTGGACATGACTCTAGGGCTCAGGACGCCCTAGAACTCTATTGTTTGAAGACACTGTGTCTCCCTTTAAATTAGTGGGAAGGTGAAGAACAAGCCTTTATTAAGTGCCTGCTATGTGCCAGCCCAGGTTTCTTTATCTGGGCGCCATGATTTTTTAAAAAATATTTTTCTAATTGTGTTTCAAAATAATTGGTTTCCTTGTATTTTCTTTGTGCCTTTAAAAAACAGAACCCTGAAAAGGGTTCCCTAGCCTTCACCAGACATAGCCAAAGGTCACAGAAAAGGTGAAGAATGCCTGCTTTAAGCAAATTCTATATAGGACAGTCTCTATTGTCGTTTACCAATATGTAAAACAAAGACTCACTATTTGCTGAACAAAAAAAAGATTCTCCCCCCAGGCCTCCTTTAACTAGCAAACCCTGCCCCCCTTCACTGAGGGCGATTGGCCAGGGTCTTTGCTTTCCAGAATATCTGTGTCTATTCCGAGACAAAGTCTCCTCTAGGAAGCCTTGATGCTCTTGCTGCTGCTGGCTGGCTGGGGAGAGGGTGAGAAGGACCTTTCTGATGCCCTTACTGGCTGATGTTATGTATGGGTCACCTGTGCTCATGTCCATCTGTTCTAGGAGACTGTGAGTCAGCACTAGGAAAGCAGGGAGCCCCCAGTGACAAGTAGGGTTCCAAAAGTCTATCCAAGTTGGGTTATTTGAACTCCCATGGAAACAATGTTAAGATGGTGACTAGGTTCCCAGGTTGGCCACCAGAACTTCTGTGAGTCACTGTGTCCCTTGCTTAGGTTAGTAACATTAATAGCCTGAGTTCTGGATCTGAGACAAGGGGGAAGGAGGAACAGGTTTCTTCTTCTCATTTCCTGAGAGAAGGGCCAGCCCTTAGCAACATGTTAAAATAGGCCATTTGCCTTTGGCATTCTCTACCTCCCTCATTTTTGTACTTCTATCCCCAAACTCTTAGTTCTCTTTTTCCAGGCTCCCCAGGACCCCACATGGAAAAAAGCCTGGGATTGGGCTAGAGATCCACTGAGACATAGCTCTGTCAATATGCCAGGAAGTACGAAGACTTCTTCGAACATCTTAGGCACCCTGATCAAATTCCATTAGTCTAGTTATTAATTTATGAAGAAGCATTTTGTTTTAGTCAATAAAGGGCTGGGCTAAGAATCAGGAAGACCTTGGTTCAAATTCTGCATTTGATCCTTTGCTAGTTATGTGACCACTGACAAATAAGAGCCTTTCAGAGTTCCTAGTCACTCCCCAAGGCAAGAGAGCTTCCATGCCAGGATCTGCTCAGCCTGAAGAAATCACAGCCCCCTGACATTCACACCATAAGGAACGCCCTGATCCCAATTAATCCACCTGTAAACACTTTTCAAATGAGCTCAAGCAAGGTTTTAGATAGTTAATGCCTAATAGGTTAAATCTGAAGCTACTGGAGATCATTAAAAAAGCTAAAGTTTTTCATGAACTGGACAGTTGAGGCAATAGGTGTATATCACTGAAAGGATTTTTTTTTTCCCTCAAAATCAAAACCAAGCGAAATTTCCCTTTTTCACAAAGTAGAGTAAATTGTGAATGACCAATTGATAGAATTAATAAATATGTCTGGATAATCAAATATAAATAGCTCCTTATCTTTTTCATATAATCACAGATTTAGAAATAGAAGAGACAGGTGAGGAAATTGAGACGTTGAAAGGTATAATGACTTGTGAAGGCCACATGGCTAGAAAGGAGCTGTGGCTGAACTGGAACCCAGGGTCTGTGACTTCACAGACAGAATTTTTTTTCCCCACTGTGCTACACTTATTTTCCTTTCAATGAATTTCATATTTTGACAGACACTAAATAAAACACATTTTCACTTCAAGATAAAGAAGCAAAGCCTAAGTGATAGAAGAAAGAAAGAAGGAAAGAAAAGAGAGAGAGAGAGAGAAAGAGAGAGAGAGAGAGAGAGAGAGAGAGAGAGAGAGAGAGAGAGAAAGAGAGAGAGAGCAGGAGGGAGGAGGGGGAAAGGAAGGAAAAGAAATAAAGGAAAAAGAGGAAAGAAAGAAAGAAGGAGGGGGGGAGGGAGGGAATGAAGGGAGGGAGGGAAGGAAAGAAGGAAGGAAAAAGAAAGGTACAAAGAAAGACTGGAAGAAAGAGAAAAAAGAGAGACAAAGAGAGAGAATCAGACTAAGAGGGCATGAGATCTGTCCAAAAATATACACTTGTTAATCTGCAGTACATCCTTGGACTCCATGTCTGTCTTGCCTCTAAGAACTTTTTACCTCAAATATTTTGCATTGATTTCAAAGAGAATTAATCTTCACCAGTAAAAAGGTCATTAATTCTTCAGAATCGCTTGGAAGTAAAGGGCCCTAGAACAGAATGCATAGCAGCAGCCGCCTAATCATATTACACACAACATGGTATGTAGGAAGATGAAGTTATTGGGGCAAAAACATTTTCCATATTGTAAAAAGGAAAGAGAGAAAGAGCCCCATGAGACAAATGGAAATTCCAAATTATAATACTTTTCATAAACAACAAGATGTGCGTTTCAATTGGAAATGCATCATTCTTAACCGTTGAAAAAGAAGGCCCTTAAATATCTTACTACAGCATGTGGGGCGGGGCTGCTCCCTCAAGAGGAGCTGATGCTAATTTCCACACATTGGGATGGATTTTCTCCCTGCCTCGATACAAGCCTTTTGAGTTTCCTTGACAAACCTAACTCTGGCTTTGCCCAAGTGATATCACCAGTCACAGAAGGCAGCAATTCCAACACTGTCTACATTGCTGATCCATCAATGGGTGCACATCTATTAGGCATCTGCTTTGTTAGGCACTCTTGGCACTTTTCTAGAGACAGAAGGACGAAATAAAACCATCCCTGTCCTCAGGAATGTTACAGTTGATCAGGGAAAACAGCAAGTATACATTTAAGCAAATACCAAATAAATCCAGGGTACATTTCAGGCAAAGACACTAGCAGGGAGGATAATCTGAAAAGCTTTTATGTGTCAGTTGAATATTTGTAAGCACCGAAATGGAATTTTGGACAAATTTGATAACTGAATGTTTGCCTTTAATGTTGACTTAGTCCCCTTCTGTTCATAAAATTGGAAAAACTTTGTACATCCAATATTAAATCAGATATTGTCAAAGACCTTGGAGAAAGCAAGTAATCACTAAGATTCAGCATGGGGTCATGAAGACCAAAGAAAAGAAGGAAACAACATTTAGTAAACACCTATTATGTTCCGGGCATTCTGCTAACTCCTTTACATAGTTGGAAATTCTGTAAATGTAAAATATGTAAATAATTTACTTCATTTGATCCCCACAACAACCCTGGGAGGGAGATGCCATTACGATCTCCATTTTACAGAAGAGGAAACTGAGGCAAACAGAAGTTAAGTGTCACAGGGTCACACAACTAATTACTGTCAGAGGCTGGATTTGAACTCAGGTCTTCCTGTCTCCAGGCTCAGCACTCAGGGCACTGTGGTTCCACCTAGATGAAGAGGGTTATTTTCAATAAACTTCACTTCCTCTTCTTAATCATTATGAATGAATGAAACACTTATTAATCACTATATGCAAAGCACTATTATTAGACTTGTAGGTTGGGAGAATGATGTAAATATAGTATTGTTTAATTTTAGCAAATTATAATAAAGCATTTGATTATACTTTTATAGATGAGGTGGCAAAATGTGAATTTTATTCACAGCTGGTTGAATGACCAGAACTCAGAAGTTCTGTTTAGTCGATCAAGGTGAGCTTGAAAGCCTGTTTCTTGCCCGCTGGGCTCATTTACTTGGATGAAGACGAAGAAGGTCTGATCATCAGATTTCTATACGATAGCCTTTGTGCAGCAAATATAATGCTTGAGAGCATCAAGATTCAAAATTGCCTCACCAAGTTTAGGAAGCAAAAAGATGAGACCTCCTTTATTGTGATGGTCTCCCCACTGGTGGAAATAGCAACCCCATCCACACCTTCTCAGCCTGTGTGACTCTTGCCTATGCCTTTCTATACATACTCTATAGAAGATCAACCAACAAAATGAAAACCCTTCTGAGTCATGAAACTTCCTAGATACCATGCCGTGCTCAGCCATGGTCCGCCATCTCTCACTAATACCAGAGGAAGAATCTGCCTTCTTTCCAAACTTACGTGCCCTTGGTGGCTTCTTTCCTGTGCACGGATGATGTCCCTGACACTTTAGTACATACCATGCCTGGCATCCCACTCTCCATTGTCCTCTGAGTCCTTGACAATGTCGGTCCTTCCAAGATCAACATATCCCATGATGCGTGGCCATCGAACATCACCAGACAAAGCTGCTGCTAAGGAGTGGCCTTGTTTACTTTTCCCCAGGAATCTTTGAAGGGTTGGTGAAAGCTCTGGGCAAATGTACTCAGTTCACTTCGGGGGCCATATCACTGCTCATCTCCAATGTCTATCTGATAGTCACTGAGATGTTGATGGTCATTGTTCACTTCTATTCAGCTCTTCATGACCCTGTGGACCATAGCACGCCATTACTGTCAAGGGGGTTTTCTTGGCAAGGATACTGCAGGGATTTGCCATTTCCTTCTCCAGTGGATTAAGGTAAACAGGGTTAAATGACTTGCCCAGGGTCACACAGCTAGCAAGTGTCTGAGGATGGATTTGAACTCTGGTCTTCCTGATTCCAGGCCCTATGCTCTGTCACTGCTCCATCTAGATTTACTAGAGTGCTTGTGGACTAAAGGGGAAGTGGAGTTCATTTCCATGTGATGTGCATCCATGGATCACTTACTCTGTCCAAGTTACATTGTTCAGCCCTGCAGACATGAAGAGATCATGGGCATCTTTGGAAGAAGCCATTTCCATGGCAGACTGGGTCAGAAGCCAGATCGCAAGAAGCTGAGAATGGGCTGGGAAAGGGGTAATGAAAGCAATAAGTGTAGTAGATAAGTCTAAGAGTTTGTCTGTGAAAGGAAGGAGAGGTATAATCAGACAGGTGGAGGGGATAAGAGTCAACTAAAGGCTAACCAAGAAGGGGGTTATGATGGCAAAGCCTTTGGCTGCCCCCACCTACCCACGGTCTTGGTGGTGAAAGGAGTCATTCCCATCTGTGCTTCTCATGGCAGACAGCCCAAGAGAGCAGGTACCAGCTCCAGGGTGAAGGATGGAAGGGCCATCCAAAGAGGAGATCTTTCCTTCCTAGCCCAGAGGACAGGGTCCTCAGGTAGCTTCTTGGAAGAAGAAGTAGGGCTCCGATTCTTCCTGTTGGGAAGAGAGTGGCCCATGGAGGGAGGCCTGGGTCTGGTTCTGATGCCCCTGTTCTCTCCTTAGCAATGACAGGTATCAAATATATCAAGTCCTCCAATGAGGTTCCAAAACTCAGCTAGACAACTGCAGAGTGGGGAAGGTGCTGGTCAGCTGAAAGGTGCAGGCTGTGGTTTCGGGAAGGTTTTTTAATCAAACATCAACTGCATAGGAGGCGAAAGTATCATGGCAGCTGCCAGAAAAGCATGGTTAGTGCATTCTAGAACCGAACAATTAGAAGCAGACGAGTGCTCCCAGGGCACTTGGGGCAGGGCAGGTCAGACCGTCCACAAAGTGTTGTGTCCAAGCCCAGAAGCCCCATCTTAAGGAGGGGCTGGGATGGGGACTGCCAGATGAAGAGACTCCCTACCCCAGTGCAGCCCAGCACCTTCTCTGGGTCCTCTGAGGTCTTCCATGGCTCCCCAGGGTCATACAGTCAGGAGATGTGAGGAGGAACTCGAACCCACATTTCCCTGGCTCCAATATTTGGGAAACCAGGGCTCCTGGATGCTCACTTTTCTCTCTCCCCCATCACCACCACTGACAACAACCAAAGCTTCCTCTACAGCAGCTCGTTAGAAGAAGATCTCTGGGGAGGGGAATTCTCCCATAAGCAACAGAGGTATTGGAAACACATGCAAAGGCACCCAATGCTGATAAAGGGCTGACTTCATTAAAGAAGATCAGGACTTCTAAGAGGACCACTGAACACCAAGTGGGCCCAGCCATCCCAGTCAGGAGACCATGGTCCTCTCAGGGAATGCCAGCAGGCATCCTCCAGCAGCCAAAGTGCCCCTTCTTCTGAGAAGACAGTGATGACTGGCCAGCTGGAGGAGAGACCCTTGGAGCCCCTGGGCTGATCCTTCTCTGGTGCTTTCCCACCTCTCTAATTAACAAGAGTTGAGGCACCTGTGCCAAGTCAAATCTGGGGCTGGAAAAGGCTGGATCTCCCAATCCCTTTGCTCAGACTAGGAACCACAATCATCTCTTTTACTCCTACCTAGTTAAAAATGGAGCCTTCTCTCCACATCATCTGCATACTTTGGGGTCATTTCCAGCCCACAGAATTCCTGTGAAGGCTTTCCATCCTGAAGTGTGGGCATTAGTGGCCCAATATCAAGATACTTTCCTTAAGGAAAGGACTTAACAAGGGACATTTTTCTTCTTTCCTAAAAGGGAAAAAACAAACAAAAAACAAAGAAAGCTGGACACTTTGCTTTCTTCCTCACTACCATCTATTAAGCACTCTGCTAAATAACGAACACAGGGAGGGACTCACAGTAGGTCTGTCCGGAATAAAAAGCAAGAGTTGTTCCAAGTCTTCCTTCTGTCAAGAAAGCCGATGTGCTGATTTTCGGCAGGATGAGTGAACAGCTGCTGGCTTTACTTCTGAACCCTTCCTACACCTGGGGTTGGGTCCATGAGCTGCCTGAATGCAGAGAGAGAGGCAAGGACACCCAAAATGACCTTAATTTCTCCAAAAGATGGCAGAAAGATACAAATATGTGACTCAAACGCTCTGCAAAGACACTCACTGATCCAGTCTTCCTCACACAGAAACAATAGGGCTGCCTCAGCATTTTATTTATCTGAACAATAATAAGAAAGTTTTATATGAAACACATATGCTAACCCCATGTTATTATTTCCAGAAGGGTAGAGTTGATTTCCCAGGAACTAAGAAAGACGTTGGGGTCTCTTGCCCTATATCTTGGGATGCTGCCCCCCCAACCCCTCCTCCCTCACCCTCATTCATCTTCATCTGAATGACAAATTCTCTAATAAAACACAGATTCTCAGGTATTTGCAGCTCCTGGGCTGTTCTCATCAATAAATATCACACCTTTGCCTCTGTGTTTTATAAAGGCCCCAAAATGTTTGACTAAGAAGCAAAGTTAGCCCCTCGGAGAGCCCTGGTGAGAAATCAGCATACTGGCATTATTTACAGAGGGGAGAGATGATTTTAACTGAGATCTTGCCTTGATCCCAAAGAGGCCTCCTATGACTTTCTACCTGAGCTCGTTTTTATCAGAGGGCCTAATAAGATGCTAGCGAAGGAGGCCGCAGAGCTGGCTATTAGCCCCCCATCCACCTGCCAAGAGCCATTGTTGGACACAGATCGAGGCAGGTACAGTAGTCAATTAATGGGGCGCCGCTCCCAGCGTAATGACCTCCTCACCTGATGGCGTGTTGCTCTCACATTTCGCCATCCCCAGGGAGGTTACTGTCACCACGTTATCTATTGCCTGCTTCCCTATCAAAGAAAATAAGGCGAGACGGGATGTATGGACGCATCGTCCGTACTTCATTGCACACCGGCCCCGGCGACTGGAGGAACAATGGATTTATAAGTTTATCCTACATTAAACCAAACATGGCTGGCTGCACTGTAAATTACTAAATAATAAAGCAGGTGGTGTAAGATGCGGGCTTGGACAGAAAATAAAAATCTATCAACCTGTAAAATACAGTAATCATAAATGTGGTCAAGTAAACCATCTCCCACCAGCACCCTAGGCCTTCAGGGAAGGCAGTGCAGCAATGGCCGGCTCAGGGCCCTTTCCTCCCATGTCCCCACCACTCACTATAGAGTTAGGGCCGGAGAATGTGTCTTGTTCGCTCTGGTTCTTTGGCTGAGACTCAGATGCCTTTCCTTCTTTGGGGGCTCTGGATTCCCAGGTGCCCCAGGGGCCATCACTTCAGAGACTGAGGAGCCATCCACCAACAAGAGGTGAGGCCCCCACCCCCACTCAATGAGGAGATAGCCCTCAACCAGCTAGAGGAAGCAGTCATGTGAAGGCTAACAGAGTACTGGAAGGTCTTTAAAGCACTTTGCAAACTTTTTCTCATCTGGTCCTCACAACAACTCTGTAAGTCAGATACTGTTATTATCCCTATTTTACAGATAAGGAAACTGAAGCAGACAGCAATTCAACATTTTGCCTGGGTTATACAACTATTTTCTGAGTCGAGATTTGACCTCAGATCTTCCTGATTCCATATTCAGAGGTCTACCTAGTGCACTGCCTAGCCGCCTCATAAATGCAGCCCCAAAGATCCAAAGACCAAGTTATCCTCTTCACCAGGCCCCATAACTTTGATTCTTTTCAGCCCTTAATCAGCATCTGCCTGTCCAAGGAATGGGAATCCATCCCCAGCGCTTATCAAGTGGCCATTCCAAAAGGGTGCAGCAAACTTGAGAGTCCAAAACCCACAATGCTAATTAATTCCTTTTGAGGAGATTTTCAATAAGCAAACCAGGTTAAATTTATATGATTTACAAACCGTGTTTACATTCATAGAAGGGCAACTAATTGCTACCCGGCTTGCCATCATTATCTGAAAATGCTGGGGGACGCAGACAGTTTAATTAGGGTAGTTGTGAGTTCACAACATGATTACCGTCGGCATGCACTGTTAATATGCGTCTACGAACACTAGTGCTGGAAAGCGATTACATTCCTCCTTCTGTCTGCCTTCGTTTGAAATGAAAAATGATAATTTTCACACCCAGGTTCAGGCTAACACTGTGTATATTTCTTGCGAATTGCCTGCCCTGATTGTACTCCTGAGATAGAGCCTCCTCACCCTGTTCAGGCCAGGTCTCTATAGTGACAAGGCATAGATACTGCTGCTATATATGGACCAGGTCCTCTATGGAACCCTTGGGCCAAGGGAGCAGAGCATCTCCAAATGTCTCACCAAATTCCACTGGAGCATTTCCCAACACCCCAAAAAGTCCTTGGAAGGAGACTTCCTTTTCTAAGTAAATCAGTTTATTTGAGAATACTGCTCTGAATATTAACCTAGTTTCTCTTTTGGTCAACAACAATTGTTTGGGCCAGTTTTAATCCTGGGAGCTCCTTCCAGTGGCTGGACTGCCCTTGGTGAAGTTCTACCTTCATCAGCTACTGTGCCATCATCACTCTGAAACTCTGAGAACTACTCTGGAAATGGAAGGGCAGGTATGCTAGCAAGAATCCCAGACAAGTGGGATCCTAGTCATTCTGCACTTAACACTAGGTGGCCAGAAACCTTCAGTGCCCAGTGTTCCTCAGCAAACCCACCAGCAGCCTATCGAAATCGTCCAGGCATGACAGGATGAAGACCTGTACCAAGATGGTGCTCTTGTCAGAGGAGACAAAAGGTAAGCATTTGGGAAATGGTACAAAAGCAACTTTGACAACACTTTGGATGGGGGAGGGGGAAACGAAGAGTGAGGAGTCCATAATAACTCCTAGGGCCTGAGCCTGGGTGACTAAAGGACAAGGGAAAGGAATGGGGAGGGGGAATCAGCATTAATCTAACACCTATTATGTGGCAGGCGCTGTGCTAACTGCTTACAGATACAAACAGTATCTCATTTGACACACAGTAGTCTTGAGAGGTAGGTGCCATTATCATGTTCATTTTACAGTTAAATAAACTGAGGCAAACAGAGGTTAAGTGACTTGCCCAGGGTCACACAGTTTGTAAATGTCTGAGGCTAGATTTGAACTCGGGTCTTACTGACTCCAGACCCAGCGCTCTATCCACTTCACCACCCAGCTGCTTCTAACGAATTCATCTAATTCATCTAATTCATCTATGGATAGTGGGATCCTTGATAGTAATAGGCAAGTTAGGAAGAAAGGAGAAATTGGGGAGGAATGTAATGAGTTTAATTTTGAGTTTAAGATCACTATAGAATATCCAGGTGGGGGCAGCTAGGTGGCACAGTGAGTAGAGCGAGGGCCCTGGAGTCAGAAGGACCTGAGTTCAGATCCGGCCTCAGACACTTAACACACACAAACAAAAAACCTAGCTGTGTGACCTTGGGCAAGTTACTTAACCCCAATTGCCCTCCAAAAAGCATTAAAAAAAAAAAAAAGAATATCCAGGTGGAGGTGACTGATAGGGAGCCAGAGACATGAGACTGGAGGTCAGGAGAGAAGTCTATGTGACTGTCATCGGCATAGAGATAAATCATCATTGGAACCATGGAAGCTGATGAGAGCACCCAGGAAAATAGTGAGCGAGAAGGGGACCCAGAACAGTGAGTGACATGACCTCAGGGAAGAGGAAGGTCACAAAACCCTAGGGGGCATAAAGAAGAGGGTGGCCAACAGCGTCCAAGGCTGTAGAGGTCAGAGGTGGAGGTTCAGAAAAGACTGAGAATTGACGAGTAGGAAACCATTGATCACATTGAAGAAAGCAGAGTCAGTGGGACCATGGGTTCCATGAAACCAGACTGGAGAATAAAGTTCAGCATCAGTCTGAAATGGACCTGAGGAAACCATTGGCCAAATACAGCATAAAGTCCTTGACCAGAACTGATAAGGTCTGCATACTAGAATGTAATAAAATCATATGCAACTCTCCGTCTATGTGTATACATGCATTTGTATATGCATGTGTACATATGTGAATGTGTATGTGTATTCTATATACATCTGTATATACATGTATATGTTTATACACACACATAAAAAATGTTTGTTGACTGATCCACTGGACCCTGGACAATGAGCCAGAAATATCCAGTTTCAGGACATTTGGATATCAAAGGCATCTCAGAAATCAGTGGTCCCTGACGTAGCAATACAAGTGGGGAATTGGTGGCTTGGGAGAGTCTGACCCACCCCCGGGGGCAGCAGTATCGTCTTGTCTCCTCAGGAAGGAGGCAGCGAGCTGTTCTAGGGGCTATTGTTCCGGATCAATCCCTGGCTGCTAATTAACTGCAGCCTGAAATGAAGACAGCTAGCTGCCTCGCTGACCCTGACACCCACACAGCCCTACCCAGCTCCAGCAATGATCTCTATCAGCATCTCAGGGCTGAAGATAAAAACCCAGGAAAAAGAGCATGGAAGTCCTTTTCCAAGAGCCACCTTTCTTGTCTTCAGCACACAAATATGGGCAGGTGCATGACTTTGGTTGAATGGCCTATTTTGTTCTTCCTAGCTTCTGACACCCAAGTCTCTGTCCCTTTTAGTGCTAAAAACTCCCTTTTCTTCCTCTAGAACAGACTCCACCCCACACACTTTCTTTCCCCTCCCCCATAGCCCCACACTCCATCCTTTCTCAGTCATGTCCATGAAATGGATACTTGCAGCTACCTGACTAGCCTAGAGGGAAGTTTACAAAATAAGTAGGTTAGCCCCAATGCGGCTATTCCAGATCTTTCCCCTGGATTTCATCACTTGTGCTCTACTTGAAGGCAGATGCTGCACTGACTGGAGGTACCATTGCCTTTGTGGCCAGGACTGACTTAGAGAGACTCGGGGTCAGCACCATGACTGTGGACAGTGTTCAGGCCAGTGTGAGAAGTGGGCAGTCACAGTTGGTGACGCTTCAGCCAAGCAAGGGTAGGCAGTCAGGGGTGGGGTGTAGGGGCAGAATGATGCCTAGGAATACTTTGTCTCCATCCAAGTTTAACAATCGTAGTTGGCACCTGTCTTCCCTGTATGATTTTTTTTAATCTACTAAGCATTTCACAGATAAATCCAAAATCCAAGACCAGAGGAAGTGGGCCCACGTGACCAGCCTAGGCAATCTGGATGAAGCTCCATGAATGGCTGCTCTTGATGGAGAAGCAATGCCTGGGGCTTGTAGGTTCACTGAACATAAGCCTAAGCACCCTGCCAAGACACGGCCTTCCTTCTTCACCACATCTGGACAATTCCTCAAGACCAAATAAGTTAACATACACCAAGTGCTTTATAAATCTTGTATCAACATGAGCTATTGTTACTGTCCTTGTTCTTCTTGTCATCACTGCTCCATTTTCGAGTTATCATTTCTCTGGAGGAGGCCACGACCTTTCCAGGCCTCCGTGTTTGAAGCCTCAGAGGGTCCTGTGCCTTGTCCTTCCCCCAGACTTCCACTCACCCAACTGGGGGCCAAGTGTCCTGATCCTACCTCAGCAGCATCTCCTGTGCCTCTCCCCTCTTCTCCACTCCCGAGTCACCATCGCAGCCCAAGAATTCTTCTCTTCTAAACCCCACTGCAGCAGTGGTCTTCCATTTGGTCTCCCTGCCTTCATTCCTCCAATCTCCTACACCATATTATTGGACCTAAGCACCTCTGTTGTGTGCAAGATAGAAGGCCAACTTGCTAGCCTGGCATTAAACATCCATGTCCTCCAAGGACAGGAATGGCTCCCTGCATTCCTTGCTGAAACCATCTCTGTCTTCCTGGGCTTAACTCAGGGTCACCTCTATCCAATTCTAGTTCCCTGTCACCGTTATCTAATTTCTTTCTAGCCCCCAATCTCACCTTGCCTAAGCTGACAATGGATTTCCCCCTCCTCAGAATGTCCTTGAGTCCCTCAAGTCAACTTTGGAGCCTACTTACATGTGAAAATTTCATCTTCACCCCCATGTAGATTGTAAACACCCTGGGGGCAGGGCTCACTTTTATCTATGTTTCCCTAACATTAAGCTCAACAAGACATCCCCCTTCTGCTTCCCCCGTGGGCTAACAAAACTCCATGTCTTTTGGCCCAGGTGGCAAAGATGAGGTGGCAGTGGCTACATGTATGATGTCCAGTCAGCTCTTTGGCCTTCGAGCAGCTCCAGAGTATTGTAGAATTAGCAGGAGATTTGAGATTGAAGACCCAGATTAAAGGCCCAGCTCTGAGACCTGTTCTCTCTCTCTCTCTTTCCCTGTGACTAGCATGTCATTCTCTCCTCTGGCTTCAGTTTCTGCATGTTTAGAATGGGAAGGCAAGACTCGATAAGCTTTCAACCACCTTCTACTACAAGTCTAGGATCCCATGAGCTTTATGAACCACAGAACAATAGACTGAAAATCTGAAATGAGGAGCTGTTTGAGGGGACTGCCCCATGTCAGTTTGGGATCTAGTGATCCTCTGACCCCCAAGACCCCTTCCAGCTCTAAAGCGATGATTCTATGGCCACCATCTATTATGGGCAGCGCAAGATTAGGGTGGGTACCTATGGAATCCCACAAGAAGGACAAGAAAGACTGAACAAAAATGGCTTTGAAAATCATTCCCAGATCTACATCTCTAGCTTTCTGACCCTGTCACATGATTTGGATCATCACATGGGGGCTAAGAATGTCTGATCTTCCCCAACCCCCATACCCTTTGTAAGTGGCTGGGGATAAACCTGGCAGATTTCATAAAGATTTAGAACGGAAGTGGCCTTCACCTGCCACCAGGGGTGCTCATCCCACCTTTACTGACCCTGCATTCTATCAAGTGATCCTCCTCTTCTCCTTGGTCCAAGGAGGTGGGCCCTTCCTACCACAAGACTCCAGAGACAGGCGTGGGAGGGAGGACCGCCATCACCAAGCTGTCTTCTGTCACTGCACAGGCCTCCCTCCCAACCTGATGGAAGGAAATTCATATTTAGTGAACAAGGAAATTACTTTGGGTATGTATCATTCAAATCCTTAAGGATTATTGGCTAATTAGGAGCACGGTAATGTAAATTTGCCTTGTGTCAGGTCTTCAGGAACAGTAAAATAACATAATTAATCAGTGCATGGAGTAGATCACTTACGCACTCCTCACTGACAAATGGAGCTGATGTCTAAATAGCTATGGCTGGCCCAGGGACCCACAGGAACTGACCACAAGGAGATTTAATGGTCAGAGAAGAAATGAGATACACTAGAGAGCAAAGTTCCAGAGCTGGTTCTCAGCAGTGTAGCAGAAGTTCTGCCTGAGGAAGTAGGTTTGCTCCCAGACCAAGCAGCAGAGTGGAGAGAACCTGGCTCTGGGGGCCAGGAGGATTCAAATCACTTGACTGTATTGGAGTAGTTCTGGATGTGGCCAGTGGTCCTACTGTCAAGACTGTCTGCAAAATGCATATCGAACTACCTATTGACCCTAAATCAGAGAGTTGTTTTGTGTACACTTTCAGTGCAAATGTGCCTGGTAATAACAATAAAAATAACCAAGCATTGAACTCAACAAATAGAGACTAAGGGCTTTCTTTGTGCTAGGCATTTGGGATAAAGTAAAAAAAATGACAGTTCTTGAAATCAAGAAGCTTTGTAAGGGAATGCATGTACAGAGTGAACTTTACAGAGGGCGAGGGTGTCAGCTAGTGACCAGAGGAATCAGAACCCATTTGTAAGAACACTGGGAATGAGAGGCAGGCAGGCACAAGGCAGGAAGCCCACCTCTATCACCCATGGGCCATATGACCCTGGGCAAGTGCCTTCCCTTCTCCATATCCCTACACAATTCTCTAAGACTCTGGGTGACAAAGAAAGGGGTAGAGGGACTTAGTTCACCCAAAGGTGCCTTCACTGATAAAGTCACGGGCTGATTCAAACCCAACGTACTCATAATGGTTCACATCTTTGTTGTGCTCCACCATAATTCTGAGAATATGGCAGATGTTTATGTTTGCTTGTAAACCACAAGGGGCAGAAACCCAAACAGAACCTGAAGGGATGAAACAGGTGAATGTTGACTTGGGGTAGAATGCCTTCATTCCTTGGGCTTGTCCATGAATCTGTAGAAACACAACAAATGGGAGATAAAGAAGAATGAGGAAACCTGGAATGGTTTGGGCCCTGCCTATAGAATCCACCATGTGAACTGGTATAAAATGGAGTCTCCCCTGACCTTCCACACCATAGGGCAGAGGCACGTGTTAGGTCCTTCCCCCTCACTCTCTGACTCCAGACCTGGTGAAAGCTAGGCAAACCTGTCCCTTTCCCCATCTCCCCTCAAGGCTGATGGAAGCTAGGAGTGGGAAGGGATGAAAAGAGAAGAAAGAAAGCTAAAGACAAAGGAAGGGGAGGTGGAGAGAGCTAGCAGAAAAGAGTATTGAGGGGAGTGGAAGTGAGAGCAGCTCATGCTGCTGGAACCCTTCAGGTGCATTGGCTGATTTCAGCCTCAGTGTGTAAGGATGGTTGTGTGAGCATCACTATTCTCATTTTGTAGGTGTGAGTGGGAGGGCAGAGATGCCAAGTGGCTTCCCCAGGGTTACACAAAGTGCTGGAACTGAATGTTCTGCATTCAGACCAAGCAAGAGAGGTACAGGGTATGGAGGTTGGTTTGTTTGAACTGGCGCCTTTAACGGTTCATATGTATGACTATGGGCCAATCATGTAATACCTCTGAGCCTCAGTTTCCCCATCTGTAAAATTGAATTGGACGAGGGTGACCTTTCTGGACATTCCTCACAACTCAAAATGGCCCAGGCACTTTGGATGAATCCCTCATCCTCAGCCTCAGTTTCCACATCTATAAAATGAAAGGGTTGGACTAGACAGCCTCCAAGGCCCCCTCCAGCTCTAGATCAGAGAGCCTATGACTCATCTGCGCTCTTCATGACCTCCATCACTGATGGAGGAGGAAGAAATAATGTTTGGATGAGAACTGGGAGTGCTTTAGAGCAAATGATGGCAAAAAGGGGGAGAAAATGTGGAAAATGGGCCCAGTGAAAGCATCCTGTGATAGAAATAGACTTCACCATGAAAGTGTCTACCCAGAAGCCCTCTGCCCAGAAATCAAGAGCCATCATTTACACCTGAATGACCACAGTAACTTTGTCTCAAAAAATCAGAAACTCACTGATGTGCCAGCCCAAAAAGGCACAAAAGAGGAAACACTGGAAGTCAGAGGAGAAATAGATACATTGGGAACCAGAAAGATTAGAAAGTGGTTGATAAAGCTCAACGCTCTTTGGCCAACCTGATTAAAAGGAGAAAAGCAGAAAAACCAAATCGACAAAACAGTAAATGAATCACAGTGAAGCCGGACACAGAAGAAACGAAAACTCACCTCACGGAATAAAATGCTGAATGGGAATTTTAAATGGTCCAACCACAAAACAGAAATGGAACTAGCTATAAAGGAGCAGGGAAAGGGCAGTGGTGGGAAGCTCCTTACACTGATGGGATTATAGGAGAATTCTATCAACATTGTCAAAAACAATTAGATACCAATTCTACATGAATTTTCCTCAAAAAATGAGAAATAAAGCGCTTCACCAACCCCCTTTGATGAAATCAATATAGCACTACAATCCAGACCAGAGGAGGATAGAGTACAGGGGGAGAATTATATATATGAATATATATAATTTTAAAATTTTAAATAAAAAAATTTTAAATAAAATCTTATCAGGCTACAGCAATTTGCCCAAGATGTCATTCATTATAACCAAGTTGGGTCTATATTAGGGGTGCAAGAATTAGACATTAAGAAAACAGTAACTGTGGCTCTGGGTCCCTGCACTTCCTGAAATGGGAGGACAATTGGCCATGGCAATCCAGGCCCTTCCAAAGGAGCATGAGCCAGTTTTCTTTCCAAGTCAAACAATGTGGTTCAGTTTTAATCAGACTCACAAATTCAAAGAGGCGAGAAACTGAAGCATCAATACCTGAGTCAGGGGTAAGTATCCTCACTGGGTTCCTGGCCCAATACAGAATGGAATTATTTTCTTCAGTGAACTTTTGAATCTCTTTTGCTATTTGGTAAATTCCACTTTTTGAATAGTTCTTTTCTTTAGTGTATTTTTGTGCCTTATATACAATGAGGTCAATCCTGTTTTTTTAAGGTGATATTTTCTTCAGTATTTGTGTGTGTGTGTGTCTCTTTTACCAAGTTGTTAATTCTCTCCTCATAATTTTCTCGCATCACCCATTTCTTTTCCCACATTCTTTCTCTTTCTTATTCTTATCTCTTTCTGAAACTCTTCTAGGAACTCTCATTGAGCTTGCATTTAATTAGCATTTTTCTTTGAGGTTTTAGTTGTAGATGTTTTCACATTGTTGTCTTCTGAGTTTATGTCTTGGTCTTCCCTATCACCATAGTAGCTTTTTATGAACACATTCTTTTTTTTTTTTTTTTGAGAGGGGGTGTTGCTAATTTTTCCAGCCTATTGTTTGACTTTGAATTTTATGTTAAAGTTGGGCTCTGCTCACCTGGAGGAGGGGAGGCACTGTCTCAAGTTATTTTGTTGCAACTGTGTTCAGAACTAGTTTTGGGGGTCTGCAAGTTTTTGGTGCTTCCAAGGTGGCATGATCCTGGGAGAAGTGTCATCACTGCTTTACTGGTCTGCACTTTGGTCTTCACTGAGAAACAGCTCCTGTTCCCCTGCAACCACAAGCACTAGTGTTCCTCTCTGCCTTGAAACTGTGACCAGATACCCTTTGTGATCAAATACAAGGGCTCCTCTCTGACCTGGAACTCTGACCAATAACTGCTTATGGGCAATAGTGTTGCCAATCAGTACCAGCTGCACTCAGTACCACCCCTGTAACTCCTGAACAGTTGTCCAACTCCCTTATTGTCTCTGAGCTAAGAGTTCCTGAAGCTGCAGCTGCTGCTGCTGCTGCCACTATTGCAACTGCCTCCAAAGCCTACCACTGGTACTGCTGCCAAACTCTGAGCCAACCCTCCACCACAGTGCCACAGACCTTTCCTGCTTACCTAAGTTGTCTGAAGCTGGAAAATATGTCTCCATCTGACCTTTTGTTCTCTCTTGCTCCAAAATTTTATTTGAGAAGTTATTTCCAAGTTGTTTGGAGGGGAATGTTAAGAGAGTTCAGCTGGGTTGTTTCCTATAATCTGCCATCTTGGCTCTGAAGCTCCCTGTATTAATCTTTGCCTATAGGCTTTACCATGACTAACAGGAACTCCAGGACTCCTGCCAATAAGTGACCATTGTTCATCCTTCATCTTCAAAGACCAGATGTCATGGGGTGGCGTCTTGACTTGCAGGTAAATTGGATTTAAGTGAAGTGTTGTGCAAAGTCATCAGCCTCACTCTCCTAGAGTCATCAGAGTCCAGTGGGAGGACAAAAGTCAGGAAAATTGCCAAAGGTCCAGATGCAATGGGTGACCATGGCATCTTCAGTGTCTGACCAAGCTCTAAGCGCTCCACAGAGCCGGCCTCATCGGCTTTTCTGGCCCTTGAGACAAATTGTTCTCATCCACCCATTCTGCCAGGGGAAGTCTTTGAGACCTGTCAACTACCCTCAACTTGCTTTAACCCTTGGTTTGGTCTTCAGACTGCTGAGACAGGTTTACTAGGTGGGGCTGCCACACAGTGTAGTTTCTTGGAGCCACAGGTGAGAGTTGGGTGAAAGGTGCATACTGACCACGGAATCTCCCAAGAAAGAGAAGCAGATCCAGTGCCAGGAGCATGGCATTAAATTCATTTACCAGGAGTTTCAGAAAAAAGTCTTGCTACAAAGCACTATCTGAGCTTTAGATGCCAGCCTCCCTATCCCTTTATCCCTTTTTCTGACTAATCCCTCCCCTTTGAAAAGTGGGTCACTATCTTCACTATTGGATGGTCAAAAATAAGTCAAGTCCCCTTCCTCCCCCAGGAAAATAGTCATTTGACTAAACAATGTCCCTTTATAATCCAAGTTAAAAAAAAAATCCTCCTCAGCCATGTCTTGACCGCTCTCATAAAGCTCCTTCCCCCACATAGCCAGCCTAGAGGTCATGTCCAGAAGAACAGCTGACTTAGAAACACACTCCTCCACCCCCACCCTTACCCTTACCGCCTCCCTCCATGATTTTCACAAATGCATCCACTGAAAATCACCTTTTATACGCCTTCCCAGACATTGCTGTGAGACCCAGGGGGACACTTGGGGTCCTGGGCTTGGGGATTCAGTGGGTCATGCTAATGAGGCTCCCATGTCCATATTTATTTATTTAGAGTCGGAGGAATCCAGTTTACTGAGTCATGTGGCACGACTGGTAGAGGGAGAGAGGGAAAGAGAGGAACCCGGCTAGAAATCCTCCATAAACAACCTCCAAAAGGACCATTTACGGCCACTCCTAGAGGGCCAGCATCCGTCTGCCCTCATATTGTCAGGTTGACAAGAGAAGAAAAAAAATTAACTAAAAGCCAAATCAAATAAATGTGCAACTCATAAATTCTGCAGCTAAAAATTTACCCTGAGGAATGGTGACAATGACACCATGGTTGCCTCCCCCTGTTCCTTCCCTCATAAAGGTGGATGATAAGTGACACCCGTGTTTCTAGGGCACCAAGAGGCCCCAGACAGAAGCACCGGACTGGGCTGGCTGCCTCCTACCGGCTTTGTTAACTGTTTTATTTCCCCACACCAATGGCGGGGGTGAATCTCCTCTCCTCTGATGATGATGTCAACATTGCCATGTCCCAGACAGGTTGCTTAGCAACGTGGACCAAGTCCTGAGCTCTGAGAGGCAGTGGAGCACTTATCCTTCTTCTCTCATCTCTAAGTGCAGGGAACACTCACTCCATTTCTCATGCGACTCTGGATTGAAGGGAAGAGGGAGGAGAGAGTGGGGCAGACTATTGCCATGTCTAGGCTTTTGTGGGGCTTCCTTTTTTTTCATCCTTTTTGGGGGAGGAGGGAAAAGGATTGGAAGGGTGTTGAGAGCTGGTCCAAGGATTTAGCAAGTCATTCCTCTGGGAAAGCTCATTCTAAACACTGCCATGCCAGCTACCTGTCTAGTGTGCCATCAGGGAAACACAACAACAGAGGTAAGACAGACAGGTGGGCAGATGCTAGAAAAAGGTGGCCCATTGCCATACTCTCCAGGGAAAGGGTGGACCCTCTGTGCAAATGGTAATGAAATGCTTTCCAACAATTCTCTCTGTGGTTTGGGTGATCTTTCTAGGTCCAGCCTTGGGGGAATTCCTTCTACTTGGCGAGCTACTCTGCCTGACTCCAATTCTCAGGAATACTTCTCTATCAAGTGAGCAATCTCTCATTGCCCTTTGTCCAAGTGACCACCATGCCCACTTAGCAAATTCTAACATATCCTCTGTTTGGTGCCTCAAAGACTGTGAGGGTAGAGAGCCACAGAAACCACTCTGCTTCTGAACCACATTCTTAGCAACTGAAAGGATTCCATTTGTACATTTGTTTAATGCTGAAGAGAGACAATGGTTGTTCACATTGAGACCAGAAATATGAAAAATGGAAACCAGTGCTTCAATTCAAACCTGCCTAGAAACAACCAGTGGGACCATGAAGTGGTTGCATGCCTGCCACTCAGGCAAGTGTCCCCATCCAAATGTGATAGATGGGTTTGCAGAATTTGGGATGCTGCTCAATCTCAGTATCTGCCAGGCACTGGGCTAGTCTCTGGGTAATGAATACAAAGAAAAAAATAAAACAGCCCCTGTCCTCAAGGAACTTACAGTCCAGTGAGATAAAACAATTGCATGGGGATTAAATAATTTCAATACATATCCCACAAAAAAAAAAAAAATTAAATGATTGACAGCATTATCACGTAGGAGGGAACAGTGGAGACCTTGGGTCAGAGAAGTCAGGAAGGATGAGGAATGGGAAACAGATGTCACATGGAACAAGAGCTCTTACCCAAAGTCCTAAAACCCCTTCTGCTCTTTCAGAAGATACATTCAAAGCCCCATCTTCTGCATAGAGCTATCCCTGAGTACCCCAACTAGTGCCCTCTCTCTCAAAGGATATTGTATATAATGTTATTTTATATATGTATGTATGGCTCTATATACATATATTTGTGTGTGTATATATATATGTATATATACACACACATATATATCATATATAATATATTACATAATTGATAGGTATGTATAAATTACTTTGTACATATTTCTATCACATATATCATATAATATGATTTATAATTATATATGATGTACCTTGTATATATTTATGAATATGTAATTTACAAGTATATAAAAATTTCCTTGATTACATTTCTATTTTGTATTATATGTAATATATGATTCATAATTATATATCAATTTTCTTGCATATTTATATAATATATACACTATAAAATGTATATTTTATAATTTATATATATGAATTACTTTGGATATATTAATATAAGATATATTACTTGATACATTGTTTATAATTTATAAATATATAAATTATGTTTATATGTAATATGTGTTCTATATATTTATTTAAAATTATATATGTACATATACATTACCTTGTATATATGTATATATTCTATTTTCCCTGCATAACATATATATATAATTTATAAGTACATGTGTATACATAAATTACCTTGTATATATTTACATACTATACACCCTACATAACATATTATAATTTTATATGCATATACAAATTAATTTGAAAATGTTTATACATATTACTATATATTATGTCATAATTATATAGCTTTGAAAACCATATATATGTGCCCTACATAATATGTATTTTATAATGTATAATTATGTGTGTGCATAAATTACTCATATATGTTAATGTATGTTATATATGCCCTATAAAATAGGCATGTATTATATAATTATGTGTGTAAATTACCTTCTACATATTTTATAATATATACCCAACACAACATATAACATTATAAATAGATGTGTACACAAATTACCTTATATACATTTACACCCTATACTCAACATATACTCTACATAATATGTATCACATAATTTGTAAGAATATTACCTCGAGGGGGCGGCTAGGTGGCGCAGTGAGTAGAGTGCCGGCCCTGGAGTCAGAAGGACCTGAGTTCGGATCCAGCCTCAACACTCAACCCACACAAACAAAAACCTAGCCGTGTGACCTTGGGCAAGTTACTTAACCCCAATTGCCCTAAAAGGGGCGGCTAGGTGGCGCAGTGAGTAAGAGCGTCAGTCTCGGAGTTGGGATGACCCGAGATCAAATCCGGCCTCAGAAAATGAGCACCCACACATAAATAATGACTAGCCATGTAATCTTGAGCAAGTTACTTAACCCCAATTGCTTAAAAAAAAAATTTTAAAAAAGAATATTACCTCATAAGCTTATTTGACATCTCTATCCTACATAATATATATCACATATACATCTGCTGCTTTTTTCATCTCTCCATCCCTTGTAAAAGAAGGACATCATATAGGTTTCTATGAATCCATTCACATGCCAGCCACATCTGCCTCTTCTTATCCTCATCGCCTGAATTTCAACGGGAGTTTCTTGTTTCATCCTTTAGGTGTGGGTCCATTGTACAGAGTGCCTGGAACATTGCTGGTGCCTAAGAAGTATTTGTTGACTGACTTGCTGATGTCACTATGGATGCCATACTTCTGCTCAGTCAGGAAAAGTCAGGTTTCCTTTCCGTGAAACCAAGCTGTTTCCCCAAACTGAAAAATGTTGCTTCATAAGTTTGGGGCTGCTTCAGTGGATTTTTATTTCTTGATATATTTTTTTTTTGAATCACTTAGTTTTCTCCCAGTACAGAGTGTGCTGGAGCCAGCCAGAGAGAGACAATCATTAAAATTTTAGTGTAAGCATTTACACGTTAGAAATGAGCAAATGTTTGAAAAACAAATCAGGACTTACTTATTTTGTTAATTGTCTGCACTTTGACAAATTATGGAGAAAATATTGATAATGCAAATGCAACTCAGTGTGTTCTGCCAAGGAGAGTGGGGGCGACTTCTCAGACTCCTCAGGGCTCTTTTGTTCTTTAATCACCTTTATTTATTTGGTGACTTTTCTTCTTTCATTTACATTCTTGCGATCTTTAAGCATCTTCTTTTCTTACCTTGGTTGGCTTCACTCTGCATCAGTTCATGTAAGTCTTTCCAGGTTTCTTTGTCTTTCTCACATGCATCGTTTCTTGCTCCTTAACGATAATTCTCTGTGTTGATGCACCACAGTTTGTTGAGCCATTCCCCACAACTGATGGGCATCAGTTTTACCTTCAGTTCTTTGCTACCCCCGCCAATGGTGCTGCTGATCTGTGTGGGGTTTGTGGGGACTTTCTTCTCACCTCTGGTTTCCTTGGGGAATAAGCCTGGGGGAGGATCAGCTTCAGGCCAAAGGGTACCGTGGACTTTAGATGTTTTATCTGCATGGTTCCACATTGCTTCCCAAGCACTTGTACTGGTGCACAGTTCCATTGACAGTGCGTTAGGGCTTGTCTTCCCACAATCCCTCCAACATAGATCATCTTGCCAGTCTTGTCCATGTAAGATGAAATCTCAGAGTTGTTTGCATCTGAATTTCTCTCCATTTGATTTAGAGCATTTTTTCATATTGTCACTAAGACCTTGCAATTTGTTTTTCTTTTGAAAACTGCCTGTTTATATGCATTGGGGAGTGACTTTTGGTCTTAAGTATTTCTGTTAGTTCTTTATATATCTTGGCAACCCAACCCTGATCAGTGATATCTAATACAGAAAGGGCCTCATTTGACCTACCTGCCTGGCTTCTCCCTCCTCCAATATCTTCCCATGGGCCCAGTGGGCACTCCCAGGCTCTCTTTGTGGAGGAGCCCTTTCGATGTTGCAAACAAAGACTTTCTGCCTTCCCTGTAAACCCATCGAGCTGAACTCATCCAGGAAATTTCCTCAATCAACCCCTTATAAAGAGAAGAGTCAAGGAAATATTTTCACTGCCAGCACTCTGATTTCTGTATGGATCAGGAAGCTATTTCTTACACCAATATAAATTTTGGAAGACAATCCCTGCCCAGTAACTTCAGTGAAAGACTTGGAAGGGAAGAAAGAAGGTACTGCCTACCTGCTTCTCTGAGACCCACTGCTCTGTCATACTAATGGAGGGAATCAACTTGTTATGGTTTTAAAAAATCCCTCATTAAATTATTATAATAATTATTTGCTTAGTTATCAGAACCCCATTAAATCAGGCTTTTTGCCTTCTCCTTAGATGATCAGAGAATTGATTACCTGTTACTCTTCAGGAACCAGCCCATGACACACGTGTGACTCAGAAGGGACTATTTCTGTTAGGGTTTATTTGCCTAAATGCAGCTGTTCCAGTCTGAATGTTAATTTCAGTGTGGTTAGTTTCAGGCCTCTGACCTCAAGCCTTCATCCTGGCTAGAGCAAGGGGAGATGTTCTCAGAAACTTGCTGCCCTTGCCTCATGTAACCAAAAGGGAGGCTGAATAAATCAGCCTGAGCCAGAGTGAAATTCTCCCCCAACTTGATCCCACTGCTTCATCCTCCCACCCTTCTACACATAAAACTTACTGTCAAAGGGACTTACATGGTGAGGATTAATCAGGCAATTCTCCAAGCCCTCTAAGCACCTACTTCTGGTGACTAATTTGCCTTTCCTATTGCAAACCACTAATTTTTTATCCCAGTCGATAGATCCAAATATGCCTCCCCATTCATCACCAACAGGGAGGGTGAACTTCCACTATTTATGTAATTCCTACAAAATGAAACAAAAATGTTCGGCATCTGAGAGATATTTTAACATTAAAGGGTACAGAGAAAGAGAGAAATGGAGGAAAAGAGAAAGATTAAGGAGAGAGGGGGGAAAGAGAGGGGAGGAGAGACAG
The DNA here is from genome assembly GCA_011680675.1 of Gymnobelideus leadbeateri. Taxonomy (NCBI): domain Eukaryota; kingdom Metazoa; phylum Chordata; class Mammalia; order Diprotodontia; family Petauridae; genus Gymnobelideus; species Gymnobelideus leadbeateri. The sequence goes on along the minus strand of WOXC01010883.1, from coordinate 169,378 downwards.
AGAGAGAGAGAGAGAGAGAAAAGGAGACAGAGAGACAGAGAGAGGGGGAGGAGAGCACACCTCTGGGAAACCTTAAAAATAGCCTTGTCAGAGGAGGCAGAATCTAAAAAGCATCAGAAGGCCATCCACCGTCAAAAGAAAGCACCAAGAAGAAACTTGCCAAGAGCTTTGGATCAAATGGATCTGACTAAAGGGAGGAGAGAAGTGGGGGCTAATCAAATGGAACCTTCATTTGTTGGGGTGAAGATGGATGGTCTTTGTCTTACTTAAAATACTAAAGTGAAAAGACCAGAATAATGGAGGGAAACCTTGGCAGCATGGAGAAGCAAACAATAACTCTGGGCTAAGTAGTAATAAGCATTATTAATACATAATATACAGGGCTTTATGTATACTTCTAACACAACTAATATGTAGCATTTTAAGGTTTGCAATGCACTTTTATCTTCACAACAGCCCCCAAAGTAGGTGCTATTATTAAACCCATTTTATAGGAAAGGAAATTGAGTCAGGAAGAGAGTAGATGCTTTGCCCAGGATCACAGAGACAGTAAATGTCTGAGGCTGCATCTGAACTCTGCTCTCCCTGACTCTAGGCCCAGCACTCGACCTGCTGCACTACCTGCCTGCCTCTCAGGACTCAAGATTTCAGAATCCAGGAAGAGCTGAGTCAATGAAGGGTACTACATCTTTAGCCTCCAATCATGGGATTGTAGCTTGAGAGCTGGAAGGGACCTTAGGAGTCATTGGGTCCAACCACCTCATTTTACAAATGAGCAAACTGTGGCCCAGAGAATCCATGACTTGTCCATGGTCACACTGTAAGGATATGGAACCTCCCAGTCTAATGTCCTATATGCTACCCCATGGAATCTCTTAAAGCAAAGCTCTCAAAAGGGTCTTTTCACATCTATTAATAATATCCAAATTCCCCAATTCTTCAACTATAAGCTGTTAAGTGCATCCTCTGGGCAGGAGACTGGCCTCCAGGAGGTATTGAGCTAGAGGGCAAGCTCAAGGCCCAGCAAGCTACTGTCCACCCACAGGGAACTGGAGCAAGAGTCTCTTAGTTTCTTCATTGGTGGAATGGGGGATGGGGAAGAGGAATGTGGATTCATATTATATAGCACACTGAATTTTGAAAAATGTTTTCCTTATAACCCATGCAGTAGGCATAACAAGGACTTTCCCCCCATTATGTTGGTTGGGAAGGTTTGGTCAGTCATCAACCTGCCGGCCAACACCACCACCTCCACCACCCCCATCCCTATTGCTGCTGTACCCTCCAAACTGGGCCTCCAGAGCCTGCCCAGGCTGCCCTGGCTGCAGAGAGCCTCCCAAGTCTCTACACCCCAAATCTTTTCCTTCTCCCATCCCACCATGCTTCACTCTAGTTATATTCTCCTGCACCAGTAATAACTCGCCCATCCCCATATCTTTCACCACCCTCCTCTGGGCACCACAATCAAAGTCTTGCTACTATTGATTGTGGAAAGTATGGGGGCGGTCAATGGACTACCCTAGATATCTACTCACCCTCCCCATGATTCTCAGAACAAGTCTCCCCTCCCTGGACCCCAGTCCCTGCATGGGTTGCCTTCCCCTGTTAGAATGTAGGATGTCTGGGGGCAGAGGCTGTCCCATTTCTGTATATGTAGACCTAGAGCCTAGCCTAGTACCTGGCACAAGGGCACATGTATAATCTCTACCAGATTGCTTGCCATCTTAGAAAGGGTAAAGGGGATGGAAGGAGGGAGGGAAATTTGGAACCCAAAATCTTCCCAAAAATGAATGTTGAAAATTGTTTTTATACATGATTAGAAAAAAGTAAGATACCATTAAACAAAGAAACAAAAAATCCCGAGCTTACGTATTTCCCCTGTTATTGAGTAAGGCTAATCTCTCCCAACCAATTCCCCCTTCAGCCTTCTGTTTCTGTGAACAACACGGACACCTTGAGGGGAGGCACCCAGCACCTCCAGCTCATTTACAGAGCCAGCTCTCGATTATCATATGAATAATAATAATAGCCAGAGCACCCCTCGCACTGCAAGGTTTCAATGCATGTTACATTTTTGTCTCCTTTGATCCTCACAACAATCCTGTGGCTTCTAGGATTCTCTCTGCTGCCCCTTCACAGCTGAAACCCTCTAGGTCTGTGACTCTGGGACCATTCAAACTTTACTCCTAAATGTATGGAGACACTTACTGAGTCCATTCAGCAGTGATGCTTTTTTTTGACCCAATTTGGAAAATAGATTGAGGTTTTGGTCATTGGAAGGCAAGATGGCGAGAAGGTGGAGAGAAGTAGCATTGGGGGAAAACTGCTTTGATTTACCCAAAACTTGGAATGGAAATAGCAAAGGGAAAAATAAGAGAGACCCAACAAGCCATTATTCTCATTTCCCTGTGCCTGATATATTAATTTCTGCCACTGAAGCAATCTTCATCTAGGGCCCACAACTGCTTAGAGTAAAATACTCCCTCTTTCAAAGGCTTATTTCCTTAAATGGAAAAACTAATAGGGACTGGGTATTCTTTTTTCCGCACATAATTCATTTAAGAAAATTTTCTCAAATGGCTTTTTTTAGCTTTTTTTTCCCCCAAGTTTATGTGCATCCTGACCCAAGAAGATATAAATTACCATTGGGAAAAGGGGGCACACATCCACTATCCCATGACACAAACACAAAGATTTCATTTTCCTGATACTTTTATTTTGCTGCTAATAAAATTGGGTGGTTAAACCTCCATGGTAGAATCTCAATATAACACTAGAGTTAAGCTTTAACACCAGCAAAAACTCTATTAAAATATTGCCCCAGAGACTAAATTTGAATCCTTGCACTATTGGTCAGATTGGGCTACAAGATGAAGATAAGGCAGGGACTGTCTTAAGATCACAGACAGAAAGATGCATTTTTTTTCCATTATATTAGTTCCCTCACAGGGAAGGAAAAAGACAATGGGTAAGCATACTCCCAAACTATGTTGACTTGGCTCATTTATTGAGGGGAGGTGACAGAGATTTGCAAAAGGAGCTCCAGGCATGAAGGTTTTGATTTACTTATATCTTCTCAGAAAACTCACCTGAAAAGCTATAAGGACATCAAAGTTGGAGGGAGAAAGAGCCAGGATACCAATGGGACATCTTGGGGCACAATGCCCTCATTTTTTGAAGGACTGTTGTTTCTCTGAGAAAGTGAAGAGTTTATATTACAAAAAAAAAAAAAGAAAGAAAGAAAGAAAAGAAAAGAAAAGAAAAGAAAAGAAAAGAAAAGAAAAGAAAAGAAAAGAAAAGAAAAGAAAAGAAAAGAAAAGAAAAGAAAAAACAAACAAAAAATACAAAGAGATCATTGGCAGATTCCATTTTGACGTGGTAGTTTTATTGTTGGTCATGACCTTCAAAGAATACCATAATAGTCATCACAAAGAATCAAGTTGCCTTGAGCTGAAACTAATCTCTAAAAACCAATCTGTCCAACCTCCATATTTTTTACATAGGAGCAGAGACACGTAAGGCTTATTAAGGTCACAAGTGGAGTCTGTGCTGGAGGTATGCCTAGAACTTAGATCTTCTTAACTCCTAGTCCAGGGAACCACTGAGAGATCTCCTATAACCTTGAACTAGATTTTATTATAGGTGCTTCCAAAAATCTCGTCATTTGTGAAAACTGCCCCTTTCACACCAGAGTGAAACTGCTAGAAATGTACCATTCTCATTGATAGTCCCACTACTGAACTTCTTCTGGCCTTTAGATAAATACCCAGAAGAATATTAATTTCACACCATGCCTACAAAATGACTTCTGAATGTACATTGGACTGGTTCAATCAGTGAATTTAGCAGAGGTGAAAGATAGATTTAAGTAGGGAGTATTTAGGGATTAGGAGCTGGTTTTCACAGTGAAATGGGAGACAATCTAACAAATCTATCCGAAATAAGATCAACAACTTAAAATTTAAACCAATCTTGAGTATATATTTGAACTTGGATATGCAGATATGGCGCTCAAGTCCCCAAGGTTCAGCCGTTCACTCAAAGGATCAACAGCCCTATAGACAGCTAAATTACTAGAAAAGCCAGGGAATTTATCAAACATGAATTTCAAAGTGGATTCTAGCCTCCAGGAAAAATGGCTGCCCATTAATGTACATACACAACAAATGTTGTCTGAAAGCTCCTTGACTCTTTTTTTTTTTTTTTGGACAACAAATGGACTAAAGTTCTCAATTTACATAAAGCAGGACAAAGAGCATTCCTTCTTTGATGGAAGCACTGGGGTCCAAGCAGGTGGAACTATTTACAAATATTAAATCTGAAGCAAGGCAGTGAGGGTACAGGTGTGCCACAAAGAAATCATTGACCCTGTTCCCTGCCTTACAGTGCATTATTTATAACAAACTCCAATTTGTGGATGTTAACATTAAACAGGTTTCACACACAGCAAGGGAAGTCATACAACCTCATCATGTATTATGAATGAAAACAGGACATCGCCAATGAAATTAGTTAAAGGGGCCGCACTGGACAAGAAGGAGCATGGCAGTCTCCCCATCCCCGTTTGTGTGTTGGCCTTGGAAAACTTGGGTGATCTTTAGCCCCTAACCTCAATATTTACTTTATTGACCAAAAGAAATGTTAACTTCATCCATTGTTGACAGATCATTTATCAAAAAAATTTTAAATAATGGAATATTTCATTGGTGAGATAGCTCAGGAAATTAGTCACCAGCCTCTTGGGTGCAGGACTTCAGATTGAAGTCACCCAAAGGAAAATGGCTGAATGTTTTTATAATCAGATTATTGGAGAGAATTCTCCATGAAGTCGCTGTGACAGGTTTTCTTCTACTTAGGGTTGGTGCCAACCCATGTAAAAACACCACAATACCATTGACAATGTGCTAATTTGCAAACTCCCTGCTTCCCCAAAGAAGCCTGGCAGCAGCATGATAAGGACACTGGTCTCCTTTTGGAAGACCCTGGACCATGCCAAGGCCTTCACAAACACCATTTGGGAAAGCTCCACTACTCTTAAGCATTTTTTGTCTACTCAGATGAGAATAAAGGACAGACGTCTTTTTTTTTTCATTAGTTTCCATGACTTTTCCCAATACAACAAAATCTATTAAGTGTCTACAACATGTCAGGCATTGTGCTAGGGACTGGATTTTCAAAGACAAAATGAAAAATAATTCCTACCCTCATAGAGCTTATATTCTACTTGGAAGAAACAACATGCAAACAGAGGATGATTTAAAGAGGAAAGAGTTTGTTGTAACAAGCAAGGGGGTCACTCAAGTCTTCCTGTAGCCAGCACCTGATCAGGGCCTCGAAAGGAACCTTGAACTCTAAGGGCATCCATACTTTTGCTATGCATAGTCTATTGAACAGACAGCATCAACAGAAAGTCCCATCACTCCAAGTGTTCGGATCCCTTTCCACACTGTCCTCACTTCAGCTTTTCTAGATTCTGACTCTGATCAGTAGAAGTAGATTTCTCCCAGGTCTTCAAATGGGTATTTTTCCACCTCATCCAGATTACATGCTTTTCCTCACCATGGACCAGTGAAACCAGTGAATGGTTAGATAAAGAAGTTGGGTCATAAGATGAGAGGATAATAAATCTTCAAAAAACCTTAGAAGCCACAAAATCCAGCTCCCTCATATTGCAGCTAAGAAAGCTGAGATAGATAGATATTGACTTGTCCAAAGTCACACACAACTGCCCAATTGCATTAAATGTCAATACTGTCATGAATTGTTGGACTCCCTCCAACCACGTTTATTGATCGGTTGATTAGACCACACTGAATACCCTGAGTCAGTAAAATGTAAACTCCTTGAGGGCAATGCCTGCTTTGCCAGTCTCCATAAATTCAGCACCAGGTACAGAGCCATGTTTAGAGAATTGACCTGAGCTGGATAGCTATGCCTCCCAGCTTCAAGGGAGCCATAGCAGAGTTTGTTCTAGGAATGTGACCCAAGGCAAGTCACTTACTTAACTCCTGTCTGCCTCAGTTTCCCCTTCTGGAAATGGGGGTAATAAAAGACCTCACTTCCCAGCATTATTGTAAAAATCAAATGAGATATTTGCAAAGTGCTTTGCAAACCTTGAAGCACCATGTAAATGTTAGCTTTGTGTTAGTTAATTTATTATTATCCTTATTGTGGTTATTAACTCATAAATAGCTTCTTTTCTCTTCTATACATGGAATTTCAGATTACCTAGAAGACAACACAATGGAGTGCCCTGCCTTCGGGGGCATCCTCGCCAAGGAATAGCTGGGCCCTTCACTGTACCCCACAGCCAAGCAATGCCCAGAGCGTGATTGCCTAGCAGTTTCTTCAAGTCAAAATAGATTTCCCATCTTGCATAAGTTATGACCCCAGCTTTCCCACCAGAAGATCATATCACAACCAAAACCACACGCCATGCAGGTGGCTACCATGATTTATTCAATTTGCTCAATTGGAGGCTTTAGGAAGTTCCTCTATCCAGGAGAATTCTCCAAATATTGAAAACATATGTACATAGGACAAAGCTCAGAAAAAAAGACTTTATTATAATGCATCACACATAATAAATGTTTGTTTAACAAAGTCTTATGAACTTTCCACATTAATCAAAAGTGAATGCTACATGATTTTGTATAATTAACTGGGAAGTCATATTACAAGTGATAAATATCGCGGACAATAAAATGAAGCGAACTAATATTGACCTTCTGTGTTCATTAATAATGCAGGTTCTTGAGAGTCCACAGTACAATTATTACACAGTTAATTGAAGGGTCAAGTTTCCCAAAGATTAATAATAAGCATTGCGCCAGGCTGTTCATCAGAGATTTAAGAAGAGGCAGAAACAGTCCCCTTTTGGCCCACTGAAAAGATGGAGCTTGGACTCGGGCTGCAGAGATAATACTTTTTCTTGCAGAGGCATGTACTGAAAAGAGGAAAAAGCACATACAACATTAGAAGGGTGAGCCACAGAGAGGGTTCCATAGAATCATTAGAGAAAGGGATGCAATTGGTAGTAGATGTGGGAGCCTTATCAAACAATCAAGTAATGATTGAGGTCCTACTGTGCTGCAAACACTGAAGGCACAAAGATAAAACAAAGAATCCCTAATCGAGGAAGTTATACTCTACTGGGTGGGACAACATGTGCACCTCTAAGTATTTAAGGAAAATTTAAGCAATAGGCAGCTACAGAGGAAGGGCATGCAGGCACCCACCACATGTCTCCCCACTGCCCTTTGGGTGAGCCTCAACTTTGAATCCTTTGGAGCCTGTCATATTCTATAACTTACAATCTGGAGGTATCACCAGGAGAAAAATGCTGTTGAAAAACAGCTCTTTGTTTCCAGAGGAAGCCTGGGGTATCATTTCCTAAAGGCTGCCCAGCCCCCTCTCTTCCCCCTCCAGATCGATGCTTGGCCCAGCTCACTGCCCATTTTCACTGTCTGGCCACAATGAACATATTGATGGCCCAGCTCGAGAGAGCATCCATCCATCTCTACCTCATCATCGGGACAATGAAGAGTGTTCCTTGGCTCCCCCCACCACCCCCACAGAGGAGTAAGTTCTTTCGAGGGCAGGCCTATGGGTCTCCTTCAGGATGTTCTGCCAAGAAACAAGGCCCTCTGCGTCCCCATGAACACAAAGCAATCAAGAAACAACAGCAACAGTGTCCCCAGGGCCTCACTTTTAGCACTGTCAAAGGGCTTCTTGTACATTATCTCATTCCAGCCTCCCCACAGTCCTGTGAGGTAGGGAGGGCTCTGGCTGTCCTCCTCTACATTTTATAAATGAGGAACTGAACCTTCAAGAGGTTAAGAGACTTGCCAAGGGTCTTACAGTCAGTAAATGGCAAGATCTGAACCTGGGTCTTACTAACTCCGTGGCCAACAATGTATCTATCCACTACACCATGACAAAAAGCTTCCATTGGCGTTCTTGCTTCTGGTCAACTATTAACTTTCTGTAGGACCTTAATGAGATTCTACATTTTCTGTATCTTGGGCTTCCCCTCCTCAAATTTTCTTATAGTCATTTATTTATTCCACAACTGTAGCTTAGGGTAGGGGACCCTCACCTTTTTAGGGATTCATGGATCCCTTTGGCCCAAGACCCCTTCTCATAATTATATTTTTAAATGCATAGAATGAAATCCTAACAATTAAAAAGGATGTTGAAAGACAGTTATTAATAGTTTCTTTTTTTTTCAAAGTTCCTAGGTCTCAGGCCACGAAACCCTGGTTGGTAGATGACAATGTCCCCTGGAAGGGACCTATAAATATATAAGGAATTTGGATTGACCATCCATATGGGAAAGACTAAGCTGATGAAAACTGTAGATTGCCCTGATTACAACAGGTTCAGGACACCCTGTAGAGCCTGTCAGTCAGTATGGATATGTATTTGGAACTGACCAGGAGTTGGACACAAAGAGCAAAAAGGCTGGATTCCCGTGAGAAGATGCCCAAGTTCCTTTCGTGACCCCCAGCTTCCTGAGAAAGCAAAGGCCTATTTTTTGATACCCACATTCTCCTGGCATTATGTATGGCAGGGAAACATAGAATCCAACAGTCTTTAGAGAACTAACAATGGCTATACTATCAAGGACAGAGGCAAGGCAGGGGGAGGGTACGAGCAGGGGACCAAGTCTACACAACAGGCAGCTAGAAAGATGAAAAAGAGTAGAAGGTGGTGTCATTGAGGAGTCAATGATATGATAGGAAAAGATGGGTCAGTCATGTGGTAAGAGAGAGGGAAGGCAAGTGGACAGACAAGTGACCCACTCATATACTTGCGCTATCAGGAGAAATAGAGGGAGACATCCCGCATGGGTAGACAGTTGGGTAGACTGTTGTCCAGTTGTTCCAGTTTTGTCCAACTTTTCATGACCCCATTTGAGGTTTGCTTGGCAAAAATACTGGATTGTTTTGCCATCTCCTTCTCCAGCTCATTTTACAGATGAGGAAACTGAGGTACACAGGAGTAAGTGATTTGTCCAGGGTCACATAAGGGAAAGGGGGCAGATATCAAAGGAAGAAGGGCTCAATATTGGATGTTTTCATGAAGGAGGTGGCACCTGAGATGGATCATGAAGGGGATATGGGACTTCAAGAGCTGGAAGGAATGGAGGGGAGATGGGGAACAGGGAACCAGTTGAGCAAAGGCTCTAAGACAGGAGAGTATGGGGTCCAAAGGAGAGTGGTCTGGTTTGACTGGAGCATGAAAGGGGGTAATGGGAAATCTGGACAGGAAGGTTGGTTGGAACCAGATTGTGCTGAATGCCACCAAGAGTTTATACTTGGTTCAATGGGCACTAGGCAGCCACTGAAGGTTGTTTTTTGTTTTTATTCATTTATTCGTTTTGTTTTGTTTTTATGCATAGGAAGATAAGTATAGTTATTGGAAGGAGAATGAATTGGAGAGGGAAGAGAAGCAAGGCAGTAAGATTATTACAATATTACAAGGCAGAGAGATTATTACAATACAGAAAACCTAAATGAGGGCAGTCACAGGGTGGCTTAGCAGAGGACATAGATACAACCTCCATATGTCTGAATGTGAACAGTGAAGGAGACAGAGCATGAAGAGGCATAAACAGAACCTACTTTCCTTCCTTTTATCCCCTCAGCCCTCACCATAACCTGGAGCCCCCACTACTCACACAGGATCAGAAATGATCTGTGAAGAAAATGAAAAACATGGAGATGTTGCTTTCATTCATTTGATAAGAATTTACTAGACACGTACCATGTTCTTGGCCCTTGGGACAAAAGGAAAACACTTCCCACCAAGTTCCTGCCCTCAAGGAGTCCATGTTCTTTTAGAGTGAGATAATACTGATTCTTAGAAGCATAAACACAAGGTAACAGGACTGGTAGCGGCCATTAGCCCCTGGAGGAATCGGGAGATGACTCTGGGAGGTGGTGGCTCTCAAACTGAGCCTTGAAGGAAGCAAGGAATTCTGGGAGGTGGAAGAGAAGAGAAGAGAGGGAATCATGGGGACCTGTTCTCCTACAAGCAATGGCAGGTCCAGTCTGCCCAGTGGTTCTCTTCTCCTTACTCTTCTGACCTCCTCAGATCCCATAGCCAAATGTCTTGCTTCCAGGGCAGTTGGACTCCATGAAGGGAGGGGAATCAGCAGAACACCCCCCACCCACTGACCCCTGGGAGAAGGGCTGACAACATGGAACCATAACTGTGCTATTGATGATGATGCCAATGTGATTCCATTAAGAGCTGGATGGAGCCCACCACCTGTCATTGCACCTGTCACCAAAGAACTCATACACCATCCCTGGTCTGGCCTAGACTGGTAGCAGTGACCCAAGATGCAAAGTTCCAAGTTCCATTACCAATCCCTTGAGCCAGGTTTCAATCCCTTGAACCCTTAGTTTGTGATTTCTTGGGGTGCGGTGCAGGGAGGTGAGGTAGCTAAAGAGCCTGCCATGAATGTTCCCTCTGGCTTTCCTCACCCCATTAATGGGGATCTGTTTAATTAACAGAGCATTATTTTTCCTTTTAGGGGGAATTGGTGTTTCATGCTGACTCCACTTAACATATGTGTGTGCACATACATACATAAGAGGATTTGCAAAATCACAAAGAGTACGAATGGAAGCATAAGGAGTACATTGTCACGCCCTCTCTACGAGCAATGGCAGTATTGATTTGATTGCTGATGTCAAGGCAAGAGGAGACAGAGAGAAGGTATATGTATAGAGGCAGGGTGGGTGGTCAAAGAGGGCCAGCCCAGTACACTGGGCCTTAGGGAATTTGCCCTCACTCACTCCCTGATCAAGACACCTCAGTCCTGAGGTGGGAGCTCCACAGTTGAGTTATTAAGTGCCCAATGCCATGGTCTCTGGCAGGCCTGGCATCCATAACAAAGATGGCCTGGGTGGATAACTGGGCGACATGAGTGCCATGATTGTGCTGGCTATTAGGTTTCCAATGCCAGGCCTTGTTCGAGCAGCACAGGCAGCTCCTTTCTCTGGGACTCCACAAGTCGCATCCCCTACCTTCAAGAGTGCACTTGACAATGTGTTAAATAAACATGAAGCCCAAGCATCATTTTCCTTCCAAAAGTGCAAACACTGTGTTACTCTAATGATTAAATATTGTTTGAATAGACAACTGGGTGCCAGGTCGCTTCTGACTTTCACAGTTGACTCTTTCCCGGTGTTTCATTTTATGTATTAATTACTTTGTGTTCAGACAAAGGCTTTAATTAGGAGGCATAAAGGTTTCCTGAAGAGTGAAGAAATGGCTTCATCTGCACTGAACTGAGGATAAGCAGGCATTTCTAGGACAGGAACCTGCCAACAAGAATGCCTGAACTGAGCCTGTATCCAGTCGACATTAACTAAATACAACCTCATAAAATATAGTTTGGGGATGCTGCCTGATGGTAAAGATGATTCCGACTGCTTTTAGTTCCTTATGGCAAGAATAAATTAATGGTAGGTTAGTGCCAACACAAAGCAGAAACTTGGCTTTCAACAGAAAGAGAGTCAAAGAGTCATGGACAGAGTCAGAAGGAAGCTGGACATCTGGTCTAACCACCTCAGCTAACAGGTGAGGAAGTGAGGCCCAGGAAGGTCTTCTGAAAGTCAAACAGGGAGCCAACAGCATGACCCAGAGTATGGCCCAGGTCCTCCAACTCCAGATCCCCTACTCTTTCCCTTGGCTTCCCATGTCCCCAGCCCTTCTTCAGAGAGATGTCCAACCTATGAACCATTGCTGGTGGGACAACCAGGAAGTAAATTAAAGTACAAGAGATCAGATCGCTTATTATAACAAATCTAGAACAAAGAGGGAGAAAAATTAACTTGGTTCCTGGAAAGTGAAACTTCACAGCATTGTGGAAAGACGGCACACTAATGCATTGTTGGCGGAGTGGTGAATTAGTCCAACACATTCTAGAAAGTGAATAAAATTTCTATGTCCTTTGATCCATAGAAACCACTCTTAGGTGGCCTTCCCCAAGGAAGTCAAAGATAGAATAAATTTACTATGTAAACAAAAGCATTTATAGTAGCATTTTTTAAGATAACACATACCTGGAAACAAAGTCAATGGCCATCGATTGGGGGATGGGCTACACAAATAGTGGCACATGGATGTAATAGAAATTATTATGCCAGAAGAAATGATGAGCATGAGGAACACAAGAAAGAGGGACATTCCAGCGTGAGAAGGGCACTGACTCCATTAGCCTGTGGAACCTCTGGCGGCTTGGAGGGATCTCCTCGTCACCAGGGCACTGGGCTCCTTTGAAAAAAAATGCATTAACCTTTGATCAGGAGAGAAGCATCTCAAAAGAAACAGAGGCAACAAGTGCTCATGGACACACGGTAAGCAGGTGGGAGAAAGGTGCCTGAAATGCAAAACAATCTACTTTACCCAGGAAGGAAAGAGAGACACACAAACCTTGTGTGGTTCAGCGCCTCCGGCATCCGCCATCCTTTCCACTCCTTGGCCACGAAGGACATTCTTTGTCATCACACAGGATCTGCCTCTCATTCACACATAAATGCAGAAGGTTCCCCCAAATTCCACCTGGTGAATTAGAACCTGGCAGGAAATATCTGCACAGGCTTTATCATCCCTTAGGAAGAAAAGGTCTTAGTCTGCTCTAAGGATTGGCCCTCACTGACTGTCCCACTACAAATTTCCTTGTTTGCTTCAAAAGTCAGCTCAAGGACCCCTCCCCATATTTTAGGGTCCTTTCTGCATTCCCCAAATAACCTTTTTTACTTATTTAGCATATACTTATCTGTGTACATGTTGTATATCACATGTATGTGAGACATATACATATGTGTGTGATGTATGTATGCGTGCATGTATATGATGGGCAGCTAGGTGGTACAGTGGATAGAGCATGGGGTCTGGAATCAGGAAGACCTGAGTTTAAATCCAGCCTCAGACACTTCCTACTGTGTAACCGTGGGCAAGTCATTTAACCCTGTTGTTCTCAGTTTCCTCATCTGTAAAATGGGCTGGAGAAGGAAATGGCAAACCCTCTGGTGTCTCTGCCAAAAAAACCCCAAATGGGGTCACCGAGAGTGGGACAGGACTGAAAAAGACTGAACAAATGTGTGTGTGTGTGTGTGTGTGTAGAATGCCACACTCACTCACAGACGACATCTGCACTCGGATCCCGCTGCTGTCCGGTCTTTCTTGTTCTGATCGCGTTCTTTCTAACAACGGGCAGCTCACTGGGTGAGGCTGGGTGTATAATTAGCAAAGACGACAGGAAACAGAAACGAGCAAGGAGGCTATGGCTGGTGTTTTGAAGAAAAAAGAAAATGAATCTCGCCCTGAGCTCTCCTGGACAGGAAGGTGATGCTGGTGCACTCTATCCACGACCCAGAGTGAGTGTCTGTCCTTCCTTGTCCTGCCGAGAGACACCAGCTCCCGCTGCCCACAGCCTTGAGGGTTCTCAAACCCTTGGCATCAATCACCTCACTGATCATCATCATTTACAGAGGCGCACATGGAGGTGGACAGGGGTCAAATCTCCGCCCAGGGTCACGGATTTGTCTAATTATCTGACGCCAGATTCAAACTCCTGCCATTCTCACTGCACGTCCAGCAAGGCTCTCATCCATCCGCCCGAGCCCTCTAGCTGCCCCTTTTCAAAGCGTTCTTCTTAAGGCACCTGGATGGTACAGCAAAGAATATGTAGAGTCAGAAAGACCTGAATTCAAATCCAGTCTCAGACACTTCCTAGTTGTGTGACCCTGGGTAAATCACTTAACCTCCACATGCCTCCAGTTCCTCATCTGGAAAATGGGGATAATAACAGCACCTGCTTCAATAGTCCAAATGAAAAAATGTGCCTAAAGACAGTGCCTGGCATGTGGGAGGCTCCATGCAAATGCTTCTTCCTCTCCCCTTTCCATTCTTAAAGAGTATGTTTCAGCCAGAGATGGTCCAATAGGGTGGAAGGGCCCCCAACACTCACCCCTTGACTCAGAGTCCTGCTCCATGAGGACCTAACCCAGGTGATATCGCATGTAATTAGCTGTGATTATTTCTGCACCCAGTCACAGGATGAATGGATTCTTTCATTCTACACTATTCTAGTTCATTTCCTTTGGAGTGGATTTCATGAAGCCTTTCTCTGCCCCTTAGGATCCCAGGTCCAAATCACTTCTCTTTCTTGTAACCTGCTATTGGAGCCTTTAGGCTCTCTGGCAGAATTGGATAGTGAGGACAGGAGGGAGATATCAATGGACCTTGGGCTTGAATTCTGGTTCTGCTACATACTATCTACATGATACGGGGCACATCATTTCCTGTGTTTGGGCCTCAGTTTCCTCATACACAAAATGAAGCAACTATCCTAGGTCCCAGACCTGAAGCCAGAAGAGAGCTCTAAAGCTCTGTAGCCCAAGCCCCTCATTTTATAGAGAAACAAACTGACATCCATGGAGGGGAGAGGAAGCACCCAAGGTCATGTCAACAGTAAGTATCAGAATGAGATTCAGTCTTTTGGATCCTGAGTCGCTGCTTTTTCTGTCTCCTCTCCTTTGAAAATCCCTAAGTTCAAAATGCTATTTTAAAAAGCAACATATACATAATGTGTGTATTAGATTTCTCTATATGTTTATTTTACCTATGTGTGTATCTCTATTAACTGCCTTCCCCCAACTCTTCAAACGTTCAAGGACAGACAACAGGACATGCAGAATATGTTCACTCCTTCAAACCTACAGAAAGCTTTAGGCAACCCCAACAGATGGTCCCCTTGCTGCATCCTTTCACTCAAATGAGTTGTATTTGTTAAGCACTTACTTCGAGACGATGACAAACAAAGTCACTGAATGGCTGAAGTGAAGTCAAGAGATATGTCCATATGATGAGTTAAGAATTATTATATTTCATGTTGCATTTCTCTTTGCATTAATTGAAATACAGCACAAGGTTGTCATAAAGACACAGCATTCAAAGAAATTAAGGAGTTGTGGGGGAGGATGAAGATTTCCAGATGTTCTTGCCTGTAGATACCATTATTCTGTTTGCAATTCAACTTAGAAACACCCCAGGGCTTCCTCCATGAGACAAATCATCACCCATTCATCTCTCCCCCCACAAGTATTTAGGAAACACACCTTGTACAAAACACAATGCTGGGCTTAAGGGGACACCCAGATGAAAAACACATAGTCACTGATTTCAAGTAGATTGCATGCCACTGGGGGATATGACATATAAAACTGCCTCCAATAGGGGCAGAGAAACAAAAGCCAGATCCAATCAAAATGGTCTATAAAAAATGATTAAGGAAAAGATATGCAAACTCAACTTAGCTATCCACACATGACAAACCAAGTGGATGAAGAATGCCTATAATCCATATAAACACACCAAACAGTCACATGGGTACTACATCATAAATATAAGGACTACAGATGGATACCTAACCAGGTCCAGAACAGGCAGAAGATACAAAGCTAAACGGCATTTCGGAAATTGTGCAGTGTATTCAAGGATGTCAAATGACTCCCTGCTGCAGGAGCTCATCTCATGGACATTAATATTCCCCAAGTGATATTATGTGGTTACAATTCACAAAACATCATGATCTCAGGAAAATCAAGTTTGGAGGTGACCCAAATGGAATAGAAGAGATGCATTGGGTATATTGGCTATGGCATATTGTCAACAATGACTTGTATGTAAAAAAGGCCAAGAACAATGTCCTTATCAATAGGTGGTACTGGAAACAGAAGTGGGATTGTCATGTAGCAGGAGTGAGGAACAGCAGACAGACAACTTGAGCATTGCACTGATATCCACTAAATTTGAAAAGAACCACAGTAAGCCCTTTAGTTTTCTGGGTAGAACCTTGATGGAGAATTTGTGTAAGGCTATGGATATGAGCCATAAAAGACAGAAAATACATGGCTTACTGATCTCTGATCTCCCCTAGTCTGGGGAGCAGCCACAACAATGAGACCAGAGACCTAGCAAAGTAATGAATCATGACTACTACCTCCCCTGTATTTCTCATACTTTCAGATTATAGCTAAGATAAAGTAGGACCTGATATGCACCAGGCCAATGGATGCCAACTGTGGCATGAGACCATGATCTTGACATTTATTCAGAGAATGTCAGCCTCCAAATGTTTGCACTCTCTGCATTTCATCTCAGGTTGGGTGGAAATGTCCACAGACAGATCCCCAGACACTGAAATAAAATTCCATGTGGTTCCATTTGTAGAGGCAAATCTGAAACCAGGTGGCTTTGAGATGGAAGTTCCCACAGTCCTTGTCTCTCCCATGGTTTCTCTGGATGTTTGGAATGTTTTCTTAAAACGATTATATGAACAAGATTCATGTTTGTAATTTCAAACTTTCATACCAAGTGTGCCAATTATAGGTTTGTCAGTTTCATTTTGCAAAGCCCAATTTTTAGCCATAAAAATGTGCTTATGATACAACTATCTGAGATCAAACGAAATGCTTGCTTTGGGGGGAAATGCTTTAAAATCTCCCCTTAGCCATTGGTAAAATCTTTGGAGCACAAAATATTCACAAACAAACCAATAATTACCAGTTATCATTGTATTTTCGTGGTTCTAGGCCCTATAAGTACTTTGACATTTTTTTTTATCAGCCAACTCATGACACACTAGTCTCTCATGTTATTTGTGGAATGTTCCTAGGGAAAGAAATTTCAAATAACCCAAATAACCAAGTTGTCTTGGTTTCAAAAGAGAAAAATGGACAACTTCCTGGGCCCAGAACAGGTGAAGGAGCCCACCTGGACCACATCTGGGGAATTGTGCAGGGCTGTCAAAGATCAAGCTGCTAGTCTCCAGTATCTTAATTTCACCAAAACAACTTAATTTTCCTATAAAAACATACACTCATAGTCTTGATGGTGGTAATGAATTGGACCTCTCTCATATGGGGGCCAACCTCACTCAGCCTGGAGAGGGTCATCAAACAGTTGGGCAGAGTCAGATTGATTGTCCAGTCAAGGTGACTCTCAAGGACTATCTACTAAATTATAGGTGGTGAAGGGATACAATATGTGTGCTGGAGACAGTAAGATCAGTGATGATGATGATGATGGTGGTAGTTTTTACACAACTACCTAAGATTTGCAAGAAAAAATTCCAATGTTGAACAAAGCCGAATATTCCTTGTAACTGGGGAGCCCTTGGATGCCAGGACGTTCTGCCATGTGTGCTGAAACACCTAGGCACAGCACCATCAGCAACACATAGGTTTCCATTAGGACAAAAAGATTCATATTTTCACAGGTCTTAAATTGGATTCTTATCATTATTTCCATGTAGGTTTTTTTTTTCATGTGTGTGGTTTAATATAGCTGTACCTTTCTCTAACAGCCACATGCTCTTGCTTTGACACATCTGAAGATAGAGTATCTTCAGGGAAATGTAGAACCAAGAGTCATAAGACGCTGGGTTACAGTTCAGGAGAATTTGCAATTTAAGTATATGAGGACTGAGAAAGAGACGTCGATGCATCGTGAAATGTATCTTTCAGCTGCTCCATCTACAAGTAGGTTAATTAAGTCACTGAGGTTCTGCCGAGAAAAGTGTAAAACACAGCTATCTAGTGAACTCTTCTCCAGGGTTAGGCAATTTATACCCCACACCATCCTCCACCTGAGAGAGGCAGAACCCTCCTCCAAGCCTCCCAAAGAGACAGGCCTTCAGAGGAGCTGTCCTCACAATACGAATGATCAGGAAAGTTACACAAAAAAAAGTCATTCTGTTCTTCTGGAAAATCAGACCCCAACCTGCTTTGTGTCTGAGGCTTTTGAAGTAAGTGCCACTGAACAGGGCACCTAGGGAAGAGAGGAGCTGGGGCCATGGGGTCTGAGGAGCACCTGGGGGAGTTTAGTTGGAAGAAGAGCCTGGCGGGGGTGGGGGGGGGAGGCGGGGAGGGAGGCTCGGTGATACATGACAGTCTCTGAAGGACCATTGTGTGCAAGAGGGCATAGCCCTGTTTTACTTGTTCCCTGACAGCAGAACCAGTGATGGGAGTAATTACAAAGGCGCAGATTTAGGGCTGGGTAAGAAATGGCATTCTAAGACAGATGCTTTCAAGGAAGGAGAAAACCACATATTGCTATAAGAGTTTGCTCATTCCAAAGCTGAGAATTGTCTGTCCATTGTTAAATACACAGGGAGGCTGTTAGTCAATCAATAAGCATTTAGAAGTGCTTTCTGTATGCTAGGCATTGTGCTAAGCACTGAGGATACAAAGGAAAGAGAGACAGTCGCTGACCTCAAGGAGGTCACAGTCTAAAGCAAGGGACAACACACCAAGAGCTCTGGAGAAGCAAGCTCTAGACAGGAGAAATGAGGCCGATTGCCAGGGGGATCAGAGAAGGCTTCCCAGAGGAGGTGAGCTGGCAGAAGGAGAAGTGACCCCCCCCAGCGGCCCTTGGACTGTGGCTATGGGAGCATCCAAGCAGGAGAAGGAAACACCGGATGGAAGGAGACTGCCCCAGGTGGAATGAGAGCTCGGGCACGGCCCCACCTGACCTCTTTCTGCTGGGCTGGGAGCTCTAGGAACTAACAGGAGACATTCCCTAAGAGGTCAGATGCATGCCTCCTAGAATGGGTTTGTCCTGGGCCCTATGGGCTAGACCCAGTGCTGAGGATTCGCTCATGTTTGCTTCTAATTCAATTCACCCAGCACAGTTGTTCATCCAACACAAGGCATGGCACCATTCTGGCTCCTTCAGCACCAGGCACAAAGCTGGAAGAGTGACCACACCTGCCTCCGGGCCCTTCCCAGGCAAGAGCGGGAGTTGGAGGGGGGGCTCCTGGGGGTAGGGGAGGGGGCAGAGTCTGTCTTGGGTATCAATATCATCAATACCCATCGCCACAGCCTTCTCTCACTCACTTTTCAACCTGCTCCAATCTGGTTTCCAGACTCATTACTCAACTGAAACTGCTCTCTTCAAGGTTACCACCAATCTCTTATGCGTTCAATGGCTTTCTATCATTCCTCATGCTTTTTTAAATCTCTCTTCACTATGTCCTCCCCCAGGACTGTCTCTCCTCCCTGGATGCTCTCCCGGCTCTCCTCCTCCCCGTCCCAATGCTCCTTCAGTCTCCTGTGCCAGACAACCCCCAAGTAACCATGGCTATCCCCGAAGGAGCTCTCCAGGGTCTCTCTCTAGAAAAAGAATGTCTATTAAATATGTATGTATACCACAGACACACACATGTACACACATACACACATATTTGTATGTGTGTATAAACACATTTAATAGACATTCTCTTTATTGTGTGTGTGTGTGTGTGTGTACGTAGGAGTCCTAGTGATTGCTGGGAGGTTCCTAGAGGTTCAGTTATCACACGCCAGTTCTATATAAACATATAAACCAGCCCTAATTCCTCCCCTATATGTCTAATGGGCATCTCCTTGCTTCTTCCAAAACAGAGCCTCCCTATTTCTGACAAGGCCACCGCTATCCTTTCAGCCCATCAGGTTTGTAGCCTTGGAATTTTTTTTCAAGTCTTCCCTCACCCTCCACCCTTCCTTCTCCATCCAATCCAAGAGTTTCCAAGTCTTGTTGAGTCTACCTCTGTCCACTCTCATGGCTCCCACCCTGTCACAGGTCCTTATCCCCTCTCATCTAGACTATTCCAAAATCTTACTCATTGGTTTCCTTTTCTCTGTCTCCATGCTCCACACAAACTGACATCACTGCTTGGTTTGAGCTTGGAAGTCTGCCACAATCTGCCTCCAGCATATCTTTCAATAAACTACATTCCAACCAAACTGATCCGTATGTGATACCCCATCTCCCAACATCATGGTGTTGCTCAGGCTGTCTTCCTCACCTGTTATGCCTTCCCTTCTCACCTTTACCTCTTCAAATTCCAGATGTCCTTTGGGTCCCAATGGTTCATGCAGCATTTCCTGGGTTCTAACAGATCCTGCTCCCGTTAAGGGGCCATCAGTGAGGGCCCCATAATGATTGGTATGCCTTTCATGTGACGACCTGCCAAGTCAAACTCAGACAGGTTTGGCACCTCTGACTTTCCCTCTAAGCCCAAAGTTTTGCGCTCCTGTGACTCCTTAGAGGGGTACAGGGTGATGGATATGGGGGGCCTGGTGGCTCTTCACCCTCAGCTCCTTCACAAGGGAAGAGCTCTGACCAGAGGCAGTGGCAGAAATGTTCCTAAGGATGACGTTACGTACCTTTGAAGTCAAGAAGTGAATTTCCATCACTAGACATGTCATTCCAAATAGCTAGGCACCTAATTCAGTGAGCACTGACATTTCAGATGGCTGCTTCTGCCAAAGTCCACATTCCTAGAAGGACCAAAGGAAGCAACTTCATCCTCAATGATCCCTCTTAGAGCTGCAAAGGTGAGAGCAGTAAGTCCTGGCTGATGGTGGTAATCTTTCCTTCTGGGTGGAAATAAAGCTCAATCTGAATTGTCCAGGAAAATGCCCAGTTTCCCTATAGAGGCCAGAATGGAAATGGTTTTCTTAACTAATCAAACCTCACATTCTGCAGGCTGGAGTGGATCAAGTCAGCACCTTGGTACTTGCAACAGCAGGATCTTTTCAGATTCAAAACTAAATGCACAGCCAAGTGAGGGGCAAGACAAAAGCCCATCCCCACAGACCTCAGAGGGAGACAGCTGGGGACACCCCACCCAACGTGCACAGACCATTCAGGGAAAGTGGTCTCTTCAATCAGAGTTCCACAGTCCTGCCTCCCTCACAACAGTCTTGGTAGCTAAGCAGTCTAGGCCTCATTTTTCCCATTTCTACAAATGAAAACACAGGGTCTTAGAGGCTGCTGCACATTGACGGGATCAACAGTCTATCAAAGTAGTCAAATATATACATACATATTCTATACACACAGACATACAAATATGGATATGGATATATATGTACAGACAGAATAGAGGGGTGAAAGGGGAGTGGAAGGAGGAGTGAAGTAGAGAGAGAATGAGGGAGCTGGAGAGGGAGGAAAGGAATGAGGAGAGGGAGAAGGAGAAGAGGAGGGAGGCCTTTTCTTGAGCTGCAAGTCAAGGGACAAACCCATGGAGCATCCCCCAGATTTCCTTCCTTCCACCCCCTTAAATGTCTCTCTGATGAGATCTCTTATGTATACAGATATATTGGGGCCAGACAGTGATATCATCGATACTGGGAACTCCTCAAGGGAAGCCTTCCTCTCCCCAGGAAGACTGATCGTGCTCTGCCACTGGCAGACGCGTAGGACAGGGAGAGAGGAAGTGACTTGCTCAAGGTCATAGAATTAGTATATGTAACATGCTGATGCCTGTGTATGCATAAAATATACATCTATGATAGAAGGGAGGAAGGGAGAGAGAAAGATGATAGATGGATGGGTATGGACGAATGGATAGATGGATGGACGGACAGACAGATGGATGAATAGATGGATGGATGGACAGATGGATGGATGAATGGATGGATGGATGGATGGATGGGGAGGGAGAGAGAGAGAGAGAGAGAGAGAGAGAGAGAGAGAGAGAGATGGATAGATGGGGAAAGAGAAAGACACAGAGGCAAAGACAAGATAGAAAGAAAAATAACAGCCATACCTAGGTCTATTAGGGCCTAGTCCTGGACTGGGAATTAGGGAGAATAAACTTCGAACATTCCCGACCCTTGCAGTTACTTAACCTCTCTTTACCTCAGTTTCCTTATATGCAAAATGGGAATGAAATTAGCCCCTTCCTCCCAAGGTTGGTGTGAGCATTGAATCAGACATCATATGTTTAACGCTTTCACAAACTTAAAGCGCCATATAAATATAGTTATAGTCATTATTATTATTAATTATTAGCAGCTAAGTAGCACAGTGCACAGAGTGTCAGTCCTGAAGTCA
Organism: Gymnobelideus leadbeateri; assembly: GCA_011680675.1. Taxonomy (NCBI): domain Eukaryota; kingdom Metazoa; phylum Chordata; class Mammalia; order Diprotodontia; family Petauridae; genus Gymnobelideus; species Gymnobelideus leadbeateri. Next base: position 147,472 of record WOXC01010883.1, on the reverse strand, counting down.
GGAAGCCTCATCTTCCTGAGTTCAACTCCCACCTCAGACACTTACTAGCTGTGTGACCCTGGGTAAGTCACTTAACCCTGTTTGCCTCGGTTTCCTCATCTGTAAAATGAGCTGGAGAGGAATCTCTACCAAGAAAAGCCCAAATAGGGCCAGAGAGAGACTGAAAAGCAATTCAACAGCAACAAAATTATCGTGCACATGTACAAAGAGGTATTGCAGGGCAGTGTAGTGCACACATGACATGCACATGTGTGTATAGATAAACGTGAAAGCACCCCAAGACACACAGTTTCCACAAAGGTTTCTGTAGCCTCCACAGTGAGTGGGGTGCCATGTGCCAGAGACCTCAGTGCTCTTCTCTGGAGACAGAAGAGCTAGGTCCAGATCTGGAGCCACGTGGCCATAAATCAGGCCAGGCCAGGTTTTGTAAGAACTGCCACAGTCCAAGAACACAGAAAAGAGGCAGGAGATTGAGAACTGGGGGCTGGAAGCAAAGAGTTGGAGGCTAGGAACAGAATCAGGGATTAGGAATTGGGAGCTGGGGGGCACAGGGATTGGGGGTCAGGGCTTAGGGTCTAGGGGCTCCAGCTGGGAGCTGTGGGCTGGGAGTTAGGGGCTAGGGGCTGGCCATATGGAAGAATCCAACCAGGGAGTCTCACTTGGGATCAAGACACATGCTCTCCAGCATGCCAGCTGAATGACTATCTACCAACGTAATCCAACCAGCCTTTGTTGAGGGTTTGCTGAGCTTCTGGTATGGACCCCTACAAGAGACACAAAGGCCACATGCCAGTTTCCTGATGGGGCATGAGGAGCTGGAAGGACGGTGGTGTCTGCCACTACGGGAGGAGACTCGCCCTCCATTTCTCAGCCCGTTTCCTCAGCCCAGGCATATTTACACAGCATATTTCACCATTTGAAAAGGCCAGCTGTCTCTCAGTCTCCTCACCCACACAAGCATGTTGTCCTCACCATAGCAGACAAATGTTCTCAGGGACAGGATCACAGAATTCTAGACTGATATCTGAAAAGGACCAAGGCCAGGCATTAGGCCTCTCCTTGCCTCAGTTTCCTCACCTGTCAAAGAAGGACATCAGACTAGATGGCTCTGGCCCCCCACCGATTTCCCCATCCTGCTGCCTCCCCAAGGGCCCACAGCTACTAAGTGACAGCCTGGGACTTGAACCCAACCACCTAGACTTCATTCTGAGTTCTCCTTCCACCTCTGCTCTGCTGATTTTCCTCCTCATTCAGGACTTGGGATATTTCAGACGCACAAAACAATGCAACCTCCCCCCTTTTTTTTAAAGATCCTCTTGCTTGCCAAATGATCCCAAAATCATTATAAATATTTATAAGTGACAGGAGCTAAGCTGGCAAAGCCACCTGATTAATAATAAAGCAAGTGAGCTAAATGTTCTTAACCTTTGATGATGAATTAGAGGCTTGAGTGAAGCAGTCCATGTGGCTGACAGGGGGGCGAATCGCCTCCCCTGCTCTTTCGTTTAAAGTCATCACTGGCCCAGGCAGGGAGCCGCCAACAGGCACCAACCAATGGCCAAGGAATGTCTTCAGTCTCCACCCAGGCATAAATCCTGAGAGCCTGAGTGCCAGCCTCATCATCATCCTCTGAGGAAGCAGCCTGATGTCTCACTGAGACTGGAGCCAATCAAGAGGGAGGTTTGGGGCACTTGTTCCCATGTGGCCCCTCTTGGCATCAGGGCTTGGGTCTTGGTGGGATAAACACCTCCCCACTACCCGTCCAGGCTGCCTCTTGCCTCTCCCTGACCTTAGAAGTGAAGTCAAAGCCAGGGGCTCAGAGACCTGGCAACAAGCTCCTAGGTACTTCCCCTGCGGTCAACATCCAGGAGAGTTTTCTGTCCATATTGATCACCCAAAGAATGGCAAGTTGACCGCACTAATTCTGCATTCCAGGGGGCCTGTCAGCTCATTCCACAGCCTTCCTATTTATCAACTCTAGGAAGTTCAATTCTTTTTCTCTCCATATTTTAAAAGGATCCCCTTGGGGCTGCATGCAATCTAGCTCTGGGTCTCTCAAATCTAAGGATTTTCATGGACACATCTATGCACATCTGTCTTTAGACAGTTGTGCCCAGAGGCACACATGGTACTATACATTTCAAAAGGCTGCAGCCTTGCTATCAGGCATGGGATAATTCACAAGGAGGTACTGACTTTGGCCATAACCATTTCATCTTCACCCCAAAGATGGGGGAAGGGCATCAACAAGCATTTCCAAAGTGTGCTCAGCAAAGTAGGAACTGACTGGCCCAGGGTCACTTTGTAAAATGCCATATCAAGTCCTCCCCTTGTTCTTTTTGCCTCTAAGGGTTTTCTCTACATTATAGGATCACAGAACCACAGAATTTCAGAGGTGAAAGAGGCCATAGTGACCATCAAACCTCACCCAGGAATAAGAATTGCCCCTATAATCAATCGACATTTTTTATTTATCTACCATATGTCAAGTACTGTGCTAAGCTCTGGACATGAAGAAAGTGTCAGAAGATGGTCTCTGCCCATAAGGACCTTACAATCTAATGAACTACACCCCACCTGACAAGGACTTCAAGATGTCCAGTGAAATAACAGGGAACTCACTACCTCCCCAGGCCTCCAACCTAACAGCTCTCATGGAAACAAGTTTTTGTTTGGTTGGTCTCCTGACATGTGGCATGAAGCTGGTCCTTTGCAGCTCTCACCCAGATTCTATCTGTCATCTGTCCAGGTGCCCATCTGGCCTTCCTTCCTCACTGCTTCAGGTGCTAGATTCCTGCCCTCTCCACACCCTGAATAGCAGAGTGACAGCCCTGGAAGGGACCTGAGACACCTCAAAACCCCAGCTCAAATGAGGGGCTGGGGCCAGGAGAAGGCAATTTGTTTCCTTACAATCATCTTCTCTTTTAATGAAAGTATCATTGACTCCACTAGGAGGGGACAGAGGCAGGGGGATATGGTGAGTGTCTGGGGGAGGGCAAATATTTTCCTCCATGATGGAAGAGAATTGGAACCTGGGGCCTGATACACAGAGGGGGCCTATCTTGATGAAAAGACTGTCTGAAGAACAGACCTGAAAAGCAGCCACGCTGAGAGGGATGGAAATGCCGGCTCACAAGAGCCTCCTAGCTGGACTTAGAGGGGCTCTCTGAATGGAAGGACCTTTGATCTGGAGCTGGCCAGAGCCTTGGGGATCATCCAGACCCACCTCTTTACCTGACAGATGGCACAGGCTGTAAGGGGTAGAACAGACCATGGAGCCAAGCTTCTCTTTCCAAAGCCAGAGTCCTCTCCCTCCACTACAACACCTCGGTTTTTGCAAAGGACTTGGACCTTAAGCTTTGGAGGACTGATGCTGAGGGGAACAAAGGGGCCGGGAGAGAGGGAAGAGGGGCCACCCCCAGGTGAGTTTAGTAAAGGGATCTGGAAGTTTTAAGACATTCCTTATGGGAGACTTTGCATGGTAAAGGATGAGGAAGGTAGAGGAGGGCCAGCCGCTTTGAGCAGAGGCCATCCTCTCTCCACAGCATCTCCACCAGCCACATCTTCATTGCTTCCAGGTAAGGGTGCGGAGGGTGGACAGAATTAACAAATGCTCATTGTGGAAGCCATATGGAATCACCAAAGGCATGAAGACCTTGAGGTCACTATTTACAGGACAACTGCTGAAGAGTGTTTGTTAGGCCAAGTTAGGAGAAGCCCTAAAGAAAATCAATTCCAACTTGTCTTCAAATGTTTTTAAAAGCTGGAGGTTGATTGAGTGGTTCATTTATTCAATTCCTTTTTCAAGCCCCTGCTGGGCACTGAGTATTTTAAGTGAAGCCAATTAGCATAAAGGACCAAGGAGTCTTCCCACTTCTGGGGTCAGATTAAATAAGATCCTAAAGTGTTGCTTCTGCTGCGCCTGGGTAAAGTGGGGAGCTAATGAGGCCAGGGTCACAAGGTCAATCCCCATAAAGACCAGTTAGCTCTGCAAAGAAAAGGGAAGGAAAACAAAACAAAAACAAAACCCTCCATTTTCTGGCCACAAATCTTGCTCTTAACACGAAGCCCTCACTCATGAACAGAAGCCCACAAATGAGATCATCTCTTCACAAGAACTGGATACACAAGAATCACGGCTGGCTTCCCTGACAGGGGATAAGGAGTGTCATCCTTGGTTCTCAGAGGACAGAGTAAGGTGCAAGGGAGTCTGTAGGGTGGGGAGTGGCAGAGCTGAAGATTTGAGCTTTAGATAAGGGGGAAATCTGTTCAACGTGGGAAGGGGCTGCCCTAGGGGACATGGAATGAGTTCCTCCTCAATAGAGGCGAACAAGAAAATCTTGGGTGATCACTTGGAATACTGTTTGGGGATTAGTGGGGTGCCATGATCCCCCAGGTCTCTTTCAGTCCAAAGGATCTATTATTCTGTCAAGAATAGCTCCCTGGCTCTTCTGTTGTCCTGAATTAATTCGAGGACAATCTCGAAATGTAACCAGCATCCCCAAAGTGAGAAAAGAGCCAGATTGGGCTTCATGGACAGCATGAAAGACCAAGGCCACAGTCAAGATCATTCCAAGCCACAGAGGAAGCATCATGGGGAGATGCCAGTCAAAGCCAAGCTTGGGGAAAACTACAAAGGAGATTCAGGATGGTTTGGGATCCCCTTCTCCTTGATTGCTCTTCTCTTCCAGGTATCCAAGATGCTTAAGACTTCATCCTGGGGGTTCAGAGCACCTGCTCCAGAATGCCACCTGGACCCACCTTCCCTGGCAGCTTCCCACACCCCCAAATGTTCTTCTTCCTCCCACACCAACAAATGCTTCTCTTCTGGCCCTTCCCTTAGGGCCCTGCCTTCAGCGACAATAAGAACCATACACTTTTCCGTAGCACTTCGTGGGTTACAAAGCACTTTAGGCATGTCACCTCACTTAAGCTTTACATGTAAGATACCGTGGGTAGTACCCTCTTATGATCTCCATTTTACAGATGAGGTGATTGAGGCCAAAGAGGTTAAGTGAATTAATAAATGGCAAAAGCAGGCCTTCTGGCTCCAAATCCAGCTCTCTGGATGATAATTATTCACACTGACTCCAATCCTCTTTTAACATATTTGCATTTTATGGGACATTGGGATTATAACCATTAGCTCCCTAATGACAAGACTTTTAAAGACTGTAGCAGGTGAGCTATTCAGGGGCACACAGGTGCCTTCTGGTGCCCCTCAAATTCATCAGTTTGATTTAACAGCCATTGATTAAATGCCTTCTTTGGGCCAGGACCTAACTGAAGCATTCAAATCACCTGCCCAGACACTCAGGCCCCTGATTCCAGCTGGCCCAGTCCTGACCCAGCTCCAAAAGATCCAGGGAGAAGTTGCAAGCACATGGCCATCACTTTCACTGGTGTGGCTTCTTCCCAGATGAATGTTCACATTTTCAGTCTCTGATAAGAGAGCCAGCAGGAAAGGGGGGGGGGGGGTGAGTATTGCTATACATTTGTGTTTGTGAGGGAATTAGGAGAGGACAAAGTTCCATCTCCTAGTGAACAAAAATATCTGAACTTAATAATTACTTGGAACCCAATTAATATGAGAAAGGCTGCCCTGACTCTCCAAGGACAGCCACTTAATCTACTGTACAGGTGGCTTGTACCTGCCATGGCAGAGTGCGATTAGCAAACGCCAGAAGGGGCTTCTCAATGGCACCTTGAGGGGTTTTAAGGAAAAAAAAACACTGGAGTCTAGGATCATGTGATTGTCCAAGTGGGCCCAAAGCCCAAGCTCACTGAGAGGGATTTGTCTCCACAGATGCTTTCAAACAACAGTTCAGCCCTTCTTTGTGTAAGTCTGGGGTGGAAAGAAATGAGATTTCTTGTCTGGCCAAAAAATACTTTAGTGATAAAGTTAAACCTCAATCTACATGTGTTTCTTTAGTGTAAAAATGAATTTTTCCAGGCAGAACGATTGACTGTTCATACCATGGTATTGTTCTGGAGAGTACCTTTATACCCTGATGAAGCTTCTCCACCCCTTTTGCGTGTTCCATGATTGCCATCAACATCTCTATTAATCCTCCAAAGAGGATCTATCCTACCCTAAGCACAAGGGGTTCTTGAGCATTATGGGGTACCAATAGGCCACTCAGATTCTCCAACTAAGGACTCTTACTTTGTTCCTTACTGAACCACCTCTTTTCCTAAGTGTATATATATATATATATATATATATATATATATATATATTTAATGTGGCTTACCCTACTTCTCACATATTAGAAAGCCACTGTCAGTAACATGCTATATCAGCCTGCCTAGACCTCCCCAGGCTCCAGCCCATTCCTGGTCATTTTGATCCTTCAGAGATGGTGCCATTCCTTGATTTTGAACCATAAAGAATCACTAGGAAGATACAGGGATTAAAGATACAGATTTTTGTGCCATTAAAAAGAAAAGAACCATTGAAAACAACTTGCCTCCTTCCAGGGAAAATCCATCCCATGTTTTTCCACCTTCGAAGTTCTGGGCCCAGCTTACTGCAACACCAAGCAGGAACATCCTCCAAGGTTCTGATTACAAGCATAGTAAACTCCATCTATTCAGGAACAAATTAAGCAAAACATTCACAGAAAATCAAAATACAGAATTCACCGTGTGTAACTCAATCATTTAGTAAGTCTTCAATTCATTCACAAAGTAGAAAGGTCAAAGTACACCCCTCCTTGGCAGCACATACCTTTAGTCAATCACAAAGTCTGCTCTCTACTCAATTGGAGATTAGTTTCCAATCATAAACAAAGTTATTTGGTCAGTCACAAAGTACAAAGGTCACAAGTCTCCCACCCCTGGATCACAACTAAATTACAATATCATCAGTCACCACAGTGCACCCTCTCAAGGGGCAGCAGAAAGCACAGCAGTGGAAAGCACAAAGGCCATCCACCCCTAGGTCACAACAAGGTTACAATATCATCATAGCATTCAATACCCAAGGAAAGGTCTTTTCTTCATCTTGGCCCAAGGCAAGTTCTCAGCAGTTTTGGTTCCTGGGAAGACAAGGCTTAACAAAACTACAATAACGTTCATGCACATTGCCAGTGTCCTCATCAATTCACTCTGTCTGTAAAATCAACCTAGACCCAGCAACAAGGTCTGAGGCCTTCATCAACAAACAAATCCGACAAAGTAACATCAAAACAGACAGACAAAGTACTAGCACCACAGTCATGCCTCCTCAGTTCTTGGCAGCTCCACTGGTCCTCAAAAGTCCTGGGCAGCTCCAGCAAGCAATTCTCTCTCTCTCTTCCTCTGCCACCACAATGGTGTTCCCAGAAGTTCTTCTGGCCTCTCTCAGCTTGGTTCTCTCCCTATACATGGCACCAGTTCCTCCCAGTTCAGCAAGTCCATCCCACTGTGGAGTTCAAATTCCATTATCATTACACTTACTTTCATTAGAGAAGAGCTACCAGTCTAGCTCCACAGCTCATCATAAGCAATTCATATATTTCATCCAGTTTGTTTTTCTAGTGTGGATGACTAGATCATTATCTTTTGCATTGCTATAAATTTCACTGAGAAGACTCCAATTGTGATTTCTCCTCTAATGTCATCAATGAAAATCAATCACTATAAATACACTGACATCTCTGGTCCATCACATGCCTATTTGTTGTGACTTCAGTTTCATCAACAAATGCCTGCAAGATGACTGGACATAACATTGAACTTCACCCCAATCTCTCTGTGGTATTCTCTTCTCAACTAATTTTGTCCCTTTCATGAGGCAATACTGCTCATAGTCCTTTTTCATCCTCCACCAGAAGATTTTTAGAAGAAAACGTATTCTTTGAACTTACGAACAACTCATTTTTCCAGTTCTAGAGACGATGATACCCCATAGGTTTGCAATGGAGTTTAAATAGGGGGAGTTTCTAGGTCACTGAAATATGTTTCTCTCTGTCTCTTGGATCAACATCTTAACATTTCAAGAGGTTATGAATTTTGATTGTGTGGTTGGTGTGAGACGGTTTTTCCATATTTCACCCCCATTGGGGAAAGTCACATAGCCTCAGCTACCTCATCTATAAAATAAGTGTGATGACAGTGTCTCTCTCCCAGGGATGCCATGAGGGTCCTGTGACATAGTGTACACAAAGCCCTTTGGAAGCCTCTAAGAGCTTATCCATGTGAGTTGTGGTCATTAGAGACACAGACATGAAAGAAGATTAGGTCTTTCCCTAAAATAGAGGAAATGCCAAGAGGATTCCTATTCTTGCAGGGCCAGTCCCCACTCACCCCAAGAAGAGGCCAACCCTTAGACTATGCACATTAACAGACAAGGTCAAAGTCTGTGTCCCCTGTCGCCCCATCACACAAGGCTTGGCCCTATCAGAATGCACTTTCCTACAGCCCTTCAAGGGCTTTCCAAATATCTCCCAATCAAATCCTCAGAATACTCTAGGAGGCCAATGTTATCATTATCCCCTTTTACAGATGAGCAAACTGTGACCTGCCTAGGGTTCCCCCAGATAATAATTTGTGTATAATTTTCTATAATAAGGATAAATATATAAAACTAAAAATCTAAGGCATGGTATAAACTCAATTCTTCCTAGCTCCAGGCCTGGGACTCTACCCACTATAGTCAAGCAGAACACAGGCATTCCTTATGCCACTACTACGTGCCAAGGACTGTGCTAAGCTCTTGAGATACAAAGACAGAAAAAAAAAACACTATCCCTGCCCTCAAGAAGCCACCATTTGAATAAGAGAGTCAGTATGTAAGGGTTTGTGTGCACGGGATATAAGGACGGAGAAGACAGGAATGCCTTCTCTGGTAAGTGGTTTAACAGGCTCTCTGGGAGGGAAAATGGATGCACGACACTTTTAGGCATGATTTGCATTATTAATATTTTTCTCCAAGACTTTCTTAAGCCCTGATTTGGAGCCTTTGTTGATTTCTGAGGTATAAGTGCTCACACTGAAAATTTAGTGACCAGCTCTGAGTAGCCAGTAAGGACTGGCTGTAGCTGCCCTTGTGTGATAGGAAGGATGCTGAAGGGGAGTGGGGCAGGGGGCAGCAGAGAAATGGCTCCTCCAAGAGGAAGGGGGACTTTAGCTGAGTCTTGAAGGAGGCCAGAGAATCTTCCATACACGTACAAGAACAAATGTACTGACCCGGAGCTAAGTTGAATCTTCTTCATGAACTGTTACTCCCTAACCAGAATCATCCCTTACCCTAGTAGCAGAAATGGAGGGTAAGCTGTAAATCCCCAGGCCCTTGAGTGAGTCACATACCCCCAACCCCAGTGCCTCAGCCCAAAACAGGATGACCAGTGTCACCAAGTATTTACTAAGGACCCAGAGCATCCCCCGCACTGCACTGGACTGGGGGCCAGGTTCTCAGCTTGGGTATATCTACTGTGTCCATGCTCCCTACCCTCACCTAATGGGCACAGAACATAAAGGGGTCTGCCAACGACGAAGCTCCTCTAGCCAGAAGGAAATTGTTCCCCTTCTAAAAAGTGAGGAGAAGGCACCTCAGTAACAAATCAGTAACAGCCACCGGATTAGGAAAGAGAAGTTTCTGCCTCCCAGAAGCTGACCAAGACCCTGCAGCATCTGTAAATTCAGGTGTAAATCTCTGAAGAGCTTGTGACAAGTGCAATGATAGCCATGACATTACTGAGGATGGGAGACCTTCCAAAGAGGTACCTTTGAATTATAGGAATCTTATTAGAAGCCTCTGACCTCTTGAATTTGCAATGGGGAAGCCACCAGAAAACCTCAGGCTCCTACTTATGCCAGCTCCCCTGGCCCTACACCCACTGAGGGAGAGATGTATTGAGATATACAGACAGAATCACAGCTAGCTGGGTGGGGATGATGGAGAGAGGGAAGGGGGTATGGAAAAGAAAGACAGCTAAAGAGAGAGAGGAGAGAGACAGAGATAGGGGAATAGAAACAGAGAGGAGAGGGAGAGAGAGAGAGAGAGAGAGAGAGAGAGAGAGAGAAAAGAAAGAAAGAAAGAGAAGGAAAGAAAGAAAGAAAGAAAGAAAGAAAGAAAGAAAGAAAGAAAGAAAGAAAGAAAGAAAGAAAGAAAGAAAGAAAGAAAGAAAGAAAAGGAAGGAAGGGAGGGAAAGAAAGAAAGAAAGAAAGAAAGAAAGAAAGAAAGAAAGAAAGAAAGAAAGAAAGAGAGAAAGAGAGAAAGAAAGAAAGAAAGGAAGGAAGGAAGGAAGGAAGGAAGGAAGGAAGGAAGGAAGGAAGGAAGGAAGGAAGAGAGGAAAAAGAGGAGGAGAAAGAGAAACAAGAAAGAGAAGAAAGGAGAGACAGAAAGAGGACAGCAGATCGCTGCAGCAGAGCTAGGTAAGTAGATGATGACAGACAGAGGGGGATGGTAACAGATTATGCACTTATGCAGCACGTGCTGTGTGCCAAGGCACTGTGCTAAGTACTTTACCAATACTATCTCATTAGAAGGAGCAGGAGGTCCATGTAAGGCACTGAATAGGAACAGAATGTAATTGTTTTATGCAATACATCTATGGCGCTTGGTAATCAAGGCATCATATAAATATTATCATTATCTGTGTGTACAACTGCAGACTTTTTTATCTCCTGCTGCCATGACAGTTTCCCTCTCTGGAAAGGCTCTGCAGGCTTGAAGGGAAGAGGCTCCCGCTGCTCTGTGCCCATGAAGGTCTCCTCTTTTGAAGGGGCTGCCTCGTCTCATCTGAGCTGGTGCCTCCTTCCGGATCCCCCACCCCCACCTCTACCTGGCTCTTGTAGATAGAGAAGGCAGAGGATTCATTGACAGCAGAGAATCACTTCCATGGGCTTCAGGGCAGACAGGAAGGCCTCCTCTTCAGGAGAGCATTGAAGACCTTAGCCAGGGCTGTCATCCTAGGCTCCACATACTCATGAGCATTAAGGAAATAAGCTGGGGGCTGTCCCCCCGGGAGTCGCTGACATGGGCCAAAGGAAGCCTGTACACAGAGATGCTGAAGAAGCCCCGCCCAAGCTGGCCCACATGCCTAGAGCATCCTCTTTGGGCCTCCCTCCCCATCACCATGAAACAAGAAACAATTCAGAGCCTCTTGCTTCCCTCCAGGCTCAGCCTCAATGCTCCCTTCCACAGGAAGCCAGTCCTTCCAGTGCCTCTGAAAAAAGTGACTTGGAATCTGCCTGTATACATTTCAATAACTGGTAGGTGGTGATTCCTACAGCGATGGATGCTCCTGCATCAACCTCCACACCAGAACATCAGGTGATGTTGTCATGATTCTGTCATTTGTGGTTTTGTCCCCTGCTTAGCACAGCACCATGTATATAATAAGAGCTTAATAAGCACTTGATGCACATCTGCGTTGTATAGAATGGCAAGGACCGCGGGATCTGAAAGTCTGGCTGGATGAGTTAGTAGTCATTTTAGTCCCATTTTACAGATGAGGAAACTGAGGTCCAAAGTGCTAGTCAATGGCAGAGTTGGACTTTGAGCTAGGTCCTCAGACTCCAGACCCACTGTCCTTTCTACCTGCAGAGGCAGCGTGTGCTGGGAGGAAGGGGGTTGATGCTGGGACCGAGCTGGGCTTGGAGGGGACCCCTTCCTGCCAGTGCGGTGACTCCCTCTCTTTGAGTTTTCTTTTTAAGGTCAAGATGTGGGCTCATCATCCATTTCCAAGGGCAGCTCCTGAGGCCTTCGCGTGCCTCTCTTCCCCAGCCCTTCTGCCTCCACCGGGAAGACTCCCAGGCGTTATGAACAGCAGTAGGCCATTGCTAGGACCGAGGACAGGGCCGCGTCTCCTCCAAGTCGGCTGGGTAATCTGCATCGGCGGGGTTTGTGTGATGTAAGCTGCTGAGGTTCAAGGGTGTTTCCTGAGCCCAGCATACTGGGGACTGCCTTTCCTCTGGGGCCCAAGCCAAGCTCTACATCAAAGGCTGATTGAGCAGAAAATGCGTGCTCGTGCTCACAGCGGTGCTCCATTATAGCATAAGTATGCTTGTAAATATTCACTACATGTTATTACGCCATTTGAACCAAGAATATTGCAGGGTGAAAGGTCGGCCCTAATACTCTCTCAGGAGGCAGCAGTTTTGAATATAACCAAATGGGATAATGGTCAGGAATGCCCAGAGGGGGCAACTCAGCACATCGGGCGGAATTGTGCCGTGAGTTTTAAGTTTTCCGGACAACAAAGATGCCAGCACGATGTCTCCTCAGCAGTCATTATTAATGGAATGACAAGGCTAATGTTACGCAGGATGTCTTGCCTATAATAAATCTTGTCCCCGCGCCATTAGTAGTCCTTACAACTGCAAATCGCAGTTAGGTTATAACCTAACATGGCAGAATTTTATCCTCTCAATCTCTAATGTATTTTATAATGCTGTTAAAGTCAGGAATCGCAACTGTTTAAGCTCACTTAATCTAGGAGAAGTTTAAACACGAATTTTAAATGCAAAAAACTGCTTTGATATTAGTTTTTCTTAATTAAATAGATCTGTCTAAGAAGAAGGTCTTTTCAAACATGCATCACGCTGTAGTAGATGAGCGATCCGGAATGTAAAAACGCGACACTCACCAGCGTGCAACTTGGAATGCCTGATGCGGGCGGGTAATTGAGAGGAAGGCTTGTCGCTCATTCGCTTGTCAGAGAACAAATGTTCGCTTCGCTCGGCTCTTCGGAAGGAATCATTTACTTCATCCTGAAAACCCGTGGCTTTCGTAAAGATTATCTTCCCACTTAAAGACGGAAGAACTGTATTGTTTGCCAGTCCTGTCTTTGGCTTGGACTTCCTGAGGAGGTCAACAAACACTCTCCAGACAAATGGGCAGAACCCACATTACAGCCCGCGGAAAGAGAACATGAAATCTTCAAGCCAGGATAAAGCACTCACTACACTCACGCATTGTGTTGGCCTGAGTTGAAAACTGTCAGAAGGCAGCAGCCGCTCCAGTGGGAGGGCACTGAGATCTACCTTCCAGAGGCTATCCATGAGCAGTCAGGTATTTGTCATTGGCTCACATATCAGGGGAGAAGAAAGAGGGGCAAAGCCTGTTCAACCAAACCATGCTGGTAAATTCATGCTTCCCCTTGGACCTAAAATACAAAGAGCATATATTATCCAATGAGATAACACAAGACTGTGCTGGCAGACATTAAAGCATCATATAAATGCAGCAACACCTTCAATTACACTGACCTGAGGTGCTCTCAATTTGGAAAGTTCTTCTCCTGATGAGATCAGCAACTCCTTACTTTTTGTCTCAGAGTGTCGTCTAGGGATCAAAGAGGTGGGATGACCTGGTCCCAGCAGCAGGGCAAGGTTTAACCCAGGTGTTCCTGGCTCTGGGACTGCCCTCTGTCTACTATGGCCATGTAGTGTCTCATATCAGAATGACACTGAATAAAAATGGAACTCAAGGAAGATTGAAAATGTTTTCAATTGTATTGAACTTAAACCCTAAAAGATATCTGCCATGTTCCCCACAAGAAAAAAATCTAGGTAAGAAGCACAAGACTTAGAGTTAAGAAGGGATTTGGGAGATCATTTCAATGCCCCAGGAGAGCTAAGGAAGGTAAGGCCCATAGAACATGGGTAACTCACTCATGCATGCAGAGGTCACAAGGGAGAGCATTTGAACTCAGATCTGGTACCAAAGCCAATGCATTTCCCACTGCATCAATCCTAACTACTTCTACTTATGGTGCTGGAACTAGAAAAGACTGAACATTGCATGTCTGTCAACTTACCCACCTGACAAGTGGATAATATGACCCAGAGGCATTAAAGGTCACAGACCCAGGTGATGAGCAGAAACACATACATATGTGTGTGCACATATATATGCATATACATATATACCTCAGTTCACAGAATGACAGAATCTCAGAGCTGGAAGAACCTCCAGAACCTCCAGACCAGCCCGTAGCTGAACATAACACACACAACACACCTAGATAGAGCCATGCAGCCCTGGCTCCAGGAAGGCATCCACACTCCCTCAGCATCCCTCCCCATGGAGACAGATTTGTTAGAAAGCTTTTTCTTCCCTGGCATGGAGCCTAAACTTGCCTCTTCCTTCCCTTGCCCCATTGGTCCCAGTTCTGACTCTGCAGCCAAGACAAACATTTCTGATGTCCTTCTATTTGACAGCCCTCCAAATACCCAAAGGCAGCCATCTTGCTCCCCTGGCATCTTCACCTCTCCAGATAAACAGGCTCAATTCTTTTCACTGAAGCTCACATGCATCCTTATAAGGGAATGATGTCTCTTTGGTCCTTTGATTCTCAAAAGAGTGAAATTAGTCTGTTTAGATTAACTTGGTCAGAATAACAACTCCCTCCACATAGAAATGCTCCTCTGAATTAAAAAAAAAAATGAAATATCCTACAGTGTAGAACTAGAATGACAGAATTACAGAATCTGAAACTTGTCAAGGCCCCAGGGCCCAGACTGAGAAGCCTTCCAAAGGCAAGGATGCTTTTTTTCAGTATTTGTCTCCCTAGGTTTTACTACAGTGTCCGGCACATAGTAGGCATTTAATAAGTGTTGTTAAGTAGAGCTGAAAATCAAGTCCAAGCCGGTAAAAGTGAATTCCCTGTATCATCCCTAACAAGTAAAACTGTCTCAGGATGACGGCAGCCCTTCCATGCAGGGACAGCTCTCACTCCTAGATGGAGACCAAAGGCATCTCTTAGTCACTTTCCCCCATTGGCCTTTTAACCTTTTAGGTCGTTTTTTAAATTTTATTTTAAATTTACGGAATAAAATAAGCATTTCCATAACATCATATGGTAAAAAAAAAAACATGAAACTGCAAATCTACTATAGACACTATATCATTCACCCAAGGTCACAAGGGTGAGATTCATACCCAGGGCTCCTGACTCCAAACTCAGCACCCTGTCTGCTACAGTGGCCCTCGTGGCCTTCCAATAACTTATCTACAATGTACTGAGTAGACCTTAGGCACTTAAATGCTTGTTGACTGACTGACTAGAAAACAGGGGCCACCTTGGAATACAAAGGCTAAAACAATATTAATTATCCTCAGACATGGATTCAGGGCCATGTCGCCTTTGTAAAAGGTTCTGAGGGGAGCTTGACGCAGGATGAGGAATCAGAAGATTCTGGACATCCCTGACACACCAGGAGAAGGTACCAGGGAGAGACAGATTCCAATGGGTCCTGAGATCTGAACTGGATTTTGAAGGAATCTGGGGCAATCAGAGGTGAACAATCCAGGTAGAGGAGACAGCCGGGGGAGAAGGCATAAAGTCAGGAGAGGGTCTTATTCGAGGAAAGCCAGTGTCACTGGTTAGCAGAGTGCTGGCATGAGGAGGCTGGAAAGATGGGAGGGGGCTGGGTTATAAAGGCCTGGGAACTCCAAAGAGGGCATTTTGTGTCTGACCCCAGAGGCAAGAGAAAGCCACTGGAATTCTGCTGTGGGTGTGGGTGTGGATGGGACATTGAGGCTGAGGCTCAAGATCACATCATGGCCTAATGGAAGATGGACTGGAGAGGACTGAAGCAGGGAGAGCCCCCCTCCTGTCCAGCAGCTATTGCAATGGTCCAGGTGTGGGGATGAGGGTCTGCACCAGGGTTGGGGGGGGGCCCAGGAGAGAAGGGGGAGTGTCCAAGAAATGGTGCAGGGGCAGAAATGTCAGGACTTGGCAACTTGGAGGAAGTTGAACTTGAACTCAGGGCACTAGGTCTTCAGTCTGACAGGCCCAAGTTCAAATCCAACCACAGTCACTCTCTAGCTAGTTAGTGACCCTGGGCAAGTCACTTCCCCTCTGCCTGAGTTTCCATACCAAAAATATATAATATTCTGTCCCTCCCAGGGTTGTTGTGGGGATACAACAAGTTAACATTTATGAAGCAGGTAGCAAGCTTTAAAGTGCTCTGTAAACACTGGCTGTCCTTATTATTGTCAGGTATGTCTGGAAGGGAATCATTTCTCAGGTATGGATGGGGCTGGATGGACCCTTTGATAATAGCTATCAAAAACTAATGTAGACTACCGCTGGGCCACACTGGGAAACCAGCTTCTCGTGCTCCCTTCCTGGCTATCTCCAGGATAAAGGAAAGGTGCCGGCAGACAGAAATGGGCTGTCCTTGGGATTTCTCTTTTAACTAGACTGATGGACTGAAGTATTCTTTCCTTGCCTTCAAAGTGAGGGGTTTGAACCACAGGATCCTCCAAGCCCCTCTTATTCCAATATCCTTTTAAAAATTAATGTAAGGTGACCATTTTAGCGGTCCCTTTCAACTCACCCTAAATCACTTACTGGCATAAAGATAAATTAGAAATACTGTTACATAGTCAATTCATTACTTTGTCCTTCTTTCACTTAGTAAAACATTTAATTAGTATTTACTAGAAAATTACTATCAATTACTAAACATTGCTACAAATCACTGGCCAAATAGATAAATTCCCTCTCTCTCCCTCTCTCCCTCCCTCTCCCACTGAAAAGAAATTCAATTACTAACTTTAAGTAATTGGGGGTAATTTATTTCTTTGAGGGCAGAGAGCTAGAGACAAACGGGAAGGAGTTTAGCAAAGAGCAGAGGAGATGATTAAGACACTCAGAGGGTCTGATTTATGAGGAAAGCTGGAGTAGTTAAACCCACATGGTTGAGCCAAGCAAGTTCACCCACAGACGAGTGAAGCCATCTGCAAGTGTGCAAGGGGCTGCTGATAGAAGCACCCAATGAATGATTTAGCAAGAAGATGGTGGTCAACACAGAGGGAGGGAAAGGGGAGGAGGAAGTCAACATTATCCACTCAGAGGTTTAGCTTCTCTAACCATCAAATTGGAGAATGGATAGCGGTCTACTCAAGGAAGTTGAAGGGGCACAGTCACCTGGGATAGTTACCAGTTGACAGGGTGAATCAACTAATCAGTAAGCATTTATCAAATGTCTACTTTGTACCAGGCTCTTTGTCAGGGACTAGGAATATAAAGATGAAAATAAAACAGCACCTGTCCTCAAGAATCTTCCATTTCTGGCCTGCCAAAAGGCTGTCATTTCAATCATTCTAAGAACTCAGCTTGGAAACACTTTGCACCATTTCTCTTTGTAAGAGGACCATGACATCATGAAGGTGACATCACAGCATCAGGAAGGTGGCTTCATGACATCGGGAAGGTGGCACCATGGCTTGCACATGAATTGAACTGAAATGAGGGAGGACTGAGTAGTCACCAGCCTCATTCTCTCCTCCAGGTGTGGAGAGTGAATGAAAATGAGCAATTCTTCATTGCCACAGAACATAAGCTCCTTGAAGGTAGGTCTGTCTTGTGGCAGTGCTGGCTGTTGCCCAGCACAGCAGTGCTTTGCTCATTGTAGGCCCTTAAGGAATGCTTACTCAATGCTAAAAGAAATGAGTCCCTCCACCCCAAAGCTGATATTTCAAAAAACAGGACTTGAGAAGAACCAATGCAGGAAGCCAAGATGCCTGCACATCCTAGCCAGACTCACACTTTCAAAGGCTAAAAACCATAAGTACAACCAACCCCACTAGAACCCATGACCATGAGCCAACCAAAGCATCAGTACTCCTCCTATCTGTGACAAGCCAGGCACTGGGCACAGGAAGCTCCACAAGGCCAAAGACTGTCTTGGCTTTCTAGAGAAGCAGAAGGGACAAGCATTCATGTAGTGCCTGCTGTGTCCCAGGCTCTATCCCAAGCACTTACAGATGCTCTTATTTGATCCTCATGATGACCCTGGGAGGTATGCATTGTTATTTTTTTCCATTTTATGATGAGAAAACTGGGGCAGAGAGAGGTTAAGTGACTTACCCAAGATCATACAGCTCGTCAGTGTCTGAGGCCATATCTGGACTCAGATATTCTTGGTTCCAGGTCCAGCACGCTGTCCACTCTCACCAAGAGCTGATATCTCTTAGCAGCAGAGCCCAGTACCACTCTGCCCTGTCCTCTGCAGTATGTCCTAGGTAAGTCCTGACCACTTGCTTTGGAATGGCATTTATCTCCATGGGCAGCATGGACCAGAGGACAGAGGTCAGTGTAGAAAATCAGTGAGGAATCCCAACATCACCTGGCTAATCCTTAAGCAGAATGGCAACTAACCCAAACTAACTCTTCCTGGCTTGGAGATTTTCAGGGAAAGCAAGACCAGACCGACCTGAAGAAGAGATTGGGAGCCCCTAAGATCCTCTGATATGCAAGTGTTCTAATGGAAACACAGGCAAGTTGAGAAGAAGCCAGGCACAGCTCCCAAATTAGCCACATCAGGATGACTGCCTTTCTGCCTTTCAAAGCTGGGTCTTTTCTCAAGCCAGGAAAGGCACTTTGTGGTCAGTCACGTTGGCCCTAGAGTTGCTGTCCCTGCCATTCCCTGCTTCCTTCCAGGAAGTCCATCCTGAATTAGTCCATCAATCATCAAAGCTCCTAGCTGTGCCCTCTCTTCCTGGAGGAGGAGGATCTGGTGCTATGGGATCTCTGGATGAGCTGGCGGAACTTTGTGCTGCAAAGGACAGCTAAGAAGTAGCCTCAGTCTCTCCTAAAGTTGAATTAATAAGTATTTATTATGCACTCACTGGGGCCCTATGCACTGAGAATACAAATGCAAAAATGAGAAGGCTCCTGCCCTCAGGAAACTTATATTGTAATAGATAGAAACATCACAAGTAAGAAATGGGGGGCGGAATGTGAGTGGGTTGGCAGGTTGGAGTGTTGGTCTGGGAAGTTCCAGGGATAGTAAGTGAAACACTAGCCTTTCCAGAAGCAATGGAGGGTTTGATGTGATTCCTATTGCAAAAAACAAAGGAGTGCAGGGTCCACTTGTGTCTGCAGGGCTCAGGCAGGGAAATGGCAGTGGAAAAAAAAGATGCAAGTGCCCTTTGACCTGAAATGACCATTCTGACATGGAAAACCACGGACAGGCACAAAGAGCAAGATACTCTATGCCCCCCACACCCCCAACACCCCTGTGCTGGTGCCATTCTAGTCCAATTATACAGAGGGTTGGCTGGGGTCAAACCCAGAGCTCCCAATGCCCCAACTTCAATGGCAGGGAAAGGAGGAGATAATATAATAGCAGTGGGCATTTATATATCCTTCACAGATCTGCAGAGTTTGGTTTCCATTACATTATCTCCATGGAGTCAGTGAGGAAGGTCCTACAGCCATTGGGATTTTCATTTTATGTAGGAAAAACTGAGGCTGCCAGCCTGAAGGGGGTTCCCCATACATAAGGAGTGTCAGAGGCAGGATTTGAATCCATGGCTCCTGACACCAGGTCCAGAGTGCTTTGCAGTAACACTCACTGCCTCTTTGAGGAATTTATTTAATAGAGTGAGTAAATTAACTTATAATATAGAATCAGATTTTTTTTCTTTTTCTACACCAGTTTTTATGGTATTTCCTGTAAGAGCTCAAAGCCCACCTTTTGCAAGAGGCTTCTTCCAGTCTCCCCTTTACCCACTTCTCACTACTAGTGTCTTCCCCTCCCCTGAGATTACATCCCATTTGTGCTTTATATACTTTACATACACTTATTTACAAGTCCATCTCATTAGAATGGAAGCTCTTACAGGGAGGGGCCATGTTTTTGCCTTTCTTCTTATGCCCAGGACTCAGCACAGTGCCTAGCACAGCAGAACTCAACAAATGCTTGTTGACTAATTGTTGATTGAGAAGATTCATGAAGACCTCAGCACATGTTTGGATAACAATCCAAAGGAGGGCTTGGCAAAGGGAAGAGAGAGAAGTCTCCACCCATAACACTTGGGTAGCCCTGCTTCGGACCCTTGTTCTAACCATGCCTCTAAGCTCACTGGGGTATGGTGGGTCAGAGGACGTAAAGTAAAGGTTGTTACTTCTGTGAAGGCATTGGGGATGCAAAGGCAAAAGTGGATAACAGTCCCAGCCCTCATGGAGCTTACATTCTGCTAGGAAACAATAGCACATAAACAGACAACCACATACGTGATCATTGGAGGAGGAAGATCACTCCCTGGTCACAAGGTGCTGCCAGTATTCTCATCGTTATCCCTCACAATACACTCAGACTTCACCCCTAGATCCCCTACACTAGTAGATGAGATTTATCTAGTCAGGCCCAGACTTCCACTCTACTTCCTGTGTGTCTGATTTGCATGACCTGAGCAGGTAACCTAGCCCACTTTCCAGTGACCCTTCCCTTCATAAACTTCAGAAAATTTCATGTTTTCCTCTTTGCTGGAGTGTTTTCCCTTTGTTTCTTCAGAACATCATTCTTGAGCATCTCCCATCCATCTAAGGATGATTTCTGAAAGTCTATGACACAAGCTAAAACTAGGGACATGGAAAATAGTAAAAGAATTATGTAGAGGGGGCAGTTAGGGTAAATATCCCCAAATTTGGATTCACGGGGAACTCACCAGTCAACTGAGATTTAAGGAAAGGTACAGAAGATGCCAATAAAGCTAGTAACAGAGGATGAATATACAGTGCAGTTCAGTAAAAACAGGAATAGAGCTAGGAAAGCAAGGACAACAAAAGGCAAAAAATTCTGCTCCGTTATTGTGTTTCTGGTTTCCCTGCAAAGGAGAATGAACTTTCCAAGGAAAAGGACAGAATAAAAAGAGCTGAGAGGAAATTGATACTAAGCCATGTAAGGAGTTACAGGAAGAGAGTGCCTGGCTGCCATTGACTAATTCAGATTACCTGCTCCGAGTGAATTATACCTTTGGGTGCTGAAAGTCCTGGAAAGTTGGATAGCTGAGCCACTTTCAGTGATATGTGAAAGACCATGGAAAATGAGAGTCACCCCAAGATTAGAGAAGGGCAAGTGTTATCCAAATTTTCCAAAAGAGAGACAGAGAGAAGGAGTGAAGGAGTGAGGGAGAGAGAATCTTCAAACTATAGACCTGGGAGCTTAACTTTGGCTCCTGGGACAGTTCAAGAACATACCATTTAGGAGGTGGGTGATTAGTAAACATTTCCAAAGGGAAATGGAAATTCCAAAAAGCCATGATGGCTTCATTGCTTCATGCCAGCCCATGCTCATTTCCTTATTGACAAGATTAATAAGTGAATAGATGAAAAGGATGCTGTGGGATACCTTTCCCGGACTTTAGTAAAGCTTTTGATTAAGTATCTCAAGCTACTATTGTGGAGAAAATGGAGAGCTATGGATTAGATAATGATATAAACAGATTAATTCATTACCAATTGGATGGCAGTACTCAAAGAGTAAGTAGCTAATGGTTCAATGTCAGCATGGCAGGAGGCTCCATGCAGAGGCCCCAAGGATCTATGCTTGGCAGTGCACTAGTTAATATTTCTTGTCAATAACTTGGATCAAGTGTGGGCAATATGCTCCTCAAATTTGCAGATGACACGAATTTCAGAGAGATAGCTAGTGCAATGAATGATAGAAGGGGAGCCAAAATTATTTCAATAGGATAGAACATTGGACTACATCTAATAGGATGAAATTCAGTAGGGATGAATGTCTTGAACTGAGATTAAAAAATAATCCATTTCACAAGTATAAGATGAGGGAGGTATGGCTCGACAGCAGTTGTCCTAAATTTTAGTGGGCTACATGCTCAGTCAAAATCAACAGTATGATATGGAAGCCCCGCCCCCGCCGCAAAATGTTCCTGTGGTCTTGGGGTATATTAAGAGTTGAATGGCTTCCAGGAAGTGAGAGTCTCCCTGTCCTCTGACCTTGTCACACCCCATCTGTCATAGGGTGTTCAGTTCTGGGTGCTATGGTAAGCTGGAGAGTGTCCAGAAGAGGACAACCAGGCTAGTGAAGGGCTTTGAGCCCATGGCAAAAGAGGGAGTGCTGAATAAATTTCACATTCACATTCATTTTACAAGAAAAGACTTTGGGAGGGTGGAAGACCAAATGGCTCTAAGGTTGTGAAGAGATTAGACTGTTTTGGGCCTGTTATCCAGAACCAGGCATAATAGTAGAAGTTATTTAGTTTTAATATCAGGAAAACAGGCAAATTTATGTTTGCTCTCAGAGAAAAAGTGCAATGCCATATTGGAGCTGTCCCAGAATGGACTGAGCCACTGAGGGAGGTGTTGGTTCCTCTTCTTGAAGGGCTTCAGACAGGCTGGATGACCATTTGTTGTATATGCTAAAATATAGCTTGGACTAAATGGCCACTGAAGTTGCTTCCAACTCTCAAATCTGATTCTGTGATTCCAAAAGTCCCCAGAGGTCATCTGGTCTAACATAGAATCTAACAAGAATCCTATGTACAAGAAAGGGATGTGGCATCAAAAACACAGGGTTCATATCCCAGATTTGCTGATTCATTGTGTGACCTTGGACAAGTTCATATATCTTGTTGACCCTCAGGTTCTCCTTCTAGAAAATGAGCTCCCTGGACTGTATAAACTTCCAACTGCCTCTGAGTTTTAAATCTGGAATTCTGTGATCTTGACAAGTAGAAATTCTAAGCTCAAAGAATAGCAGAGGTACAAAACTTTTCAAGATAACCCATTCTATGTCTGTCTTGAGAATCCTGATCACTGGGAAGCTTGTTAATACATCCAACTAACTCTGTACTTTCCAGTCCATTCATGCTTAAAGAACAAACCAAAATGAAACGAATCTCTTAATTTCCCCAGTACTTCACATCAGAATGGCAGATCTATGCAATATCCATACAACAAAATGAGACTCATTTCTTCTCATTGAAAAGAAACATATTGATATGGTCACTACATTGGAGTCAACATCAGACTAAGAAGCAGAGTCACTCATCATGAACCATGATTATATTCACAAATCAAACAATTTTCTGGCGGCACTGAAATGATTCCACTTCTAACTCAAAAACAAGAAACTTCCAGTGCTATGTTACTAGAGTTCTGTGTGACTCAGTCAATAAATTCTTGGGACTGACTAATTGATGGCCTCACCATCCTCTAACTGCTTTATGGAGGTTGACCATCATGAGCCCCTATAGGGGAAAGATATAGGTAGACTTTGCTTGCCACAGAAATTACATGCATGGGACATTAACAGAAATTAGGTACATGGGACAAAAGGCAGGACCACATTTCAGAATGACTCACTTTTAACCTAAATTGAATATAGAACTGGCTGAAGCATGCCCTTGAAACTTCATGCAGGAAAAGTCCAATAGAACCTAGTTTGAGAATAACTATGTATATGATTAATTCCTTTCCTCATTAGAAGTATGGCTGGAATCATGAAGAACTAGAGAGAATATGGGAGTAAGGAGGTCATAGGCTTGTAAGAGTTATCATGGTGTAAAAGGCCATCACTATAAGTATGTGCGAGTGATGAGCCCCTCCAAACTCAGTCAGACTGGGTTAGGGCACAAATGAATTGACCATCGTTGGATCTATATTTAGAGGCTGCCTTCTAAATAGAAGACATCTGCCAGAGATTTCTCTCCACAAACACAAGTTGAAACAGCTCCAGTGGGTCACCATCAAACCCCAATGAAACAGCAGAGGAGGACCCTACCAAGAATACCAAGGACATCATTGGTACTTAGGGCCTAGAGGGCCCTTAGTGTTGTGGGTTATCTGTGATGTCACAGTACGGGGCATCCCATTGGTGAAGATCACAACCTATCCATACCTTCCCTTCCTCCTCCATTTAGTTGACCCATGCCTCCATGATAGCCTTTCCCTCTCTTCATCTAAATGTCTTTATTTTTTAT
Organism: Gymnobelideus leadbeateri; assembly: GCA_011680675.1. Taxonomy (NCBI): domain Eukaryota; kingdom Metazoa; phylum Chordata; class Mammalia; order Diprotodontia; family Petauridae; genus Gymnobelideus; species Gymnobelideus leadbeateri. The sequence goes on along the minus strand of WOXC01010883.1, from coordinate 123,798 downwards.
CTTTATCCCCAAAATCTTCTTATCTCCAGGCTAAACATGTCCAATTCCTTCAATCAATCCTTATATGGCACAGATTCAAGGCCCTTTACCATCTTGGTTGCCTTCCACAACCCTCAGAACTGAACCTCGCTCTCCAAATGATATCTGACAAAGTGAGATGATAGTGAAACTCACCTCCCTCTTTCTGAAAGCTAATCCATTCTTAATATATCCCAAGAACACATGAACTTCTTTCACCACCACATCCATTGCTGATCGAGCTTACAGGTCACCAAGAACCTAAAATCCTTCTCAGAGCAATTGCTCTCTATCAGTGCCTCTCCCATATTAGACTTGATTTATATACTGAAGTGCAAGACCTCACATTTAGCCTTATTGGATTTCATCTGATAAGATTCAGGCTAGTGCTTGATCCTGGCAAGATCCTTTAGCATTCTCACTTTATCATCCACTGTACAGGTATTCTCTCTCAGCCTTGGGTCATCTGCAAATTTGATGAGCATACAACATCTGTGCCTTTATCCAGTTCATCAATGAAAATGTCAAATAGCATAGAGCACAGAACCCTGGGGTACTCCACTAGAGACCTCCTGTCACATGGACACCGAACCATTTGGAGTCTGATCATCCAACCACTTACAAAACTACATGATTGGATGATTGTTTGATTCATCTCCATCTTCTCCACAGATTAGTATGAACTATTTTATCATAGCTCTGGAAAAATCTATGTAGACGACCTCATTTGTTAGTTTAGTAAAGCCAAGCCCACAAAGAAGGAAATGTTTGCATTTAATAATAAGTACCTTTATCTCTGCTTCAGTTCTCTTCTAAGAGGAATCGCTCTTCAAGCTACGTCATTCACTTATGCTCGGAATGCAGTGAAGACATAATAAGCTGTCATCTGGACAACTCTCTCACCTGGTCCACAAGGGTATTCATATCACTCACTCTAAACCAGAACATATCCCTAGATCCTTCAAGACAAAGTTTCTGCATCCAAGTCAGATCAACTCCCCTCACCAAAAGCTGATGTTACACAAGCCCAAACCAAGCAACGGGGATCATTTTAAAATAAAGATATTGACCCAAGTGTGTTCTCAACTACCAGAACGTCTCATTAAGCATGAGCTGAGAGAGAGTTTGAATGTGTCTTATTAAACCTTCTCTTCTCTTCATGTGCTGTCCCAGTTCATTTAATAGTCTGTCTTAATAATGATAACGAGAATAACTAATAATAGTATAACTAATAGTGTTTTAAGGTTTACAAAGCCCTTTACATATTTGATCCTCCTAATTTCCCTGTGATATAGGTTCTGTTATAGTCCCCTACTTTACATACAAGAAGCTGAGAGGTTAAAGAACTTTCCAAGCCTCACAGAGTAACTGAGGCAAGATTCAAACTCAGTCCTTCCTGACTTTAGGTCCAATTATTAACTGAACCAGACAGTGGAGTGAGAGACACAAGTTGTATAGTCTCTACCTGGACAGAATTTACATTATAGCAAGGGAATTCAATGTGTACATGCATAGGTCCACCCAAGACAAATACAAAATAGATGCAACGTAATGAAGACCACTAGTTGGTGGAAAGATCAAAAAGGCTTTAGAAGGAAAGGAGCTCTTGAACTGTGTCTTGAAAGAAACTAAGGATTCTCAGAGTCAAGGAAAAGGAATTTCATTCCAGACATGGGGTCCAGTCATTACAAAGGCATTGAGTCTGAAGATGGAGTGTCATGTATGAGGAAGAATAAGAAGACTAGTTAGACTGAACAGCAAATAGGAAATAGAATAATATGCCATAAAGCTTGAATAGCAGACTGGAGTCCATGAATGAATTTAAATACTAAATAGAAGAGTTTGTATTTGATCCTGTAGATAAGAAGCCATATGGAGCTTGTCAGTCAGAAGACAGGTGGTGTGGTAAGACCTATACCTTTGGAAAGCAGGTATTTAGATAGCTTTCTTCAAGGATGCTGGCTAAGAAAAGGAAACATAAATTTTAAAAGTGTGTATACGCAATGTGTGTATTGAGGAGTTGTGGGGTTTTTTTTTTTTCAGGATAAGGAGACTTGGGTGTGAAGCATGGAAGGAACCCATAGATAGGGAGAGACTGAGGATGAAAGACAAAAGAGGGATGATGATGGAGATGATCTGGAGAAGCAGCCTGGAGAGAGGATGTCCTAGAATATGTGTAGAGGAGATAGATTCGGTAAGTAAAAGGGCCACCTCTTCACTAGAAAACAGAGAGGAGAACAGAATGGATGATAATATAAAGGATTGGACCATGTAGATAAGTGGAGAAGAGGGAGCTCAGGGAGAATGGTTACAGATTTCTAAGTGAAGTAGGAGCCAAAGTCCTTAGCTGAGAGGAAGAGAAGGGGATGGCATGGGAGGTTTGAAGAAAGAAGAGGTTTAAACAGCCACTGGTTAAATTGACATTCAGTTAGAGAGGAGTTGTAGGATTCAGTGAAGGTCCATTGAATACTAGAGAGAAACATTTCTAAGAAACATTTTCCAATAGCACCCTGGCTATTAGTCATATAATATTTTGGGCACTTTGCAACAGATACACAACGTTTGATTGATGTAAAATAAATTTAAAACTTAGGGGGTAGGTTTTGAAATATCATGTATCTTATCTCAAAATCATAATATTCATTTTTTTAAAGAATTATTTTGTCCTTTAACAAAAAGAAGGGCAAAATCCTTTCATGTAAAATTAAATATACTACATTTTATAGTTTGAACAATAGAACTTCAGTCCCAAATCTTCTCTACCTCTAATACTGTAAATTCCTTGAATGAAAGAACAATATCCCGGTTTCTTTTTTAAGCTCCTTCAGAACCTTGAACATCATATTACACATAATAGACACTTGATAAATTCTTATTTATTTAATGATTATAAAAAGTTACTTGTTATCATTATTATAAAAAGTTACCTTGTCATCAATGAAGAAAATGTATCATGCAAAGTAAATTATCTTGGGTTTGTTTTGTTTTGTTTTGTTTTTCAGTAAAATAACCTGCTTCAAGGGAAAAGATCTCTGATATCCTATTAGGTTTAGAAATGTCCCACTGCCACAATATACATGACAAATGGCACAAATGAAAAATTCTTATCAAGTGCTAATTATGTCCACAGGGAAAGATCTCTGGGTCAGGAGACAAGGTTGCTGGTGAGAAGATGGCCAGAGAACAAAACACAAGATGAGAGGACTCAAAAGCTCTTGGGCCTGGAGGTAAAGCCCAACTATAAAATACACCTTGAATATCCATGTAAGACCCTAAAAATGTGACTTCTAAGAATGTTACATACAGGAGAACATGTCTCTAAAAAAAACTGAATTCAGCTTCTATGTCATGCTATCCCACTGGAGAGCTGCCTCTGCCCCTGTCCATGGTTCTGACCCCTGCTGTAGCTACAGTGCTAACCACAATGTATGCTCTACACTATTCTGTTATAACTAAGGCTCCTCTTTTGGAATGGGTCTGTTGCAGCTAAAATTTCAAAGCATAAAAGGCATCTGGCATCAAGGGCTTCTCTTTCTAACTGTCTAACATGATTATTTCTTTTACCATGCATTCCAACTTTTCACCATATTCAACTCAGTATTGGATTACATACTATCCTGGAGTTTTCTCTGATTATCTGCAGACCATCAGTCAATGAGCATTTATTAAGAGTTCCCAATGCTTCAGGCACTGTACTAAGTGGCATCAGTCCTGTCCATTCAACATGGTGGTCCTGAGTTGTTGAATCCAAATAGAAGAGCTCCCTAGCTCTTGGCAGGGAAAGTAAGAACTGAGGGAGGGAAGAGAGCTTTTACTTTCAAATTTTGGCAGTTTGCTATTCCAATGGAGCTAGTACTCTGATAGATGGACTGGACCATCATATTTCAGGATGACCCAGCTGCCTTTCCCTCTTCTGCACCCTTCCCAGTAGAAGAAGAGTAGATCTCTATGCCCTGCCCCCTTGACTCTCACTCAGATGGGTCACATATAGGCTAGGTTCATCTGTTCTAAAGAATTCTGGAGGGCTCATTAGGAAGCCAAATGATTGATAATGTCTTATTTTTTCCTAGAATTTTGAAACTTAAAGAACACATGCTTCCCAACAACCCTGATACAAGTGGTCTAATTCAATTTTGGAGATGAGGAACCAAACTTAGAAAAGTTAACTGTCTGGCCCTAGATCACACAGGTAGAAAGTACCAGAAATAAGTCTTGAAGGCAGGTCTTCTGACTCTAGAGCTGGGAGTGTCTCTCTGAAATACCACACTGAGAGACCTTATCAGTACTATAACAAAGAAAGCAGTAGAAGCAAGAGTACTGGGCAGGGATCGGGTTTTAATCTAGTCTCTGACACCACCTTCCTGTGCATCTTTAGGCTAGTCTGTTCCCTTCTTTGGGCCTCTGGTAATCTAATAATGGCATGATTCTTTTTTTTTTTTTTTTGCTTTTTTTTGGAGGGGGGAAGGCAATTGGGGTTAAGTGACTTTCCCAAGGTCACATGGCTAGTACGTGTTAAGTGTCTGAGGCTGAATTTGAACTCAGGTCCTCCTGATTCCAGGGCGACTGCTCTATTCACTGTACCATCTAATCACCCCATAATGAGAGGATTCTGCTGAGCCTTCCTGACCTTTCCATCTAAAAATCTCAAGCAACAGTGACCATTAATGGTCCATATGAAGGGTATAGCAGGGAAAGCTCTGCATGAGCCTCCCCCCCGGCCCCCCTCCCCCCACGGCCTGAGTCATATCCTCATCTATATTAAATTCATCAGCAGTCTAGCTGTATCTTCATCGCCAGCACAGTGAACACTTCTGGTGGCCTTTAAGGTGCTCCATGAAGATCATTTCATTAGAGCCTCACAACAACCCTATGAAGCACATGTTACTGATATGTCCATTTTACAGGTGAGGAAACTGAGGCTTATGGGAACTATTTGACTTGCCTGGGATCATGTAGCTAATAAATGCCTGAGGTAGGATCTGAACCCAGGTCTTCTCAATGTCCAGTCCTGACCACTATCAACTATGCCATCCTGCCTCATCATCTGCTCCTTGAGGGGAACAACCTGATAGAGTACATAGTGTCCTGCATGTGGAGTTAGGAAGTCCCACCCCTGACTCACCTCATCCCTCACTAATGAACCATCAGTGGCTCCCTAACCCCTCTAGAATGTAAGCTAAAAGTCCTCTGTTTGGCATTCAAGGCACTCACCACTTTGTTCCTTCCTCCCTTTCCAGTGATTTTCCATATTACTCACCTTCAAAAACTCTGCAGTCTAAGTATTCTGCTCTCCTCACCCATGATGTTCTGTCTCCAGTCTCCATGCCTTCGCATGTGGATGTTCTCCCTCCTCAATTCGGCCTCTAAGAACCTCTGGCTTCCGTCCAGTATCAGTCATCATCTTCCCCAGGAAGGTTTTCCTGGTCCTTCCAGTTTCAGGGCATCCATCTCTATAATAATTTGGATATGCCTATCCATTTACCTGTTGCCTCCCCCATGAGAATAGAAGATCCTTGATGGTAAGAACTGTTTCTCCTTTATCTTTATAACCTCAACACCTGGCTTAGGGCCACTGTAGGTTTATAATAAATTGCTGTTTATTTGATTGATATTGGGACTATGACCAGGTCACTTAACCCTTCAGTGCCTTTTTTCCTCATCTGTGAAATGGGAATGATTCTAAGACTTATAGGACCTACATCACAATACTGTGACTCTTCAATGAGACACTATAAGTAAAAAGGGCTTGTAACACTTTAAAGGGCTCTAGAAATGTGCATTCTCCTATGTTTCTAGCACATAGGACAATGCATTTCCCAGAGCAGATCTTTTCTACAAGTTACTCAGAATCATTTGCTCCATAAAGCCATAGGCCAGGAGGTAACCTCAAGAAATAATGGGGTAATTCTCCTGCCCTCTCTGAGAGCTGAGAATTTATCCCATTTTAAAAGGCCTCACTGCTCTCACAGTTTCCAGAAGCCAGGACAGCTGAGCTGGGAGGCCAGCGAGCAGCAGCTGCAGGCAATAGCCCTGAGGACTGCATCAGCCTCTCTCCCACTCAGAGGCTGCCTGCAGGCAGTAGATAAAGTCAGGCAGAAAGAGACCCTCTGGGCTGGTATTTTTTGGCTGGCCCATTATTGTGCTGCTTGCAGAGGTGTTTGTTGTGGAAGGAGAAGGAGAGGTAGGGAGCCAGGTGAGACCTCTTTGTGGCAGAGCTGTGTGCCTCTGGGGAGTCTTGTTACCTTGTCTGTGTGAGTCCCCAGGGAAGTCCTGTGTGCTGGGCTCTGATACAAGCCGCCTTAGGTCTTTGATGCCATGTCAAGAGAACCAAAGAGCATGCGCCTCAATGACAGTGACCGTTGGAATGTGTAAAGCCGGGGCCGTGTGTCAAGCACAGCTGAGTGCCTTCTGACCTTTTCCTTAGTTTCTCAGAGGCATGCTCATGTCAGCCGGTCGGAGGATTCTGACAATAAGGAGAACGTCTGGAGTACTCCTCCAGTTCCCTCAGAGGAAGGTGAGCCGCTGATGGAAGTTATAGAGTTTCCCTCTGAAAGCCTAGCAAGCTTCCCCTCCCCACCCCACCAGCTGAAAAGAGCATTAAATTCACTTCACAAACGGGCTACTCCATACCTGCATACATCACAGAAATAGAGACTGAGGACGGGAAGGGGCTGAGGAATCCACAGGTTCCATCCTCTCACTGTACAGATTAGAAAATGAAGGCTCAATCGGGCTAAAAGACTTGCTAGCCATTGGGAAAGTGACAAGTGCTAATATCAGGATTCAAATCCTGGCCATCTAATGCCAAATACAAAGATCTTCTCACTGGACCAGTTGCCAGACCATATCACACAAGGACTTTGAGGTGAAAGCTATGTTCCTCCAAGTAAGAATTCCAACCAAGATAACACGCCAAATTTTCAACAAGTAGATTTGGGAAATTTCTACTCTGCTTCAGCAGCAGCTAATATGTAGCAAGGGCATAGGAGAAATCCAAGGAGAGGGTCCTCTGGAGGGCAAAAATCAGCTGCCGTCTTAAGGAAGCTTTGTCTCAAATCTTCAAATGAATCCTTATTCGGTGGAGAAGCACCTACTATGTGCCAGTCACTGTACTAAGCACAGTTTATAATCATCATAGCAAACATGGAAAGTAGATGCTATTATCACCATTTTACAGTTGAGGAAACTGAGGTATCAGGAGTCAAATGGCTTGTCTGAGGTCACACAGCTAATGTGCGTGTAGCTAGATTTGAATTCCAGTTTTCCTGACTCCAGCCCAGCACTCTTTCTACTGCATTATCCAGCTGTTTCATAACCTTTGAATTATCTTTGAATCTGCCCTCTCCCTCACCTCACCTTCAATGGGCACCAAGCGCTATCCCTTTCATCTGGAAGATATCACTCCTGGCTACCATGCTAGTTCATTAGCCCTCACCTGGACTATGGCAACACCAGTATAATTAGATCATGCTCTTCCTTGGAAGCCTTCAGTGCCTCCCTATTACCCCAACAAGCAGTAATTTATTAAGCCTCTCCTGACTGTGCTGACAAAGAGGATGCAGATGCAAAGAATAAAATAATTCCTGCATGTGCTCTAAAGTAGAGGAGGTAAATCCAAGGAGTTTTGGGAGGGAACCCCAGCAGCTAGGGGATCAGGAAGGGCTTCCTAAGAAAGTGGGGTCTGAGTCAGGGCTCCACAGCAAACAGGGACTCAATGAAGAGGGAGTCCTTTCAGCTGAATGGAATGGCCAGTGCAGAGGTGGCAGCGAAGTCCATGGGAGAGGAAGAGAGAAAAGCTCTGTTTGACTGGACTGCAGACATGGGAGAAGATACATGTAATATGGTTGGAGGGATGGTTGGAGTCAGGCTGTGAAGGGTTTGAAGAGCTGAACAGAGGAGTTGACATTTTATTCTAGAAGCAATAGGGAGCCGCTGGAGTTTATTGAGTAAGGGGATGATATAATCAGATCTAAGTTTAAGGAAAATCACTTTGGCAGCTGTGTAGAAGATGGATTGGAGTGGAGAGAGATTTGAGGCATAGACCAATTAGGAGGCTATTGCAATAAGGGTGATGAGAACATGAACTAGGGTGGGATCTGGATGGGTGGAGAGAAGGGGACAGATATAGAAGAGATGTGGAGAAGGGGGAAATGACAAAACCTGGCAACTGACTATGTATGTGGGTGAGGGAGAGTGAGGAAACCAGGATGACACCAAGGTTCTAAACCCAAGAAAATGAAAAAAATGACGATACCTTTGAGAGAAATAAGGAAGTCTCAAGTTGAATCTCAGGCTGCTCCACATGGGCCTTCCCAGTCTGGTGCCAGCCTGCTCTTCCAACCACATTTCTCATTATTCCCTCCCTATGATATGATCTCTACTCATCTAGTCCATGAATGGCACATGTAATAAAGGGCAGTCCATCGCCTCAAGGGGCTTCTACTTTATCAGGAGAGATAACGTGTGTGTATGCATATGCCCAAGGGAAGCATTTGGGTGCAAAGGACAGAGAGCTGGCCTCAGGGCTGTGACAATCCAGATTCCGATCCTGCCTCTGACCCATATTGATATACTGTCTGTGTGACCTGGGATAAGTGACTCACCAACACTCAGAACCAGGCCTGTCACACAGGAAGCACTTAATAAATACTTGCTAATTGATTGATTGACTCTCACTAGAACCTGAATAACCCATGGCAGGAGGATGGTGTTCATCCCCTAGAGCTACCATGATAATGGTCCCCTTCCTTCCTTTAGAGACAAGATGCCCTCGTTGGTGGAGTCCTAATCTTAACAGAAATTGAATTACTTAAGCCACGGGAGGGTGGATTTTTTTTTTTCCATTTCCACTGCTAATTTCCAAACATTATGATTTTTAAAGCACCCTAATAGTTTGGTGAGTCTCCAATGGAAAATGGTGGCTGCACCATTGGTGTGTTAATGAATCATGCCAATGTTTCTTAAACTCACTAGCATATTGTTAAATGTTTGGATGCTCTGAACACACACAGACATCCACACATGCACACACACACATGCACATGCAGCATTGTAAAGAAAGAGCTGCATCACTCTGCTATTCAAGTGTGCCTAGGGGAGGGATCTCTATCGCTTGGGTTGGCAAAAGATCTGTGATATTGCAAACATTTTGGAAACTGGCTTTAATACTTCCAACATGTCAGTTTCCCACTTCATCCATTTTATTACTCCACATGTGGTGTTAAGAATTGTTCTATTTCCTAACACTTTGAATCCCTTTATATGATCAGCAAAGACCATAGTGATAATTATACTGAGGTTATCACTGTACTAGATAAAGGTCAAACAGCACCTCTAGGAAATGAATGTCAACATGCGGCTTGCTCCCTGCTGCTTATCTCTTGTCACTGTGCTCCTCACCTGCACCATACAACCTTATCCCAACAATCCACACGTCCCATGTAGCCTTATCCTGGCAATTCGGAGCCTAAACACCCTCATCTTAGGACACACACATGCCCATGCTCAGGGTGTGTGTCCATTCTCAGTGGTTTCTAAATGATAAAACCAAGTGACTGCCCAAATAGTGTCCAAAAAGAGAGATCTCACCAGTACTGCTCCCAGCGTCATGGCGGAGAGCGGCCAGAGAGTGACAAAATCCCCTGGAAGAGAGGACCTAGAATCCCACAATCTCCTTTAGGACCAGAATCCAGCCCTTTGTAATTCTCAGGTTCTGCAACCATTTACATTTGTTTCTACACACACACACACACACACACACACACACACACACACACACACACACACAATGATGCCCTTGTTATCGGCCTTAAGTCCTCAAGACTTATGCGAAATTTCTTCACCAACTGTGTCTCCTTTTATGGACAAAAGAAATCACTAAAAAGCCAGTGGCTATAAGCGCTGCAAACAAAATGAACCTTTAAAAAGCTAATGACTCCAGGGTGATTGTAGAGACACATAAAGTATGTTCGGGGCTTCCACTATTTGTCATTAACACATATTGTGAAAGCTTGGCTAATATAATGTGACACAAAATTAGTCAAACACAATTCATGCAATATTGTTTAATTTTACTCTTCATTTAACTTGGTTTTAAGCAAAATCATTATGTCACATGATAACACTGACTTGAGCAAGAAATATTTTCTAATGGGTTCTGCACGTAGAAATGAGTTATTACTGGCTCCACGCTGAACACATTCTTAACTATGGAAACTCAAAAGCTAATAGCTTCATCATGTTTTGACAACATCTACATACTTTATGCATTATTTACAAGAAAGATATAAAAATGAAACCACTGAATATCTCCCACAATACTTCACAGTCATAGTTAACTGGTTAAAAATATAACACATTCATCTTCCAGAGGCTGACTATTTGCATACAGATATTTGCATACCGTGTTGTGCAGCGCCGTTAATGGACAATGTAACCTTTGTACTTTCCCTCTGATGTGTACGGGATACTCATTAAGTATAAAATAATGGTAAAAATAAGGCTTCGGGTGATATACATTGCAGAAATTATTCCCTAGAGCAGGGAGGAAAGGTAAAATGTGGGTGGGAAAATATTTAATTGAATTAATTCCTCATTTTCTATATTTTTATTTTGCAATTCATAGGCAAAGCAATTTGACAAGTATATGTCAACAACATGAATTGAGAAAGATTTCATCTCCATTATTCAAAGTGTCAGCCTCCTCCCAGTTCAATATTGAAACAATGCTTCCACTGGAGATGGAGATAAATGTGGGGTGTGAAGCACACCTGTTAAGTGGGCAGTGCTTTACTGGGCTGAGAGAAGGCATCACTGCCACCCTCCTATCACACATCAGGGCTACATGACCAACTCTCTCGTTGGCATCAAGAGCTAGTAATGAGTTGCTCATTAAGCCTGACCCTAGATTTCAGACAAGTAGCTCCCAGTAATGCAAAAGATCCTCTTACTTAAGTGCTTAATTACCAAAATCTCCCCTTTCTCTGCTGGTGATTTCTAATCTAATGGTTGAGGAATAGGGAAATCATTGATCTTTAAAGCCAAAAGGGGTGGAGGGGAGTCCGCAGCTTTTTGTCTGCAGAAAAAAAAGACAAAATTCCAATATTTAATTCAATAAGGATTTATTATTTAGTGTGTGCCTACTGAGTGCCAAGCACCATGCTAGGCACTGAGGATTCAAAGATCAAAAACAGAAAAAGAAAAAAATAAACACTTCCTGCCCTCAAAGACCTTCCACTTTATGGGGAGAAGGGGGAGGGAGAACACTAAGTGCAAGCCTGAGTCAAGTCAAAAACCCAAGCAAAATCATTTCATTGGGTATGGGGAGCACTACCAGCTGGGTGATCTGAGAAAAGCCCGGAAAGAGGTTGGTGCCCCAGGGGCAGAAGGAAGAGGGGAGGATGTTCTTGGAATGGCACAGAGATGAGAGAACTTGGAGTAAGGAGAAGAGCCAGCAGGCCCACAGTCTTACTGGAAGGGAATAGTAATGTATCATCAATTGGGAAAGAAAGGCTGGAGACTGATTGTGAAGGACTTTCAGTGCTTCTGGTCCAAGCTCCCCAAAGCCTTTGGAGGTCAGCTCTCTGACAACCCTCTCACAGAAGCCACTCTTGTCTTAGCAACTTGTGTGGAGAATGAGAAACCCCAAGGGACACTTCACCTCGAATGTCCTTTGGCCAAATCATTTTATTTCTGTTGCTGTTTTGGCTCATAGAGATTTTTTTTTTTTTTTTGCTTTTTGGAGGGCAATTGGGGTTAAGTAACTTGCCCAAGATTACATGGCTAGGTTTTTCTTGTTTGTGTGTGTTAAGTGTCTGAGGCTGGATCCAAATTCAGGTCTTTCTGACTCCAGGGCCAGCGCTCTACTCATTGCACCACCTAGCCACCCCCATAGAGATCTTTTGAAATTTTGTGGGAAAATGTTTTATATTTAAAATATAAGTTAAGTACTAAGGCATTGTCCACCTAGAAAAGCAATCATAGCAAAGTCTCATGTCCTCCAATGGCAGTGATGCCCGTCACTCGGAAACAACCATCAGGAAGAAAGCTGGAATAGGCAGAGGATCCCACTGAGCAGGGAATCTCACCAAGTTTCAGACACTGCAATTGTGTCCCCGTGTGAGAAATGACAGTCATCATGAGGCATCCCAGTGAGTGTTTTGTTGCCAACTAAAATGTGCAGAGGTTAGCAAAAGGCCTGTATTCTTACTTATACTCTACCTCTTATAACATAACAATATGGCAGCCCATTGAAGATTAGGTAAAATATCTTCTTGGGTTTCTATGGGCCCTTGAAAACCACCCTGCTTTAGCCAACCTGGTAATGAGCTTCTCTGAATGTAGTAAGGCAAGTCCTTAGAGACTGGTCTCACTCTGCCACTGGGGCAAGCCTCAAAGTTCTTTCTACTTGGTAGTATCTGACAGACCTAGGACTCTCCTGACTTAGCCTGTGATGCTCCAAGGCCAACTCTGTACCATGAAAAGACTTTGAAAAAAGAATTTAGTGGCAGATCTTTATGCATAATTTAATGTACTTTCTATGTATTTGATAAGACATGCAAACAACAAATTTTTATGAAAATAATATTGAAATTACTTGGTGGGATGAGATTGGGGGAGGCATGTTTTTATATGATTATTAGTTTTCATTTGGAGGGCCTGCTTTTATTCCATTCCCAGGGTGCCAAACAGTTTGCCAAGGCCTACTCATCCCTGACAACTATTGCAAAGTATCAGCAAACATTAGAGATGTTTAAGAGATTTTAGAAACAACCCCCTCATTTTTAGATGGGTAAACTAAAGGCCATGGAGTAAAAGTGATTTCCTAAAGACACAACTGTAGAAAGAACAGTCATGTGGATGGAATTTCATGAATTCAGTGTAAAGGATGTCAGCTACAACCCTACCTCTCCATCAAGGTTCCAGCAGCCTCTGAGTCAGACTGGCAGCTACACCCAGCCAGCACAGCAAGGTACCCCCACCAAGTCTCTCTTGTGAATACTTTTTCTCCTGCTTCAGTGGTGACTCTTCCAGGTCAATCTGAGCTGGGATGCATCATTTCCTTTCAGCTCCCACTATGCCCCTGATCGCTGGCATTAGGTCATGGAGTTTCACATAGACTAGAAATGGGCAGAGCGCTGCTGCATTATTAAACTTATGCTCCTCCCACACATTATTGTTGCTCAGTTGTTTTGGTCATTTCTGACTTTTCTGATCCCATTTGGGGTTTTCTTGGCAAAAACACTGGAGTGGATTGCCACTTCCTTTTCCAGCTCATTTCACAGATGAAGAAACTGAGAGAAAAGGGTGAAGTGACTTGCCCAGGGTCACACAGCTACTAAGTGTCTTGAGGCTGGATTGGAACTCATGAAGGTGAGTCTTCCTGACTTCAGGCCCAGCACTCTGGGCACCATCTTCTTCCTGAACACAGTAGGCCATTGAATAGCCAGGACTAAACCCCAGCTCCCTGACTTCAATGTTGGGCTCTTTTCCTTACACTCAACAAACAGGACCTAAATTTATGGAAATCAGATATTGTAGCATTGGCATTGCTGGCTTCTTCAATGTCCTTCTTTCTTGGAAATATTAATTAAATATGCTTCTAAAATATTTGTGTTTCTCTCCCCTATTCTCCTTCTCTCTGTCTCTCTCTGTCTCTGTCTCTGTCTCTGTCTCTCTCTCACACACACACACACACACACACACACACACACACACACACACACACACAAATGTACCCTTTAGAGGTGATTACCAATAACTTCCATGTTCAGGACTGCCTTCTCTTTGGAGAGAGCTCGAGCAGTTTTTCACAGTCCATGTCCTGGGCATAGTCAAAATTCCTCCTGATGCTTCCCTGATGTAGCTGGACCAGCTACTAAGAAGGGACCTGATGCTACTCAGCCCCACTCACTTAATCCCGGCTCCAAACGGCCTCCATCGCAGTCCCAGATGGTGAATGGCTCCTTGCACTAAGTCCCTCATCTCCCAACGGGCCCTTCCTTCTTTAATAAACATGCCATTTATAAGTCAACATAAAATATACCTAAACACATTTTCTTTCACCAAGAAAGTCTAATATTCCAGTCCTTTGCTCTTTTGCTTTTGGCTCCTTGGAGGTATATTGTTTTGCTTTAACTGTAGAAATAGGAGCGAGCTGCAGAAAAGGGCGGGGGGGCTTTGAAGGAGCAGGGAGGGGCCGTGGCTCTTTTATGGAAAGGCAGAATTGACGCTGTCTACAGCAGAAATGCATCCCTGAACTTTCCCTTATTGCTGAAGTCTCTGGACTTGCGTGTGTGTGTGTGTGCGTGTGTGTGTGTGTGTGTGTGTGCGCGTGTGTCTGTGCATGTTCTTGTAAAGGCTCTTTCTTCTCGAGGTAAATAAAATCGTCGAAGCTCAGAAACATGGTATTATTACAGCCGAGCGCTAAGGTGTACCGAAGAGGAAATAACTCTCCGAGGGATAAATTACATGTGATGAGGGCCAAAAGAATCCAGTTCCTATTTCAGAAAGTCTTCCAGGCAAAAGCCGAGATTTGGCAGTTTTAACGTTCCTTTCAAGACAATCCGCCTACACCAAAAACATTATTCTTGCCGGGGCCCCCAGAGGCCGCGGCCATCATCTGGATGTTCGGCGTGATTCCGTTGCCTCAGATTCCACGTAGATCTTCTTTATTAATTTTAATTTGTCATCAGTAACCTGACAGGCCCTCTTGGGCTGGGACTGCTGGATTAACCGTTTCACTTGCGGTGGCAGCTATTAAAACTGCGCTCACGATTAGCAGTAATGAGGTCAAAGCGCCTAACACGGGCCGCGCGGCTGCCAGCGCACTGAACAGCACGGGAGGATTTATTATGCTTACTTGCTGAAATGTAATTTAAAGACAGGATGTTGCCACCTGCCAGGCGGGCGAAGAGGGCTATCCAGACCATTTAAGCATTTCCTGCTAATGTGTTTGTTTGCTCCTGGCAGATACTCCCTGTCTACTCCAACAACGATTGGGGAAATCGAGTTAATCGTTGCTATCTCCTTAATATATGCACGAGCAGGTGAATACATCACCAGGTGATTAGGTGAGACAACTGTAAATTATGATAATTTAATCATCAATATTACCAACAAGAAAAAAAATATGAGTATCTGCGATGTTTCCCCACACTCCACGTCCTTCTCTGACTTGGGAGCTGCTGGCTGATGTTCCTCCATCAGCACTCGGGGCTGGAGAGGGGGAAGATGAGCCTGGCTGGCCATGTGCCCCCGGGACAGAGCAGGCATGAGGGGCCCAATCACAGAGAACCGTTTCCCAGGAACATACAGGCATCCTCTTGTATTGCCTGAAAAACTATTTTTTCCTGAATTAGGGGCTCCTAGTACATTTAAGGGGTGCCAAACTTTGTGTTGAAACTCATAATAAGCATTTTAAATGTTTCACACACTCCCAACCTGGGCAGACCTAAAGCTAGCTCTGGCTTTGTCAGCATGCCAGTCCCTGGGTGGCATGTGTATAGTATCCACCCCACAACCCTAGAAAAATACCTTCGAGCCTATTACCAAGGCCTCATTAACAGCAAGCACGTGAACCCCCAGAAAGTGACTGTCCTCCAACTCTGGAACCCCCACTGGCTAGGGTTCGGGAACAGTCAGAGGGCCAGGGAGGATGGAAATGATTGAACAGCCCTCCCCTATTCTGCTAAAGCACAGGACAGTCCCTCCCGCCTCACAGGGACTGCTAAGGACCAGTGTTAGCCTTGGATAATGCGGTCTGAGTTCAAGGAAGTTTTTAATTTCCCATTTGAGATAATGTGACGTTAGCAATCATGCTTTCTTAGTCCATTTTCTTCAGGATTACTTAAAATTTAAAAATTCTTCAGGCTAATTTTAGGGTGTGGTCAAGAGTATGCCTCTTAATGTCCAATTGCTCACTGCAAACTATGATCAGACCCTCATACAAGGAGATCTGGGATTTACTGCCAGGCTGGGGTTTGTGAGACATCTCAACAGGGCCACTTTGTGCTCTTTCAAAGAGACCCAGCAAATAAGCAAATCCCTCATTCCTTCAATGCAAAAATGCAGCAAAGATGGAGAGGGCAAAAGTAAGTCAGCACAGGCCAATGTGGGCTCTGGGACTCCAGAAAGTAGCCTGACTCCTGAATTCCACAGCCCCTCTCCCCTGTCACAAAGCTCGTGTCTGGGAATCCATGAACGCCCAGGATTGCCTACACTACTTGAGCAATAGGAGAGAGGTGGTGCCTGAATCCCTGTCCAAGGAGGCAGATGCTGGCCACAGGCCCCTCTCCCCAGCCCCTCCCCAGCCAGGCAGCCAGCTGCCTTCAAACCCCACTGCCCTCTCCACACACACTCAGAGACACAGACACACACACACACACACACACAGATACAGATACAGAGACACACAGACACATACCTACTCACACACACACTCAGAGACACACACACACACACACACATACATACTCACACACACAGAGACAGAGACACACACAGACACACACACTCACATACACACTCAGAGACAGAGACACACACAGATACACAGACACACACACATACTCAGAGACACAGAGACACACACAGAGATGCACACACAGACATACACTCACACGAGACAGACATACACACAGATACACTCACACACACTCAGAGACATACTCACAGATACACTCACACACACACATACACACACACACACACACACACACACACACATATCGTCTTCCCGTCTTCCTATATCAGCACCACTGGAGTCGATGATGGGTACAATGTTTGTAATTCCACATCAAACACTCCTCGTGCCTGCCGTTTATGGGGGCTGCTGCTTGGCAGGTTATCCCAGGGCCTCTACTCATCTGACATGTCAGGTCTACAATCAAACAAAGAGAAAGAGAGAATTCCCTTTTACAGGGAGGCAAGCTGAATGCTATTACCCGTGTATTTGTCACCAACCTGTACGTCCCATCCTCTAATCTGCCATCAGGCTGGGTGCTACAAAGTGCTGAGCCGGGACATGCATTTCTCCGTAACTACCTGCTGTCAACCATTATTTTAAGGATCCTGTGATTTTCTTTTATTTTGAGTAGAAAAAAACAAGGCAGCTGCAGTAATAAAAAAAAAAAAAGGCATATCAATGAGTCCTTTCCTGGCAGATTTGTCCTGGGTGTGGAAACAGGGCAGGCATTTGTTTGGCTGGGAGATGTTGATTGGGAGGCTGCTCTTTGAATGACGCCCCCTTTAGAACTGGGCAGAGTGGGAGACAAGACACAAACACATGGAGAGAGCACAAAGCCTCAGATCAGGGAGGGAGATCGCATGTATACTGCCATACATGCATGGGGCAGTATGTGGATAAATACAGAAATACATACGTGCTGTGTGGGAATCGGGAGGCGGCACAGGTGTTCTGTGTCGGGGGGGGGGGGGGTGGACCAAGGTGTCTGGGAGAGATTGGTTTTCAGGCCAGCCTCATGCCCTGATGCCAGTTCTCAAGCCTGACTATCAACCATACCCAGTGATGGGAGTTCTCATGACTCCTGTTGGAGGATATGCAGGGTCTGATGTTTAACGACATTCCAAGTCCCCGTTGGTGAAGTCCCTGACTTGTCTAAGCTAGGCAATGCTTACCTTTCAGCAAGTTACGTTTGCAACATGACTTTTTCTTGTTCCCTGAATGACACAGTTTTAGCCAGGGTTAATGTCAAAAGTTGTTTTGGTTGAAAACTCATATTAATTACAAGGGTTTTGTTTTCCTTTTCTTAATGAGGGTGTGTGGAGAAAAGAGAAATAAAAGAAATGCTTGGGGTGGCTGGTGACCCACTGAATGGAGCACCAGACCTGAGTTCACTCAGGCACTTAACAAACACATAAAAAACTAGCCGTGTGACCTTGGGCAAGTCACTTAACCCCAATTGCCCTACCTTCCCCCCTCCAAAAAGCAAAAAAGTAAAAAATAAAAATAAGTGCTTGTTAATAAAAAAAATAATAAAAGTCTTTTTTTTTTTTCTAAGCATCTCTTAGATAGTACTGTCTGCTCCTTGGAGGGAAGTGGGGGTAAAGGACTGAGACAGAGAGAGAGTGTGGGAGTGGCATTCTGTATTGATAGTTTAATTCCGATTTGAAACAGCAGCAGCACAATCATTCTACCTGTGATATTGTCTCCACTCATGCCCTTTCCAAATTAGAAAAAAAAAAAGCTGTACGTTTTCATTTTTGTCCTTGACTTCCCGATGTCACATACATTGCTTAGGAATCTGACCCAAACATGTGAAAATGGAAACAAGGAGCCTTGTTACCCAGCACCTACACAGACCCAGGTTTGTACCCCAGGTGTCAGGTGGCAAGCAAAGCACCAAATGCCTCTGTGCTCTTCCACGGAGACTGGGAGTGGCCGGACAGTCTCAAACAATGCAATATGGCCCCGACAAAGAGTAATTAATGACTTTCCAAGTTGGGGTACCACGTCAGCCAGATAGACTTTGGGTAAGTCTTTGAAGAGGGCATAAAAAGAGTTTTGAGCTGTAACTATTTGCTGTTCTATTCCTTGATGGAGCATGTAAAAAAAAATGCAGAAACAAATATCCCAGCAGGATTTCCCCAGGACTCTGAGTACCCTCACCGCCGCCCCCCCCCTCACCCCCCCGCTCCCCCCATCAGAGCTCTGGCAATCTGTAGAAGGGATGGCCAGGGAAGGAGAGAGTTGATAGAGACAGCTCTGGTTAGGGAGGATTTCTTAGTCACGTCTCTGCTCCCTTGGCTTTGTCACGTGTTCCACCTGGGACAGAACTTAAAAAGGGCTGAACATCCTAGTTTGAGGCACAGCCCATCTCTGTAAAAGCACCCCATTTCCATGGGAAAATGGAAAGGGTTGTTGGCATTCCAAAGGGAGAACAACTTGCAGGCAGTCCCGTGGGCAGACAAATCCTTCTGCTGTCCAACATCTCTTAAACGTCCTTTTTTCAGGCTCACAGCCACTGTAAGAGTCTGCAGGTTCGTTTTTCATTGGCAATATAAATTTATTTCCAAGATAAAGAAAATGTCTTTTATTTTTGAGGGGGCATATTCACTATGTAATTATCCTTAACTTACAAGGATAAAGCCCACTAGCTTTTATTGACCTTTCATTTTTTTTCCTGTATTATTCAAATTGCACGTCTACACAGCCTTAATCTATTCCCCACCCCCTAAGCAGCTATAAGCCCTTTATATTCCTGGTGTCGTGTAGACTGCCTGTGAAGCCAGGAAAGCTAATTTGGCAATTACCAACAACAAAGGAAAAGCCAAAAATACCAAAATACATCCCAGAGCACATCCATACACATATTACAGCCACCATGGTACCACTAGAAATTGATCTGTCCAGGTTAAACCTTCATGACTTTTGGCCTCTGTCCACCCCCAGGAACTACTATTCCCTCTCCCTTTAGAACTTTGGTGTCCTGTGTGGTGCCCGCCACCCAGCCCCAGCATAGACGTAAGTTCTTTGGGGACGGGACTTGTTTTTCCTTTGTACCCCCAAGACCTAGATGGCACACCCCACATAGTAGGCACTCAATAAGTAATTGTGGAAATAAATGTAATTGAAAGCACTGAATCTCTATTCAGTGGGGATTATTTCAGCTTTGGAACTGTAAAGTCCTGACTCAGATTTGGATAAGACAAATTCTATTGGATTGGGCTTGAGGCGCTAGTTGGTGGGGAGATTGTATTCTCCACAGGGAACAGTACATGATTTTTTTCTTTTATTTTTTTAAGAGCTTTGACAGACCAGTTGATATCTTACTAGATGAGGTGGTACAGTAGCACTGGGCCTGGGCTCAGGAAGACCCGAGCTCAAACCCTTTCTAGGTTCAGACCCTCTCTAGCCGTGTGACCCTGGCCAAGATACTGCTTCCATTTCCTCACCTCCCTCCCAGGGTTGCTGTGAGGGTAAGACAGCTAAGATTTGGAAAGTGCTTAGCACAGTTCCTGACCCATAGTAGGTGAAACAAAAGTTTATCCCCTGTCCTAAATCAAGGACTTGGGGCAAAATCCATGGCCCCCTTCCTCAAGGGGCTAGCAGCACCCTTCAACAGGCACATGTTAACTACAGCGATAAATGCAGCAGAAAATACACCGTCTGCTTTCCCACATGACCGGCGTGACCGGGATGGACTTCTTCATAGTTTCACCAATAAAATGGTTCGTACTCTGCAGGTCCAATCGAGTCCACAGCACAAGAGGCAGGTGTGGTCTGCATAGGCCATGATGCTGAGTACTCTTTGGAAACTCCCACCCAAAGAGAGAGCCTGCATCTGGACCACGGCACCATGTACACTTGTTTGGTCATTTCAGTCATGGCAGATTCTTTGGGGCTTCCTTGGTAGAGATACTAGAGGGATTTGCCATTTCCTTCTCCAGCTCATTTTACAGATGAGGAAACTGAGGCAAATAGGGTAAAGTGACTTGCCCAAGGTCACATAGCTAGTAAGTGACTGAGGTCAGATTTGAGCTCAGGAAGATGAGTCTTCCTGACTTCAGGCCAGGCACTCCATCCACTGTGTCAGCCACCTGCCCCCAAGAACTCTTACTGTATGACAAAAACACAAGTCAGGTCCTAAAGACGATGGTGAGACGTGAGGTAGGACAGTGGATTCATACTGACCTAAAATCTGGAGGCCCTGAGTTAAAACCCTCCCTCACATACTGCCTAGCTATAGAGCCTGGCCAAGTTACTTGGGTATCTGTCTGCCTCAGTCCTTTCCTCTGTAAAATGGGAACCATGACAGTGCCTATTGCCTGGGGTTGTTGTGAAAGTCAAATGAAATAACCGTTGTACATAATCTTACAAGCCTTGAGGCGCTTTATGATGTCGGTGATTATTACCACATAGGATAACCAAAATTCAAGAATATAGACGATAAAAATGCTTCCTTAAGAAATTATTTTTGTATTTTGATATTTATATATTGCTAATAGTGTTGTTTTTTTCAGGTGGAGTTCATTCATTTATTGCACAAGCATTTATTAAGCACCTACTGTGTGCCAGGCCCTAGACTAGGCCCTGGGTACACAAACACAAAGACGAAGCACTCCCATAGCAGTAAATTTAGCTAGATGCCTAATGAATGCTAACTTTTGAGGAGGGGAACAGTGACAACTGGAAGGATCAATACAGACATCATCTCGATAGATGAGGCTCAGACCTAGTCATTTTCTACAAGGCAGATGGGAAGTGAAAACATTCCTGGCCTGGGGGAAGAACTAGGAGCAAGCAGGGAAATAGGGAGAGGAAACCGTAGGTGTGGGAAACAGGACATGGGCTAATTGGGTTGAGGCTGTAGAATGTGTGAAGAAAAGTCCTTAACAAGCCTGAAGATGTCAGCAGGGGTCAGAAAGCACAGAGCTTTCAACGCCAAGTCAGGTCAAGAGTTTGCTGTTTAAGCTATAGGATGTCAAGGGTCATCTGGGACATGACATGGTCAAACCCCTACCCACACATCCTTGGACAAGGTACCTGACTCCCCTGACCCTCCTCCCACCCACAGGCACAATTTCCTTGTTTATAAAAAGGGAGGGTAAACCTTGTCTCCCACCATCTCAGATGATGGAGAGTGTCTGGTAACCAATAGTTTTAGACCATATAAAATAACTAGACAGTATAAAAAATATGAGTATACCTGGCAAACAGACACAAGAACAATGCAAAAATAAACACAAAACACCTTTTATACAAGTTAGCTCTAAATAACTGAAGTCATATCTGTTGTACGTGGGAAGGGAAAATGACAACTTTACCTGACTAATCTATTTATGTTGTGCCATCCCAATTAAGTTACTAAAAAGTATCTTACTGGGTCAGAAAAAAAAAAAAACCAGTTTATCTGCAAGAACAGACGGTCAGGAATGTCAAGGAAACCAAGGGGAGAAGATGCGAAGGAGCCAGACTGAGAGTATCAGGCCTGACACCATGTTATAAGGGGAGAGCAAGTGTAAAACGGATCACTTTGAGTATTTAAATTAAAATGTTCCTGTATAAATAAAGCCTAAGCAGCCAAGAACAGAGGGAATGCAGCAAATTGGTGGGGAAATTCTGAGACAATCTCCCAAAGAGAATGTGATTCGGGCAGAATACTGTTGTGGTCTAGGAAATGATGAGCCAGTGGGTTTAGAAAAATGTGGAAAGACTTGGACTTGTGAAGGAAGATTCTGTCTACGTTCAGAGAAACAGATGGCAAGGGGAACTAAGCATAGTACAGTCTTACATGCATGTGTATGTTTATGGATACCTCTGTACACATATGTGTGTGTATATATACACACACATACATTACATATATAAGTATACATATGTGTGTATATATATGCATATATACACACACACATGCATTACATATATAAGTATATATACACATATACATTACATATATATGTAAGTATACATATGTGTGTATGTGTGTATATATACATATACATGCTTAATTGCAGCCTTTGTTGGGGTGAGGTGGGGGTGGGGAAGGGATATAAAGATAATCTCACGAGAGGCTCTGAGAGGAGAGGGCCATGAAAGGGTCTTGTGGTCACAGAGTTCCCTGCAAATCCCAGCCTCTCCCTGGCCTGCCCTTGTCTCCCTGCAGCCCACTCAGTCGAAGGCACTTCAGGGGTCAGCCTTGGCCAAGAGTGTTCAGGCAGTTAGTGATTGCTAATTCCCAGGCCTCTGAACTAAGCTCCTGAGGCTTGTGAAGCTGCCCCAGTGAGAGGAAGCCTTTTCCTGGCATCCCTCCCATACCAGCCCCTGGGCAGCATCTGCCCTCTGCCTCTGGCTCTGGGCTAAGCCCCCCTCCACACGACAGCCCTTCAAACACTGGACGACACTTAACACCTCCTTTTTTTACTTACCCTTCACCAGTTCCTTCAACTGTCCTTCCTTTAGACTGGCTCGAGCCCCCTCTCTGCCCTGTTTGGCCTCCCCCAGTTCATCAATGCTCTCCCTAAACTGAGTTAAGCAGAGATGAGCACAGCTTTCCAGAAGTGGTCTAACCTAGGCCAGGCCCAGAGGCCCCTCACCACCAGAACCCCAAAGTCACACTGGCTTTCTCAACAGACATATCACACTACTGATGCAAGTGAAGTTTTGTGGCTGTTCAAGTGTTTCAGCCATGTCTGACTCTTCATGACCCATTTGGGGTTTTCTTGGCAAATATACTAGAACAGTTTGCCATTTCCTTCTCCAGTTCATTTTACAGATGGGGAAACTGAGGCAAACAGGATAAAGTGACTTGCTTAGTATCACACAGCTAGTAAGTGTCCAAGGCCAGATTTGAATTCAGGAAGATGAGTCTTCCTGACTCCAGGCCTGGTGCTCTGTCCCCAGCACCCCATAATGCTGAAACTCCCAGATTGTGATCAGATGGACTGCTTTCTCACCACAGTCCTCTTAGCTGATGCTTCTGAAGTTGCTTTTCAGAACCCAACTGCAAGACTGTATGTTAAAATTCATCTTCTTAGTGCCAGCCAAAACTTTCAACTTGCCAAGATGTTTTTGAATCTTTCCTCTGCTATCCAGTTTCAGGCATTTACTTGCTGTGTGACCCTGGACCAGTCACTTAACCTCAGTCTGCCTCAGTTTCCTCAACTATAAAATGAGATAACAAAAGCACCTATTTCCCAAGGTTGTTGTGAGTCTCAGATGAGATATTTGTGAAGAGTTTCACCAGCCTTAACATGTTACACGTGCTGGCAGTTGTTCCTATTGGGGTTGGGTCCCTCCTCTGCCTCTGGCCATCTGGAAATTGGAGAAGCTCCTCGGCTGTTCTTTCATCTCCATGCTTGATAAAAACAATTAAATTACAGCTTTGTCTCATATCTCTGGTGCTTTACATGATGCTTCCTCCTAGGGAGCATTTACTGAATTCATGGAGGGACGGACTGGCATGACCAGATAAAGACCCTTGTGGCACTCCAATAGAAACTGGTGTTCTTAGCCTTTGTTTCCTAACTGTTAAACTACTATTGTTTGTACAGCCAGCATCCAGACCTCCTAGGAAGCGCCAAAGTATATCTTTCACCAAATCTGAGTCCACTGCAAGTCATGGCATCATTTCCCTGAGGCCGGGGCCCTCTTCGGGAGCCAAGGGCAAACACAACAAGAGTGTGTCTTTGCTATCACGGTCCTGCACTGGCTCTTTGCACATTTGGGCATTAAAGTTTCTTGTGATTAAGGAAACATGCTTTAGTGTTCAAAGACCATCAGAAGGGAGCATTCTTACATGCATTCCATTATCCTGGGATAACCAACATTCTCTGTTTTACCGGGCAAAAAAAAAGCCCTTAACAAAGCGTCCAGGATAGGAGCTGGGTGTGGTGAGCTGGGTCCCAGTTCCTTTGTCTATAACGACCCCTCTGACTTGGCTGAACCCCCTCTGAGGGAGGGGCAGGAAACTGACATACAGAAGAAAAACATTTCAGTGATGCCGGGAAAAGGTTTGGGGGTTTTGGTGTGAAGACTTTAAATGATGGAAAAGGGAAAAACACAATACAAATAAGTGTCTAATCACTCTCACCAGCACGGAGAAGGCTTTGGGGAAGCTAATTGTTACCCTTTATGTACGTGAATCCTCTGGCTTCATCAGAGGAAGCTGGGCTGGCCGACTCAGGGCTCACCCAAGTCTAGGTGTGTGGCCCCTACCTTCAACGGGGCCCAGATCTTGCTCGTTTTCTACCTCTGGCTTCAGAAGCCTTCTACGGGGCTGCTTCTGAAAGAATTAAAAAAAAAATTAAAAATAGACAAAAGGAAAAAGGGCACGTGAGGGACATAAACAAACAGGGTAACTTTGTCACTCCTGAATGCAGGCTGTCTTACGCAGTCACACCCAAGAGGGCTCAGGATGCAGCCCTATCCACTGGCCCGCCCTTCTGCACCATTGTGCACTCTTCCGGGGGGCTTGTCTGGACACTTCCTGATGCGGGCACAGTCATGAGCAATTGCTCTCAATGAAAAACTCACTTTCAGTGCAAAAATGGCCCGCATCATTGTCATGTTGATGAGGTGTGGGCTCTGAGAGCCCCCTGGAGCCCTCCTTGAGTCCTGGAGGTATGGGCTCTGGGAACCTCCCTTGGACTCTTGATTAAATTGTCTCATTGGATGAGGCAATAAAGCCTTACATTGTGGCTGGGCCCAGACCTCTAGCCTAGGTACTAAGGGCTTACTACTAGCCTAGCCCTCCACGGTTCATCTCCTTCCCACCCAGAGCCAAACAAAATATCAATACACCCTGGAACTGGCCTAGCCCACCACTCTCTGTAGCCTCCAGCTACTTCCCACCCTTAATCACTTCTGGACCTCTAACTCCTCCTGAAGACCCGCCCCAAACTCCTCCCCTAGGCCCCCCCTAGATTCCTCCCCCATCCTGTCTCAATGTGTGAGAGCACCATAGAAGGACCCAGCATGGGCTTACTCTGTGTCCAATACAAGCGAACTTTTAATGAACTTGACTTTTCTTTGGCTGAGAAGACTCGAGTGGAATCCATTTGGCAGTGATGGGGTACTTGGGATGTATATGTTTGTAACATCAATCTATGTAACATCAGTCTGTAATATCAATCTGTAACATCAGTTTTTAAATGGGGTGCTTTGGGATCTATGTCTGTAAAAATCAATTTGTAAAACCAGTCTGTATAATCACATTTCCACCCCCCAGCCTCAGAACATGGACTCTGCCCCTTCCCCCTTCCAGCACTCTGCCCAGCAACAACTCATGACCGGTTTATCTCTGCTTGAAACAATAAGTTATCTCTGAATCCTTCACTAAATGTTATCTCCCTTAGTTAGAGTGGCCAGCTGCACCATAAATTCTTCAATGCCCTATCTATAGGGTAACTCCTTAGTCAATTGTCCTTTAGGCCCTGACCACTCCTTAACTCCTCCCTGATCCCACCCTTACTCACCTAGTTAGCATATCTTGACTCCTTAAAACTATGCCTATGATCCCTGTAAGTTTGCAGGTTCCCTAAGAATCCTTGCCCACTGTGCTCCAAAGTTTGCTTGAGCCTGGTGAATTCTTTCCAGACTGAACTGCAGGGTTTCTGGTCACTGATAGTGATCAGGGTCCCTGGCAGAACCTCTTACCTTTCCCTACCCTTATCACCTCTTCATCTATTATCCTCTTCAGCAGGACCCCGAGTGTTGGTATTTTGGGGTCTCGAGCACCCCTAGCCCTCTTCACGGATGACCTCTTCAAGGTCATGAGGCACGAGCACAGAGCACAGAATTGGGGATTAGGAAGAGTCCCAGCGCAGTTCCAGATGCTTCCTGTCTGACCCCTGCCTGCCTCGGTCTCCTCATCAGTGAAATGGAGGTAACTGCGAGCGTCAGCCTCCCAAAGTCCTTCTGAGAACGCAAGCATATAACGCAAAAGGTCAACAGCTAAACACCCAAACCATCTTCTTTGTTAGCGGCCAAGCTTTGAGCCAAAGGGCTGCTCCTGTGACAGTCGCCCGCACACACCCGCGCGCGCATACACACACACACACACATCCACACACACATCCGCACACACACCCGCACACACACCTTTACCTAGCCCTGCAATTCCAGCCCCGCCGGGCTCCAGACTGAGGACGGATGACTTCATAAGGAGTTAGACCTCTGCACTTCTCGCTGCCGTCACGAGGACAGTTTGGGGCAGGCCACCCCCCCCCCCTTCTGGAGCCCAGGGTTGCCTCCAATTTTGTAAACAAGGAGCAAGCGCGCAATGAAGGCGTCTGAGCCCAGACAGGCGGCGGGGCTCCCCATGAGCAGCCTAACGCTGGCATTGCAGTCTTGGGGTATTATTCAGAATGACTTCAGATAAATGCGAGACACACTACAGCCGAGGTTGCCCTTATTACCGAGCCGGTAAGTGGCTAATCAGTGTCCAAGTATGTGTCATTCCATAAATTATGAAGCAGGGTTTGATGGGAATCCCCCGAGAGAGCAAGGCTCTGGATCGTCTTGGACCAGGCTACCTCGGAGAAATTCGCCCTGAAAACAACGGCCACTTGGAGTTTGATGGGGCCCAAGAAACGACTAAGAAATATACCAAAAGGTTAGTACGAGGGAACTTAATCCATTCGCAGAATTTCTCCATGATGCCAATATTCCCTCTTTTGAAAGGAAAAACATTCTAGGGGAAAACAATCTAAATTCTGAATCCACTCAAGAGGGAGGCAGACCCTTTGGTCCCTCAGCAGGCAGATAGATGGCCTGTAGGAAATGACTTAGGATATTTAAATTCCAAGTCCTTTTTATTAAAACAAAATCCTCCGAAAGCAAGTCAGAAATTGAGAAGCCAAATGTTCGTGCTAAGGAGAGATTGGTTGCAAAAATGAAATTGTAGCTCGAGGTACTTAAGCCAAGTTAATTTGGAATGATAGTTCCAAAGTGGAGGATTGTTCCATCCAAATATCCATCCAGGAGGCCCACTTCTCCTTCCAGAATTATGTCACCACTCACCCACCCATTGGGAAGAGGGAGCCCAAAGGACTCCAAACGCTGCCATCCTCAGGACTTCAGGTGTGGCTTCTCTAGGCCTTAGATTTCTCACCTGTACAAATGGGGCACTGGACTAGATGGACTCTGGGGTCCTTCCCAGCCCCAGATCTACTGTGCATAGCACAAACCATAAAGAGAGAGGACTTCTGGCCCAAGTGAGGCCTAAGGCAGAGCTCCAGCTCCCTGGACAATCCTAGAGGCAGCCAGCTGGTAAAGTGGTTAGTGACTGGACCCAGAGTTGGCAACACCAGAGTTCAAATCTGACTTCAGATGCATTTTATTATGTAAACCCAGGAAGGCAGCCAGGTGGAGCAGGAGATCAAGTGTAAGACGTGGAGTCAGGAAGGCTCCTCTTCCCAAGTCCAGGTCTGGCCTCAGACACTAGCTGGGTGACCCTGGCCAACTCACTTCACCCTGTTGGCCTCCATTTCCTCATCTATAAAGTGAGGTGGAGAAGGAGATGGCAAACCTCTCCAGTGTCTCTGCCAAGCACACCCCAAATGGGGTCACAAGACCGAAAACAACAACAAACAGGAAAGTCACTTACCCTCTGCCTGCCTCCGTTTCCTCATCTGTAAAATGGGGGTGATAGCACCAGCCTTCCAAGGTTGTGTAACAACCAGCACCAAAGCACCATAGAAACGATGGGCTGCACTTGTCCAGTACCTGCCGGAGCTACCTCCTGACACTGGGCCAAGGGCCCAGCCAGGTGCGGATCCTGGTGAAAGTCCAAAGGGCTTGATAGAACAAAATGGGAAGCCAGGCTCCACTCCAGACTTGGACAGCCCAGGGAAGAAAGAGAGCACAGCCATCTTCAGGGCCTGCTCCTCAGGCACTGATTTAATCACCCAGGAAGGGTGGCTCCAGATATGTACTGGACTCACTCAGTGATTTGATCCCATAATCCACAATTCAATGAAGAAGTCTTTCTGGCAGTGTGGGCAGTGCTGGGCTTGAGACCCAGGGCCACAAAGACACCCTGCCTTCAAGGGGCTAACATTCCACCCAATGGACCCATAGAACCCAGGGAGCTATGGGAGAGATACAAAGTACCTAGGAAAATTGGATGAAAAAGAAAACACTTTCACCTGGGGGGAATTTGGTCAGTCCAGGGGACAAGATGGGTCCTGAGTTGAACCTGCAAAGGTTCTGATAGGCAGAAGGAAGCAAGTTAAAGGCATGCCCTCCCCCGCTTTGGGAGGCTGAGGACATGAAAGGTGACAGTCAGACACAGGGGGTGGTGGAATCATTAGGTCAGAAAGGCAGAACTGTTCCCAGTAACATGAATGAAAGTATCAGCTCCTTGCCATCAGGTGTCCACATGGAGAAGGTAAGAAAATGGCGGAGATCCCAGGCCTCTGGGGCAGCATCATCTAAAATGGCCCTTGTGCTCCTGAGATGACAAGAGGAAGAAGGGAGTCATGTGAAACCTCTTCTTAGCAGGGGAATACAGTTTGGACTATCCAGATTACCTAGGTGGCTTTCTCTAGGGGCCTGCATTTCAATCCTACATTTTAATGAGTTCCTATGGAAAGGCTATGCTGTGACATTCCTGGGGTCTCAGTTGGGTTGGGCTCTGCTCTGCCCCTTCCAATCCCTTGAGTTTCTTTGCCTGTGAGTGGTTCAGATGTTAATGATCTCAGGCAAGCTTCCCCAGCTGGTCAGGCCTTCCCCTCAGCTCCAATGTCACATTCCCAGCTCCCAAGAGGACATTTCCACTTGAATGTAGACTCCATATATACAAAACCATCTCACCTTCATGACCCTCTCCACCTGCCCTCTTTCCCACTCCCACCATCCAGCCAGTCACCCAACGTCTTCTCTCGCAGCTTTCTGATCCAGCCCGTCCATCAGAGCCCAGCTCTGGCCTTCAGCCCTTCCCACCTGATCCGTTTTCATACCCACCTAGCTTCCTGTGCAAGTGTGGGATGGACAGGAGAGGCTGGAAAAGGACAGGCTGCAACCTGAGCAGCTTCAGCGGGGACATGGCAGCCCAGAAAGCCCCCTCCTTGGGAGCATCTCTGTGGAATGCTGCCCTTTGGGCAGTAGGAGATGGCACTCACAGGAATTCTTAGCTTCCACTCACAGCTGAGGAGAGGGAGGCTAAGAGATGCTCTAGGGCTTCCCCACAGGCCCAGCTGGTAAGTATCCAAGATGGGATGATGTCCTGGCTCCAGGTCCAGCCATCACAACTCTACTTAAAGAATGTCCATGTATCTTGAAGATTCCTATAGACAACCATACCCCACATAATGGAAGGCCCTGAGGGCAGAAAGTATTGTCCTCTCTTCTGCAGGCTGGGCTGGCCCATCGGCCCATCTTTGGCATTGGGAGGGAATGGAATGGAATGGGTGGAGAGCCATGTTGGGAGGGGACTAGCCAGGAACCCTTTGGGAGGGGCTTCTTCAAAGACCGAAAAGTGTATGCAAATGATGAGCCAGGCTCTGACCGGCTTACCCAGAGAGTTGGGAATGGTTAAGGAGACTCTGCTTCCCCTCCCTGAATTTCCTGAAGGAGCATACTGCCTTAATCACTGCAAAGCATAGGGTCTCACCCCAGTGTCATCAGAACCAAATGAGACACTGATAAGCCCACCAGGAACCAGAAATGAAGGCTAAGGGCCAAATTGAAGACATCTGAACACTCCAGGCCAGAAGATGAGTCTTTGGAGTGGGGAATATGGTGACTGGAGGCAGACAGAGGAGTGAGCGAATTCCTTACTCAGAGGAAGCAATCACCGCCCTCATGGACACACCAGGGGGCCATGGGCCTTACTCCCAATACTGAGCAGAGACTAATTAGCATCCGAAGCTCTTCCAACCTCTTTCTTCCCTTTTTACTTTCTTCCAAGAAGAAAACATTAAAATAGGACAATCCCCCAACAGGCCCCCAGTGGTTCTCCTCCCATGGGGCGGGATCTCCTTTCCTCGCCCCACAGTAGGAATCCCTGCCCAGAGCAACAACATTTGTCCAAGAAACCAAGGTCAAATGGGTGATCTTTCAGCTGGGCTTAATCTTATCAACACCAAGAAAAGAGCGAGCTTCTGCACTTCAGGCTGCAGCTGTGTTGATACTCAAAGTATATGTCTATGTCGTCATCTCTTCATCATTGCTGTTTTGTTCAGTGGCTCCAGTTGAGTCAGACTCTTCATGACCCATTTGGGGTTTTCTTGGCAAAGATACTGGAGGGGTTTGTCAATTCCTTCTCCAGCTCATTTTATAGATGAGGAAACTGAGGCAAACAGGGTGAAGTGACTTGCCCAGGGTCACACAGCTAGGATGTGTTTGAGGTCAAATTTGAACTCGGGTCTTCCTGGCTCCAGGCTAGGCTCCCTATGCACTGTGCCACCTAGCCTTAAGTCATCTCACACACACACACACACACACACACACACACACACACACACACACGGCTCTCATCCCTTCAAGATAGTATTTTTATTTAGAATATTTTTAATGGAAACTATTTAACACATTATACCTTTGCCTTCTTGAAAATATAACTTTGCTTTTTCTAGAAGACTCATAATGATTATATATATATGTGTGTGTGTATATTATACACATTTTATGTTTATATTAAATATGCATTATATATGTACAGATACCTACACACATAACCATTATTGTACTGAAGGATAATATTAGTTCTTTGAGCACTGTTAAAACGTTCTATTGCTTCCCTCAGTCTCTGTCTGCCAGCTCTCTCTTCTCACTGATGCTTCTCTGCCTCTGACAAAATAAAGGCCTCACTTCTTGTCTACTCTTTATAAATTGTTGTAGGCTGAGAAGTCAGAATTATAGGCTCATAGATTTAGGCAGGAGTTCTTAACCTGAGGTCCGCAAGCTTGGTTTAAAAACTATTTTTATCAATATGTTTCAAGTTACTTGGTTTCTTTTATAATCTTAGATATTTTCTTTTATGTATTTTAAAACATTATTCTTAGAAAGGGTCCACAGGGTTCATGAGACTGCTGAAGAGGTCCATGACTCATGCAAAGAAGATTAAAGGCCCCCAGCCTTAGAGGAACTAAGTCCCTGAGATTTGAAGTGGCTCACCCAAGGTCATATCGTAAGTGCAACAGCCAGAATTTGAATCTAAGTCCTCAGGCTACAAGCTTATTGAGAATACTATGTTATTCAGCCATCAATAAGACTCTGAGATGGGGCATTAGGAGTGAAATGTGTGATTTCAGAGAAGATAGGTTCTGGCAACTATTTTCATCACTGATATACTTTTTTTCTTTCTCCTGGTTAGAGTCTCTATTTCAGAAACCTGGGACTGTATGAAGGATAGTCTCTGGATAAATGGATGTTATGGTACTCTCTCAGCACCTTCTCTAACTTGTACTTTACTAAGACCTAGAGCCCGCCTTTCCCTCTAGGAGCCTCAGAAAATTTTGCCACATTCTACCTAGTTAGGTTGTCACAATCCTCCACAAAGCAAAACTCCAGAGTCTTCATCAACATCCTTATTCCTGGGCCACACCCAAAATGGCAGAGTACAGGCAGCAATCCAGCTGAACTTTCAATATTTCTTTCCAAACAACTTTTAAAATAGCTTCTCAAATCAAGTTTTGGAGTGGCAGAGTCAACAAGAGATCAGAGCTAGATATTTTTTGAACCCAAAACAATTTAGGAGGTCTGCAGGAGAGTTTTGGGACCACTGGGGTGGGGGATGGCCCAGAGCACAGTGTGTTACCACTGGCCATGGTGCTTGGAGGCCTCTACCACAGCAGCAGCTTTGGAGCTCTTAGCTCAGAAACAGAAAGGGAGTCAGACAACTGTTCTGAAAGAGATTTCAGGAGAGCCTTTGCTGGCACTTACTGATAACTGTATTTCTATAGCAGCTCCAGGGTGGAGAGGAGCACTTCTCCTCAGTCATGAGGGAGGAGGACCCCTGCTCACAGTTACAGGGCAAGATGGAGCACTAGCACTTGTGGCTGCAGGAAAGCAGGGGACCTGGTCACAGTTCCAGGACGAAGAGGAGCACAGCACTTTCAGGCTCATGGGAGCAGGGACCCTCTATGGGTAAAGATCAGAGCACAGACCAGGAGAGCAGTGACCACACCCATTCTTGAGTCCTACCACCTGGAAGCACTGCAAACTTGCAGAATCCAGAACTAGGTCTGAAAACAGTAGTACAAAAAAGCCCAAAGTTTGGAACAGTGCCTCCCCACTAACAGATGAACAGAAACCAACTTTAAAATAAAATTCAGAGTCAAGAAATGAGCTGAGAAAATGAACAAATGGGAGCAGCAGCAGCAACACGAAGAACTTAGTCATGAAAAGTGACTGTGGTGGAGGGGAAGAAGACCAAGACATAGACTCAGAAGAAGACAACAATGTGAAAACAGCTATAACTAAAGCCTCAAAAAAATGCTAATTAGACCCAAGGCCAGGAAGAATTCCTGGAAGAGTTAAAGAAAGAAACAAGAGTGGTAGAGGAAAATATGGGAAAAGAAATTAGTGTAATGCAAGAAATTATGAAAAGTGAATTAACAACTTGGCAAAAGAGACATACAAAAAAAAAAATACTGAAGAAAATAACACCTTATTTGGTGGCCTAATGGTTAAAAAAAAAAAAAAGGCATAAAAATTCCAAAGAGAAAAGAACTAAAAATCAGAATGGGCCAAATGAAAAAGGAGTTTAAAAAAAATTCATTGATGAAAAGAATGCCTTATAAAGCAAGATGGGGGTGGGGTGGGAGGGAAGTTCAAAAGCTCAGTAAAGAAAATAATTCCTTAAAAGTTAAAATTATGCAAGTGGAAGCTAATGACTACATGAGCCATCAAAAAAAAAAATAAAACAAAGCCAAAAGAATAAAAAATATATAATGTGAAATACTGCATCAAAAAAATGAGGAGAAATAATTAAAGAATTAGTGGACTACATGAAACTCATAATTGAAAAAATAACATAGACATCATCTTTCAAGAAATTCTCAAGGAAAACAGCCTTATTATCTTAGGTCCAGAATGGAAAGAATCCACTGTTCATCTCCTGAAAGAGATCCCAAAATGAAAACTCCAGGAATACTATAGCCAAATTCTAGAGCTCCCAGAATAAGGAAAAAATATTGCAAGCAACCAAAAGGAAACTATTCATATATCATGTAGCTATAGAAAGGAACACATAAGATTTAGCAAATTCCATATTAAAGGAACACAAGCCTTGGAATATGATATTCTGGAAGGCTAGGGATTCTAGGATTACAATCAAGAATAACCGATTGGAAATGAATATTTAATGAAAAAGAGGGCTTTCAAGGGGCAGAGTCAAGATGGAGGAGTAGTAATAGCATTTCCACACAGCTCCCGCTCCCACCACTTCCAAATTTATGTAAAAGGGGAATCTGAACAAACTCTGGAGGTACAGAACCCACAAAATGACACAGAGAAGCTAACCTTCCACTGAGAACAGTCTGGCAGCCAGTGGCCAGCACAGCACTCTGGGAGCCAAGCCCAGGCCCAGTGAGTCAGAGGTTTTAGCCCCCGGGCAGCCAGACCAGCAGCCAGCTGGAGGGACTCCAGAACACCAGCAGCTGTGGCATTTCCAGAATTATAAACACATAGATGCCAAGGACAAAGTGAGAGATCAGTGCCCTATGGACTTTGGGACTGGTTGGGAGAGTGCTGCAGCCTCCTTCCCCTGGGGGCAAGAAGCCTCAGAGTAGTCCGGGCATGAGAGGGTAAACAAGGAAAAGAAATCATAAGGAACTTATCAAAGTTGAACTATTTACATTCCTACATGGAAAAATGATAATTATAACTTATGAAACTTTTCTCAGTATGAGAATAGTTGAAGGGGATAGAAATATGTGTGTATACATATATACATATGTATGTATATATATACACACATATACATATGTATGTATATATACATACATATCTATGTCTGTATGGGAGGGTATATGGGCATATGAATACATATGTGATTATGTGTATATATGTGTACAGGTATACATAAACAGAGGTTACAAGACCAGTTGAATAGGAAGGGATAATACTTAAAGTTGAATAGGAAGGGATGATACTTAAAAGGTGAAATTAAGAGGTGAAAGAGGAATATAATGAGAGGAGATGGGGAGAGATAGAATGGGATAAATTATCTCATATAAATGAGGCAAGGGAAAACTGTTACAATGGAGGGGAAGAACAGGAAGGTAAAAGGGAATGAGTCAACTTTATTCTCAATGAATTCGGCTTAGGGAGGGAATGACACACACTAAATAGTATATCTCACCCTACAGGAGAGTAGGGGGGAAGGGGATAAGAGGAGGGATGATGGAAGGGAGGGCAGGCTGGGGGAGAGGGAAGTTGGAAGCACCCACTTTTTAAAAGGAACAGGATCAAAGTAGAGAATAGAACAAGTGGGGATGGGATGGGATGGAGGGAAATATAGTCAGTCTTTCACAATATATTCACTATGAAAATATTTTCCATAGCTACACATGTACAATCTATATTGGATTGCTTATCTTCCCAGTAAGGGTGGGTGACGAGGGAGGTAGGGAAAGAATCTAGAATTCAAAGGTTTATAATTAAATGTTTAAAAATATTTTTATTATCATTATTTTACATGTAACTGGGAAACAAAATATACAGGCACTGGGGCATAGAGATCTACCATGTCCTACTGGAAAGTTGGAGGGGGAATGGGGGAAGATATAGGAGAGAGAAGATTGGGGGAAGAGATATTCAGTGGGATCGCTGTTTTGAGGTGGTGGGTAGGGGAAAAATGGGGAGAAAATGTGTAACTCAAAATCTTGTGATAATGAATGATGTAAAATAAAAAATAAAAAATAAACTACAAAAAAAAACCAAATAAACGTAATGACATTGTGTTTGACAAGTATAAAGACTTAGGATTTTGGAACAAGAATTCATTATTTGGTAAAAATTGTTGGGAAAACTGAAAAGCAGTATGGCAGAAACTAGGCATAGACCAATATCTTACACAATTTACCAAGATGAGGACAAAATGGATACATGTCCTAGATATAAAGAGAGATTTTAGAAGAAAATTAGAAGAACATAGAACATATTACTTATCAAAGTTATGGAGAGACAACAATTTATGAACAAGCAAGAAATTATTTTAATTACATTAAGTTTAAAAAGCTTTATACAAATAAAATAACTGTAACCAAGATCAGAAGGAAAGTAGAAAATTGGAGAAAATATTTTATAGACAGTTTATCAGGTAAAGGTCTCATATCTAAAGTATATAAAGAACTCTGTCAAATCTATACAAATACAGGTCATTTCCCAATTGATAAATTGTCCAGGGATAAGAACGGGAAAGTTTTGGATGAAGAAATCAAAACAATTTATAGTCATATGAAAAAATGCTCTAAATCATTATTGATTGGAGAAATGTAGATTAAAATAACCTTGAGATATTACTTTACACTTACTAGATTGGCTAAAATGATGGAAGGAAAAATGACAAATGTTGGAGGGAATGTGGGAAAATTGGAACATTTGGTACAATTGTAAACCGAGCTAACCATTTTGGAGAGCACTCTGGAATTATGCCAAAAGAATGATTAAAGTCCCTGTACACTTTGACCCAGAAATACACTACTTGGTCTATTCCCAAAAGTGAGCAGGGTAAAAGGAAAAGAATGTATGCATTCTGACATGTTTAGGACAGCCCCGTTTGTGGTAGCAAAGGAGTGGGGATTGCAGGGATCCTCAGCATTGGGCAATGGCCGAACAAGTGGGGGCATTATTGTGATGGAATACTGCCGCAGTATAAGAAATGAGCAGCTCAATGATTTTCTCAAAACACGGAAAGACATGCAGAGTAAAGAAGGGTGAGATGAAAAGAATGAGGAGAACATTATATAGAGTGACAGCAATGTTGTTTTAAGAACACTTTGAGCGAATAAGTTATATTGACTATTATGAATATCCAAATTAACGATAAAGGACATATGAAGAAAGACACTATCTGAATCCAAAGAAAGAAGTGACAGAAGTATGTATAGCACAGTTTCGTATATGTATATATATATATATATAAAATACATATGTAATATATATACACACCTATTTATATCTAATAGTAGCCTTCTCTAGGGCAGGGGGGAGGAGAGAGGGAAGAAAAAAAAGAAAAAAGAAATTTACATGATAATTATATATTTGAAATGAATAACAAATTGTTCATAGTAGATTTGTATTTTCATGTACAATTATCTTTTTTATTGTGCTATGTTATGGAAATGTTTGTTTGATTCCATAAATTAAAGGAATTTTTAATGGTATAAATAAATAATAAACATGTGTGAGAGAGAGAGGCAGAAGACACACAATTCAAAGCAAAAGCATTTAATCAAATAGCATAATAGTGATAAAATGAATAAAAATATAATTTCCATAATCCTTAAGATCACTCTCTCAGAAATACACAGAACATCTAGTTGGCATGCCTAGGCATTGTGACAAGGACACACATGGGAAGAAGTGCATACATACACACCTCTGATGTCTTCTGGGGATTTCAGTGGACTGCTTCTCGAAAAGAAGTCATGCTTTTCTCCACCTGACCTCTCGATGTCCCGCTCTCTTCAAGGCCCCCTGATACACTGCCCACCATCCACTGGAAAAGCTGAGATTAGAAAGCCTCTTCTCTGCAGGGCAGGGTCAGACCTGTGTCATCTAGCTCTTTCAGATACCTCTACCTTACACCAGAGGCACCTTTACTGCCAGGAGAAATCTACATCTTTCCTCAATCATCTTTGTTGGGATTTTGGTTTTTTTGTTGGTGGTGGGTTTTTTTTGGTTTTTTTTTGAAGGGGGAAAGGCAGGGCAGTTAGGGTTAGTGACTTGCCCAAGGACACACAGCTGGTAAGTGTTAAGTGTCTGAGACTGGATCTGAACTCAGGTCCTCCTGACTCCAGGGCCAGTGCTCTATTCACTGTGCCACCTAGCCATCCCTCCTCAACTATCTTTTAAAATTAAATGTCTTCCTCTTAGCCTGGACGTTCAGAGGCTAAGATAACGTCTTTATCTTTGAGCCTTTCTCTCCTCTCCTGGCTCTTCTGAATTCTGAAGTTCAACCGTCATTTAGATTTAGAATGCCATGCTAGGTTTTCAGTCATCATGCCCCGCCCCTGCTCCCCCAGTTAAGCTAATATTCCAAGGGCTCTGTTTCCTCAAACAGGAAAAAAAAATAGCTTAGTGAAACTGTGGTAAAGAAACTGACTTCAGCCTTCCCATCATTATTCTTTGGTACATGGAACTGGTAGGACTGAAGTGGTTGAAGAATGTAGCAAAGACTCATGGTATTTATGCCACTCCCTCCCAGGACCAAATCGCAGCCTATTCTCTCTCCGGTCTCTCTGTATTTGTAGTGTAGCGCAGAAGAATTGTGTTCTCATTAGTCTCTAGGAAACTCTCATATGTGGAAATTCCTTCTACCAGTTTAGGTTGGCCCCTTCTCTGCTATTTACAATCTTAGAGACATCCTAGAGCAATCAGAAGTTACATGATCTGCCCAGTGACACAAACATTATTGTGCCAATTCTCTATTCACTGAAATTAAATTGTGGTTATGTGACTTTGCAAAACTCCCTCTCAACTGGGGGCCATTTGGTTGGATTTGGCTCACCTCCTACAGCAAAGGGATTTTTTAAAAAAACGATTCCCAATACATGCACATACATATGTGCACACACACTAAACTTGACATTTAGCCAATAATTAGTCATATCCATGGGTCTTTGGAACAATCAAAGGTATGTTTGTTTTTTGGCAAGTTTAAGGCAAAAAAGCTATTCGAGGAAACAATACAGAACCAAAAAGCTTACTTGCTGAGAAAACAAAAAATCTGTTGTGTATCATTTTCCTAAATCCATTTCCCCCCTTAAAAGATGACAACCCAGAAGCCCAGCCAGACGATGTTCATGGTTCGGAGAACTCTTTAAGCCCCTTCATGTGGGGGAAATACTTGAAATCTTTCCAAAAATGCAGTAGTATAAATTACCACTGCAGAAAACATAGCCTTCTTTTCTAAAGACATTCTTTTGTGAGCAGCATTGTCTAATGCCCCATGTTAGAAATGCCTTTTCAAATACCAGAAGGCTTTCTGTTTTTCAAGCTTTTTACTCAGTCTTCTTTTAAAAATATTGGTATTTTATTTTAAATATGTCCATATGTACATCCACATATCTAATACCACTGAATAATAACAAAATAGCTGTGTAAAAATACCACAAAGCCTCCAAGCTCCCCAGAGACAAAAGGCATCTTGACCTGGGTGAACAGAAATGCCTCAAAGCCAACACATACTGGCACATGGAGACTTTGGGTGGCATGGTCCCACTGGTGAATGTCATTAGGACCAGCCCATGACCCCCAGGGCTAGCCGGGAGAAATGCTGTTTGTGCTGTGAGGTCTCTACTCCTTTAATACGTCTAATTTCTCCTCCAACAAATGTTTTTCTTTTTCGGAGTATAGGAAAATAAGGCCTAGAAAACTTGACAATACTCTAGATGAAAAAAATGGAAAATAGATCCATGGGTTTATGTAGCCACCCTTCAGCATCTGCCTCCTGTCTTCAGCTTCAGTCCCTGGGAAGCTTTCAAGTGGGTTAAAGCATCCTCCCAGTGTGTGACAGTATTCCACAATTTAAAAAGAAATAAGACAAAACGAAATGATTTAAGGTGCCTTGCTTCCTGAGGCCTGTGGGCAGTCTGCAACACATTAAGGACCATTGGCAATTGGTCCAAGCATTTGTTTGTTTCTAAATAATTTCTTCAGTCTTTTCAGGACCAAGAAATGCACCAGAAGCAGCCATATCATTCCTGGGGATGGAGGATGCTCTCCGCCATCCTGTTGCTTGGGGCCCAGAGTTGGCCCCAAAGCTCCCAGGTACTGTTAAGTTTCATTGTGATCCAATCCACATCTGCTGGGCGGGATCCTTGGGGGCTCTTAATGCCAGATTTATACAGGCTGATATTTGCATGCAAATATGGAACCAGAAATGAATACTGTAATGAGCATCTGTAGACTGGGGGGAGCAGGAGGGGGGCAGCTCTCAGCCCAAAGTGTCTCTGTACACTCCCACATCCTCATTTAGCCCCGGGGTGGGGGGCACTTGAGGCACAGCCAATCACATTGCAGGAAAGCCCTTTGAAATTTGGCTGTGTGCTTGAGCACCCCCCCCCACCCCCGTGTGACTGACAGAGAGACCCAGGGTAGGAAGGCTGTGCCCTAAGAACCTGTAGCCAACACTGGCATTTACACCCAAAGAAGCCTCTTGTTTCCTATCTGCTCTAGCAGGACTTAGGTCTCGGTGGTAGTCTGGTCATTCAGAAAAATAATGAAAATCAGGATGGTTTGGAAAGGCCCCCAAAGCCATGTTCCTTCTGTCCCCTGACCCTGTCACCGCCGTGGTCCAAGCCGTCCACATCTTTCCTCTGTTGAGGGAAAGGCTTCCCCTCCTCCCATCCAACTTCCCTCCATGCAGCTACATAAGATGAATAAAGAATTTTTTTAATCCACATACTTATGTACATACACATATAAAGTATGTATATTGTATACACACACACACACACACACATATAGTTAAATATAAGATAAATTAATCAAATATTTCCATTCAACCACCACGGACTTCATACCTACCCTGTGCTATGCTTCATGCTGGACATGGGGGGAGGCAGGTATGTATCGGCCCAGATCCTCACCCTCAGTCAGCTTACCACAAAGAGCCTCTTCCACCTACCCTAAGGCCTTTCCTCTGTTAACTATTTCCGACTTACAGTATGCATGGCTACACACACACACACACACACACACACACACATATATATGTGTATACATATGTATGTGTCTATGTGTGGGTGGGTGGGTTTACTTGTCTCTCCCATTAGAAGTTCCTTGAGGGCAGGACTGTCTTTTGCCTCTTTTTCCATCCCCAGTACCGAACACAGTGCCTGGTACGTAGAATGTGCTTAATAAATGTTGATCAATTGTCCCATAACAGGTATTCCATATTATTGACTGACTTACCTAGCATATGATGGAAGAACCCTTGCATCCTTGAACTTCCTTATCTTCTGGATCTGAGCAATGGGTCCTCCTTGCACAGACATGCAGAAGATTCACTCCTTAGTACACTGTCTTTCTGAGTTGTGACACCTAGAACCCAACTTTCCAGTCACAACCTTGTCTGCATTGGTCAGGATCATCCTCAGAGGACAGAAATATAATATGTTGCCAAATCCAGATTTGGAGGGTTGGCAGCTTGGTAAGACCTGCCAGAGCCCAAGGTTAGCTCTACGTCATGTTGTGGAATCAGCAAGGTCCAGAACCTTGGTCAGCAGTTACTAGGTCAACATTCATACAAATCCTTCTCCTATGTTTCTAGGAACTGGAAACTGAGGCCTTCTGGGTAAGGTCTAGGAAAGAAATCTAGGCAGGAATGAAGTTTTCAGTGGGAAGGAACAGTTGTAGAAAGCATAGAAAATGAGGCCATTTAGACAATCCAAACTGTTCTGACCTCTGACCAGGACTCTAGGTCCATGTATCCAACTGTATACAGGACTTGCCCACTTAAGTTTTTGGTCATTTAACAACTCACAGTCTCAGCACCTCTGGACTAGAAAGACCGGAAAGACCCTGCCTCTGCAGCCACCCAGCCAGGCCCCTCCTCGAATGGGAGTCCTCTCTGTTTCACACCTCACAAAGGTCATCCAACCTTAGAAGGAAGCCTTTGGTGCAGGAGATGAGGAGGAAGGAACAGAGAGCCAAGAGCCTTCTCCTTCCAGGGCACCCATGCCATGGAGGGACAGATCACAGTGTCAGGAATCACTCTTTTGTCTTAACATGAACCTAAATTGGTCTCTTTGCTACTTCCACCCTTTGCCCTGGTTGTGGCCCCTGCACTTAGGCAGAAGGTGGATCCCTCTTCCCCACGAAAAGCCTTCATATACTGGAACTCTAGAAGTCTGGCAGGCTAAAAATCTTGGTGTTGGAAGATTAGAGGATCACAGAGTTAGAAGTGGGGGGGGGGAACCATAGAGGGCCCCTCCCCATCTAACACCTTCATTTTAGAAATGAGGGAAGGACCCAGTTAAACAGGGAAAGAGCTGGGATCACCCTGTGGCTCAAAGCTTGGCACTCTCTTCAAGGGCATTGGCATGCCTCCCCAGGACTCTCCCATCTCCTCACTACCTCTTCAGTCTAGCCCCATGTGGTGACTTCCCTTCACTTGCCTCTGAGCTGGTCTCCTTCCTCCCCATTCTCACTGAACCCTCCCTAACCAGGCTCTTGCCATTTGAGACCTCAAAAAGCAATGGGCTTTGAACCTGTCTAATGCATCCCTTTGCAAAATATCCACATGAATTATGACTCTGTGTGGCCCTTTGGATGGGCCAAAGTAACCAATCCACAAGCATTTCTTTAACATCTTTTGTCATGGTTGTTCAGATGTTTTGGTCATCTCTGACTCTTCCTGACACCATTTGGAGTTTTCTTGGGAAAGATGCCAGAGTGGTTTGTCATTTTCTTCTCCAGTTCATTTTACAGATAAGGAAACAGAGGTGAACAGAATGAAGTGACTTGCCTAGGGTCACACAGCTAGCAAGTGTCTGAGGCCAGATTTGAACTCAGGTCTTCCCAACTTAAGACCCAGTGCCATCTATAGCACCACCTAGTTACCCTCTTAAGCATCAACTATAGGCCAATTACTGTACAGGTGTAAAGATACAAAGATAGTCCAGGTCCCCAAGACCCTTACAACTTGTGTAAACAGGTAAAAGTAATACAAGCTACAGACAGACATATAGATAAAACATACCTGCACACACATAGGTGCACACCTACATATACATAAACATATATGCATGCAT
The DNA here is from genome assembly GCA_011680675.1 of Gymnobelideus leadbeateri. Lineage (NCBI taxonomy): Eukaryota > Metazoa > Chordata > Mammalia > Diprotodontia > Petauridae > Gymnobelideus > Gymnobelideus leadbeateri. The sequence goes on along the minus strand of WOXC01010883.1, from coordinate 81,390 downwards.
GCATGTGTGATAGGGGTATGAGAGGGGGTCATTACCAACCGATCTGGCCCAGAATGGCCAATGTGTATCTAGTGATGTGGGTCTGAAGCTCAGGATGGAGACTAGAACTGGCTATGGGAATGCTAAAGTCAGCTTCCTAGATCACAGGGGGGATAATCAAACCCATTAGAGCTGCTGAAGTAACCAAGAAAGTCTAGGAAGAGAGGAGGGCCTAGGACAAACCCTCCTGGGGCACACCCACACCCAAGAGGCTGAAAGCCCAGGGAGGAGAGATTGTCCTGGAGGAGAAGACAGTCCACAGCGTCATCCTTGACAAGTATGAAGAATATTGTTTCTCTTTCATGATAAACTGATGAGAAACTGAGTCATGAGTTACTAGGAGTCTGGCTATAAATGGAAGAAGAGAGACAGAGGAGAATAGCCTGAGGGGAGAGAAGCAGTATTAGGGAGGCTTTCTAAGATGGCAGGGTCCTAAGATGGTGGCTTAGAAGCAGGAAAACTCCCTGTGCTCCCCCCATAACCACCTCAAATACCTATAAAAATGACTGTAAACAAACTTTAGGCTACAGAACCCACAAAGTGACAGAGAGAAACAAACCTCCCACTGAAGGCAGCACAGCAAGTGGAGAGAAAGGGTTCATTGCAGCACACTGGGAGCCAGGCCTAGTCCCAAATAAGCCTGTGGTTGTAGCCTCAGGGAGCCCCAACCAGCAGCTGAAGCAGACTTCCATAGAGTGGATCATCAACAGCTGTGGTGGTTTCCAGAATTATCAACCCATAAATAAGGAACAGGGAGTCCTGGAGTATAGTCTGGCCTCTACCCTCTGGAGGGAGAAGCAGCTGAGGCACCAGCCACATGGCTGCTTCAGAGCTCTGGGCCTTCAGATTAAAAGGGGGACCAAGCAACCATTCTGAGGGGTAATCACTCTTGCTTTTACCTGCTTGGATCTGGATTGCTATCTAAGGTAGAGGTCCTGGGGTGTATGACCAGTGAGCCAGAGTGTGGGGAGGCTATAGAGAAGGCACCCAACTAATAGCTCTGGCAGCTGTGAAAACCCCAGCAATTTGGGACAAAGTTCTCCTCTCTGGAAGCAGAGTTCTACTGTAGCAAAGAGCTCAAAAGTCAAGTAATTGGGTGGTAACATGAGCAAGCAAAGGAAGCAAAGCAAGCACAGCAATCCAACTTTGGATTTCTTTTTGGTGACAAAAAGGATCAAAGCATGGAACAGGAGGAAGACAACAAAATCAGAACCCCTGCACCAAAAGCTTCCAAGAAAATTATGAATTGGCAACAAGCCATAGAGGAGCTAAAGAAGGATTTTGAAAACCAAATAAGAGAAGTGGAGGAAAAATTGGGAAGAGAAATGAGAAGGATGCAAAAAAAAAAAAATCATGAAAAGAGAGTCAACAACCTGACTGAAGAAATAACACCTTAAAAAATAGACTAACTCAGGGCAGCTAGGTGGCGCAGTGAGTAGAGCGCTGGCCCTGGAGTCAGAAGGACCTGAGTTCGGATCCGGCCTCAGACACTTAACACACACAAACAAAAACCTAGCCGTGTGATCTTGGGCAAGTTAGTTAACCCCATTGCCCTCCAAAAAGAAAAAAAAATAGACTAACTCAAATGGCAAAAGAGGCTCAAAAAGTCAATGAGGAGAAGAATGTCTTAAAAAGCCAAATGTGCCAGATGGAAAAAGAATCTCAAAAGCTCACTGAAGAGAATCATTCCTTCAAAATTAGATTGGAGCAAATGGAAGTGAGTGACTTTATGAGAAATCAAGATGCTGTTAAACAGATCCAAACAAATGAAAAAATAGAAAGCAATGTGAACTATCTCATTGAAAAAACCATTGACCTGGAAAATAGATCCAGGAGAGAAAATTTAAAAATTATTGGACTACCTGAAAGCCATTATCAAAGAAAGAACCTAGAAATCATTCTTCAAGAAGTTCTCAAGGAAAATTGCCCTGATGTTTTAGAGCCAGAAGGCAAAATAGAGGTTGAAAGAATCCACCCATCACCTCCTGAATAAGACCCCCAAAAGAAAGCTCCTAGGAATATCATAGCCAGGTTCCAGAATCCCCAGATCAAGGAGAAAATATTACAAGCAGCCAGGAAGAAACAATTTGCATACTGTGGAAACACAATCAGGATAACACAGGATCTGGCAGCTTCTACACTGAGGGACTGAAGGGCTTGGAATATGATATTCCAGAGGGCAAAAGAGCTTGGATTAAAACCAAGAATCACCTACCCAGCAAAACTGAGTATCTTGTTTCAGGGGAAAATATGGGCATTCAGTGGAATAGAGGACTTTCAAGCACTCTTGAGGAAAAAACCAGAGTTGAATAGAAAATTTGACATTCAGATATAAGAAGCAAGAAAATCACAAGAAGGTAAACAGGGAAAAGAAATCATAAGGAACTTCTCAAAGTTGAACTATTTACATCCCTACATGGAAAAATGATAATTGTGACTTATGAAACTTTTCTTAGTATGAGAATAGTTGAAGGGAATAGAAAAAAGATTATATATATATATATATGTGTGTGTGTGTGTATGTATATATATATATATATGTATACAAACATATATATGTCTATATAGGAGGGTATATGGGCATATGAATACATATGTTAGTGTGTGTATATATATATATATATATATATGTACAGGTATACATAGACAGAGGGCACAGGACCAGTTGAATAGGAAGGGATGATACTTAAAAGGTGAAATTGAGAGGTGAGGGAGGAATATAATGAGAGGAGATAGGAAGAGATAGAATGGGGTAAATATCTCATATAGAAGAGGCAAGGGAAAACTGTTACAATGGAGGGGAAGAACAGGAAGGCAAAAGGGAATGAGTCAATCTTACTCTCATTGAATTTGGCTTAGGAAGGGAATGACATACATACTAAATAGTGTGTTCACCCTACAGGAGAGTAAGGGGGAAGGGGATGAGAGGGGGGATGCTCATGTTGCCACTCAATTACTTGACTTTTGAGGGAGGTCAGGATGGGGGGGAGGGAAATTGGAAGCCCCTACTTTTGAAAAGGGACAGGATCAAAGTAGAGAATAGAACAAGTGGGGGGAGGATAGGATGGAGGGAAATATAGTCAATCTTTCACAATATATCCACTATGGAAATGTTTTGCATAGCTATACATGTACAACCTATATTGGATTGCTTATCTTCCCAGTAAGGGTGGGTGACAAGGGAGGAAGGGAATGAATCTGGAATTCAAAGTTAAAATCAGATTTTTAAATATATATATTTAACATGCAACTGGGAAATAAGATATATAGGGGCACTGGGGTATAGAGATCCACCATGCCCTACTGGAAAGTCAGAAGGGGGGGGGGTGGGGGAAGATATAGGAGAAAGCAGATTGGGGGAGGGGGTATACAGTGGGATTGCTATATTGGGGTGGTGGGTAGGAGAAAGACGGGGAGAAAATGTGTAATTCAAAATCTTGTGGGAATGAATGATGTAAACTAAAAATAAATATAAAATTTAATTTTAAAAAAAGATGGCAGGGTCCTGGCAATGTTTGTAGACAACAGGAAATGAGCCAATAGAATGTGAAATAAGGCTACAGGAAGGGAATAGAATCTGCTGTTCTGGATAGAAAATGTTTGTACACAGTTGTGTGCTCCACCCAACTGTGAGCTCCCTGTGGGAAGGGTTGTCTTTTGTCTGTTTTTGTATCCCCAGCACTTAGCACTATCCAAGTGTTTAATAAATGCTTGTTGACTGAGATGAGAGGGGATGGATAGGTCAGGGGTGTGAGTAAAGGGCTTGACTTTGGTTAGTTGAAGGACCACCTCTCCTTCAGAGACCTTAGCAAAGGAGAACAGAATGGGGGATGAAGATGAGGGATTTTGAGGTGTACAGAAGGGAGGAAAGGTGGTAGCTCATGTTGAATGGCCTCTATTTCCCAGTAAATGATAAGGCAACATCTTCCACTGAAAGAGAGAGAAGAGTGCTTGCTATACATGGTTTGAGGAGAGAACAAAAGGTCTGAAACAATTAATTATGGAAGCAACCTGTGGACAATTATTGCCCATGCTGCCAACGAAAGGCTTTGTGTGCTTGTGATAGACGTCCCCCTGACTCACCAAGCCATCTGAGGCCTTCAGTTACCCTCCACCTGGTTTAGCCTGTCCACTGAGACAGCTTACCAGGGCATCGCTGCTATACCTGCTACAGCTTCCTGGAGCCACAGGTGAGAGTTGGATGAAAGGTGGATGCCAAATGGGTTTGAGTGGCCCTCACACCAGAGGGGCCAGTCCTGAATACTCCAGACACCCCACACAGATAAATACAGACAGCAAACATCTCAAAGGAGAAATTGCTGATAGTGGCAAAGGGTTGTCTGGAAGGGCGATGGGGATCAAAAAGCATGCTTCCTCCTTTTCCTCCTTGGCCAGTGACATAACTGTAGTCTTGGGGAGCCCATGGTCACTCCCTCATTGTGGTGAGCCACCCAAGGAGGACTGGATCACCAGGAGGAGAGGACCTTCAAATGCATCACAGTCTACAGGAGCTCAGGAAAGATCAGGATGAAATGAGGCCAGCCTTCTGGTCAATTAGAGATCATTGGTGAGCTCCTTCTCAAGAGCTCTGTGGAGGCCCTGCAGAGGAGGGTATTTCATCAGTGTCTGCTGAATTAATTAGTTAAATAATTAGTGAAAAGCACCTCGTTTCATCAGGTGTCAAGGAACTGCATTCAGTGAACTTAAAATAACACAGAAGACTGTAGAAACTAAAATTCCATTGGCTGGGGAGTGGCTGGGCAGACTCCCAGATGGAGGGTAACTAAAGATGCTTGTGCCAAATACAGGGAATTCCAAGGAGCACAGGAAGACTTACATGGACTGATGCAAAGCCATGTAATCAGACCCTAAAGAACACTATACCCAGTGATGTCAACGACTCACAAAGCCATGAGTCAAAGTCAAAGCCATGCTCCAAGTTAGCCAGGTTCAGCCTAATGGTCATAATGGTCATTGGTGTCAAGGGCAGGTAATGAAATCCAGCTCCCTCCCCCCGGCAGAGAGGGCAGGCTGAGGGTGAGGCTGCCAGCGTAGTCAATAATGCTTAATAAATGCTTATTGACTGACTGACTGACTGCTCATTTTGCCTAATGGTTTCCTTTGTTAAAGAGAAGGGTACAGCAGGAATTATTAGGGAATCACTGTGGTTTTTAAAAAGTCATCAATAAAAAGTAATGAAGAAATAAAGCAAGGTAGCATGGTCAGAGTAGATAGTGTGGAAGACCCCACATCGAGTCTGACCTCAGCTGCTTATTTGAGCCCAAGGGAAGCCAATCGAGTGTCTCTCCCTCCTTCTAGAACTGCTGGTCCAGTTGTTCTAGACCTTGGACTACGGCAGATTCCTTATCTTTGCCTCCCCCAGATATAGCTAGAATGGATTATTCTCCACCTTTGTTCTTGAGTGACTCAGTGATTGGTTTAAATGGTTACTTAGGAGCCTAGATCAAGTCTGGCCTCAGACACTTCCTAGCTGTGTGACCTTGGGAAAGTCATTCACCTCCAGTGGCTGTAGTTTTCTCAGATATAAAATGGGGACAATTAGCAGCGCCTGCCCACCAGGGTTGTGACAGTCGAATGAAATAAAAATTGTACAGTGCTTAGCATAGCATCTGACACCTAGTAAGCACTGTACAAATCTTATTCCCTTGCAAGAGCATTAGGTCCAGTCACAGGATCCCAGATTTAGGGCTGGCAGAGGCAGCTGGGTGGCACAGCAGATGGAGCACTGTTTGGAGTCAGAAAGACCTGGGTGCAAATTGAGCTTCAGACACTGCCTAGCTGTGTGACCCTGGGCAAGTCACTTACCCCATTTGCCTCAGTCTCCTCATCTGTAAAATGAGCTGGAGGAGGAAATGGCTGACCACTCCAGTGTCTTTGCCAAGAGGACACTCAATGGGGTCACAGAATGTTAAACATAACAGCAAAATTATAACATACATTAACATACAGTGACCTTCAGCAGGAAACAGGTGCTGAGAGCTGAAGAGACTTGCAAGGCAGGATTAGAACTCAGTTCTTGGGTTCCAAATCCAACATCCCTTTTATTTCAGAAATCTACCCTCTGTCATGAGTAAGGATGCTTCTGTGGACATCGAGCTGAATACATCTCGGGCTTTTCACCTCCAAGATTATGTGACTCTAGCTCTCTCAGAGAGAGCTTTTCAGAGCCCCAAGTACAATCCTGCACGGTCTCTATGCCAGCCCCACACTGACTCACAGATACCCTTAGGAGCCCAGGATGATGTGGGCGTGCAGTAAAAGGTGGATGAATGAGCAAATGAATGGAAGTCTAGTTATGGCTGAGCGTGAAGATCGTGTGTCAGTCATCCTGGATTAACAGACAGTTTTGCTGCCCATTGAAAATTTTCCCATCCAGTAGGGCTTGTACTTGAGAAAGGTCAGAGGACTTATCAGCGGCACTCAGAGATCGTGTCAGCAGGCCTGTGTTTCATGTGGCCATGCCTTGGTTGAGCAGAAGATGCTGGGAAGCTGGGCTGCCTTCTCTTAAACCCCCCAGTCCTGGGGGAGGCCGGATGGAGAGGGATTCCCAAGACATAGAGCTTGTGTGTAGTACAGGGAGCCAGGCCAAGCTTCCAAGGCGTGGCCCCACCTGTAGAACCTCACATGCTACAGCAGACAGCAGGAGGAAGACCCCAGAAGCACAGGACTCCAGTCAGCATTTCCATTGGTTTCCAGGGTTTCTAACTTGCCCAGCTAATGGGGCATCTGACATCCTATACGCCCATTTTAGAAGTTAGGCTGGAGGTGGGGGTGGCCTTACTGCAAACACAAATTGCCAGCTTTTCCAAGGTCAGCCAGTTGACAGCTATCCTGGGCTGGGATGGAGGCCTCCTCAGTTCCCTTATGGTGCCCCTTCTTCACCAGACCATTGCACGTGTCAAATGGATAGCTGGGTTTCATCTCTGCACTGATGGAAGGAAGGCCAGGGCATCTATTAATCTTGACTCCAGGCCTCAGGAACAAGCTGAGCATGAAAGGTGACAGCCCAGATCCCCGGGGGACGTGGTGACTGCTGGGCCTGGGCATGGCAGTCTGGTCACAGGCTGCAGGCCAGGCAATGGGACTTCATGGATGCCCCCAAGTTGTAATAGGGAGAGCGAGCACGGGCACGAAGGATGTCACCTGATATTGGATTACGCTTTGTGTCCCTTGCCCTTGGCAGAGGGCCTGGCATATGGTCAGCACCTAATAAATGCTTACTGGTTGAATGGTTAATGGATGGATGAAATAAAAATAGGCCCCTTATTGTGTCTTAAAGAAAATCCTTAGTTTCTCAATACTGAAAAGACCCTGGAATGCCCACACTGTGGGGAGTGGCTGATCAGGCAGTACATGGCCCCCTCCCCACAGGTGCCCTTGGTGGTCACCCCACTGGCATCCATGCTTCTACCTGTCCTTCCTTCTCAAAGAGGACCAAAATGACCTCACTCTGCTAGAATCGAGTTTCGGGTCTGACTGTGACTGATCAGGGTGGCTCGAGCTCAGAAGGCTCTACCACAGGTCAGGCACAAGTAGTGGTGTGAACATTTGGGGTGGACTCCATATCTCTTGCCCATCTCACAGCATATACACAAGGAAAGCAGCCGGTTCTCCTTCAACCATCCAATGACTTCCAGGGTGCCCAGTATATGTCCAGATGACCATCTCCTCAAGTAAAGGAAGACTTAGTGCCTGCAAAAGAGAAAGTAGTTTCTGAAGTCTGGAGATTTCCTCCTCCCATTCATCCTCTCCCCTTCCCTTCTAAATGATGTGGAGCAACTGGGACAAGACTTTGGGTAAAATACTGTTGAAACAAAACTTCTTAACGAAATTAAACTCTGTGTTCTATTGCAAAGGCCGTTTTTGGCTTTGGGATAGTTGCACCTGAGGCTGTGTGACTGTTGCCACCTGTCTGCTGGTGGAGTAGAGCTAGTCTGAAGAACAGCTAGTGGTCAGTCACCTCACCCCAGGGGAGAATTGTGGAATATGTGGGACTGAAAGGTGGCTAGGTGGTGCAGTGGATGGAGCATGAAGCCTGAAGTCGGAAAGATACATCTTCATGAGTTCAAATCTGGCCTCAGACACTTCCTAGTTGTGTTACCCTGAGCAAGTCACTTTACCCTCTTTGCCTCAGTTTCCTCTTCTGTAAAATTAGCTGGAGAATGAAATGGCCAACTACTGCAGCATGTCTGCCAGGGACACCCCCAATGAGACCATGAAGAGCCAAGACAGCAGAAGTAGCTGAACAACAAATGTTAAACCTAAAGTTTACATTCTTTCCAGGCAATGGAAAGCAACTAAGTGGGGAAGGGACAAGCTGCTTGGTAGGCTTGCCAGCAATTCAAGAAAGAAAACCCTGGGTTGCCCTGCTCAGAAGAGGGCCAGGAGGCATCCAGGTCTAGCTCTGGGTCACTGGCTTTCTACAGGTGCCTGAGGAACAAGTATCTGCAGCAAGTTTCTCTAACAAGATTCTCATTTCCACTACATAAAGAAGGGATTCAAATTGAGAAGAATCAGAGTTGTTCTCCAACTAATAAACGACCAAGTGGTATAAACAGACTGTTTTCTAGGGGAAAACCGAAGATATCAATAGCCCATTTTTTTAAATTCTCCAATGCACTGATAGAGAAATGCGAATTTCCCCCTCACACTTATCAGATTGACTAAATTGACAATCTTTCATAATATATCCACTATGGTAATGTTTTGCATTAGCTACACATGTACAACCTATACTGAATCACTTGTCTTCCCAGTAAGGGTGGGTGACAAGGGAGGAAGGGAAAGAATCTGGAATTCAAAGTTTGAAAATCAAATGTTTAATATATATATATATATGTATATATGTATGTATATATACTATTATTAATACTATTTTACATGTAATTGGGAATAAGATATATAGGCACTGGGGCATAGAGATCCACCATGCCCTACTGGAAAAGTCAAAGAGGGTATGGGAGAAGATATAAGAAAGAGCAGATTTGAGGAGGGACCACTATTTTGGGGATGTGGGTAGGGGAAAAACAGGGAGAAAATTTGTAACTCAAAATCTGGTGGAAATGGATGATGTAAACCAGAAATTAGTAAGGCATTTGATAAATGAATGAATGAATGAATAAATAAATAAATAATAGAAAGGCAAATGTCAGATTAGGGAAGTTGCAGGAAAATAGGCATGCTTGTGTGCTGTAGTTGGAGCTGTGAATTAGACTAGCCAATCTGGAAAGCAGCTAGTCCCCAAATGCTTCTCAACCATACATACCTTCTGACCCAGGAGATCTAAATCAGAGGTGGGGATCCTGTGGCCTTGAGGACCCATGTAGCCCTCTAGGTCCTCAAACCAAGGCCCTTGGACTGAATCCAAACTTCACAGAACAAATCCCCTTCATAAAAGGATTTGTTCTGTAAAACTTGGACTCAGTTGAAAAGCCACACCCAAGGACATAGAAGTTTAGTTTAGACTCTAAACCTTCCAAGAGATGAAAGAAAGAGAAGCCATATGTACAAAAATATTAAAAGGTCTTTAGTTGGAGAAAAGAATAAGAAATGGAGGGGATATTCCCATCAATTCGGAAATAGCTGAACAAACTATGGTGTGAAAAGGCCATGGATTTCACTGTGTTCTAAGAACCTGAGAAGACAAGTGTGAGCTCACAAAGGCCAGAGAACCCAGACAAGAATTTCTACAAGAACGGCGTTGTCCACATAGGATCAGGTGTGGGCTCTGTCCTACACGAGCTGTCTAAATGCAGCTCGGAGGAGGCACCAACAGTTGTCTCTAGAATTCCCACCTCTCTTTGACTCTGATTCCTGCCAGAATGGAGCAGAAGGTGCCATAGGTTGGCTGGGCACATCTCCTTTGAGAGAGACGGACACTGGCCTAGAAGGATATCTATCTACTGTCTAGATATTACTGATCTAAGGGATTTGTTTTTAATTTCAAATTATTTTCTAGTCACTACCTCTCGAAGAAAAGATACCCCAAACTTACTTCTACAACTTGACTCCTTCTCAGCAAATGGTAGTTACACTAAAAACCATCGCAAATAGTGAGTAACTAAGCCTATTAATCCAAGTTGATAGCAAACAGAAATCCAAAAAGGTTATATTGGTTAGAAAACACCTAGAGTGAATGAGCTCTCCCAAGCAGCTGGGGGCACAGTGGGTGCAGTGCTTGGATGGGAGTCTGAATTCTACCTCAGATCCTTACTGACTGTGTGGCTTTGGGCAAATCACCAATGTCTCTTTGCCATGGTTTCCTCAAGTGTAAAATGGGAGTTATCATGGCATCCACCTTGCAGAGCTGTTGTGAGGATTAAATGTGATATTTGTAAAAGAAAAATAATGCTTGGCACACAGTAGGGATTTTGTCAGTGTTTATTCCCTTTACTCTGCCCCTTCCATTGGGAGCGGGAAAACTCAAGCAAGAGAGAAGATCCCCACTTTTACCCAGGGGAAAGTCCTCAAAGCCTCTAGGGAGGCACTTTGGAAATCGCTGCCTTGTGGGGGATCTAGCTCGCCCCTACACACATGCACCTTCCAAAGTCTGTTCTCCCTGTCCTCCCACATCGCTGCAAAAGGAGAGCCTGCAACCAGATGTGTCTGTCTCTGGAAACAGAAAGGAGGACTATTTCTCCCCCCACAGTTTTCACCATTCTCCCCTTAAGAAGTCAGCATCATCAACACCTTCACCAACAAGGATAACCTTGGGCGGGTGCTCCAGTCTGGAAGACCGGTTAACATAGAAACAAAGCCAACTCTGAAACATTTAAATATTCTGATGGAAGGAATGAGCCACCCTCCTTCCTGAGGACACATGAAGAAGCATTAATGGACAGAGAGAGTGGTGGGGCATTCAGGGAGCAAAAGACACATTGCTCTGGACATGAACCTATCAGTCATGTTTCCGTTATGTATTTATATATACATGTCTGTACACACATGTATGTGTAGGCAATATTTGCATCATGTGTGCGCACTTGACTTAGCTATCTCTATTTGTTACAAAGGCTTTATTTTTTTTCAATGGGAAAGTAGGAGGGGAAAGTAGATGTTTATTCATTTAAAAAATCTAATCAAATCAAAGTTTTTTAAAAAAAGAGGAAATTTGGTTTCCAGGTAGAGATGAAAGGTCATAAGCACCAGCAGAGCTCCTAGATCTTAGCATAACTGACTCAGAGTTGGAAGGGACCTCAGAGCCCATCTAGACCAGCTTTTTCATTTTATCATTTCATTCATTTTATCAGATTCAGCCCAGAGAGATTCAACAACCTACCCAAGGTTGCACAGAAGGACAAGATTTGAACACAGGTCTTCTGAAGACAAACCCCATGTTCTTTTCACCGCATTAAGCTGCTTCTCAAAAATCCAGCCCCCAGCCCATGTCACCCCTAAAATTCTATTTTAAGTCCATTTTAATTGTGTTTTCTCTGAATTGTCTTTTTCTGTGGAAATTTCCAGCTTTTTCAAATGGTATCTTTCTCCTCATACAAGACAATTAAGGGCAGAATGGGACTGACCCGCCATCTCCCTGGCCCCTGCCCCCTGCTCTTCCCCAAATTTCCCCCATCCTGAGCCTCCTGAAAATCCAGATGTTGACTTACTTCAAATGGAAGTTCCTAGAGTGGAGCTTACATCTATTTGAGCATCCCTGCCTTCCCAATCTCCTGAATGATGCTGAGACATGAGAAGCACACAGTTTGGGTCTTGTGTGTGGGCGCACACACTCATGCTTTGTCTTGACACTAGTGCTGGTGCTTTCTGGTCAAATGTCCCAGGCCATGAGATTGTTCAGTTGAACAGCCCCCAACAGAATTGTCTGAACAATTCTTCATTGATTTGAATTCATTTAACCCTAAATTAGCCCTAACCCTAATTTCATTTAACTTCTTCACTAACTCTTAACAACTCATAAGAATAAAGGGACTCCTCCTCAAAATTACTATATATATACACATAATATATGTATATAATAAATACATAGCATATACTTTGTATTTGTGTACATATACTATATATGTATATGTTCACAATATATGCATAGTATACACTGTGTCTATGTGTATATATGTATATGTGTATATATACAGACATACTATCTTTCCATGTATATTATATGTTGTTTACCACCCATCCTGGTAGAATATAATCTCCTTGAGGGCAGGGATTGTTTGGGTTTTGCTTCTATATTCCAGCGCCCCACACAGAGGTTGGAACTTAGTAGGCCCTTAAAAATGTTTCTTCCACTGAATTGCAGAAAGTCAGGGTGGGTCTCCCAGGTTTCGTCTGTGTAACGGACTGCCACATCTAAGCTCCCATGCAAACCGGAAAGCTATTTTTAAATGCTTTCTTTCCTCCAGGTTCCCCAATCTCAGCCACATTCCTGGTGGCAATCCATTTTAATTGCCTGCATACTATGAAACCAAACTAAGATGCTGAGCCTCACAATTACCTGCATTTTTTTCTCTTTTAAAGAAGAAAAAAACCCCAACTAGTTACCACTGGCCATATTTATTAGGAACCATCTGTTACACCTCTAATTAAAATATCCTTGTAACAAGCTTGTTAGTGCCCAAAATATGGCATGTATAGGATCTTATTCATGAAGCAGAATTTGGGTGGATGAAGCAAATGCCTTAACATCCTATTAGTTAAACAAAGTAACATATTAGTATTTTGACCCGAAATACAAGCGCGTCTAGCCCAGCTTGGCACCGAGAGGAGCTGATCATTCCTCCCACTCCTGGTCCATTCTTCTCTCATATACAGTCAGATGGCCTCTGATAATTGCACTATCAAATCTTTGCCTCGATTTTCAACTGCAGGTGATTTCGAATGATTAAAGAGGCACAACAGGGAATAAACAAAAATGCTTACATGCAATTATTTTTAATTAGTATTTGGCTATAAAGTGTATGCCTTCATAAAAAAGTCTGTTATTCCCATAAACATCTGTTACCATCCACCCAAGGAAACACACTGTAAGTCTGTCATCACTTCCCCAAAACAGAGACCGCTAAGGAAGGCTGGACAGGAAAGCCGACACTTGGAGTTGGGGAAACAAAAGACATCGGCCTAACGGCCAAAACAGACAGCCGGCCACACCTCTCATTAAGCAAGGCACAATCAAAGGAAGAGCTGGGACCAATGGAATTCTGTTCGCAAAGGTTAAAATAGATGAAGGGGCACTTGGAAAACAATAGAATGTCTGGGCACAAGACAATTTCGTGTTCGTTGACTAATTTTGCCCCGTGCACATAATCAAACGACTTCCTGCTTGCAGGATTTCTGGGGCTGCTCCTTTTTCCAGAGTTTTTCACAGCCTTATTTTTCAGCGTGAATGCATCAAAAACTTCGGGAAACCTGGCAGGTCCCTGGAGGGGAGCCTTTGCTGGGTCCCCCAGGGGCCTTCCTCCAGCCAGGGGAAGGAACTGAAGTGAGCAGGCTAGGCCCAAGAAGAGGGGAGAGATACAGGGAAATGAATTAATACCCTAGTAATTGATAGGTGGAGATAAGGGTGCTCTGTGGAATACAGAGAGGAAAATGAAGGGGAGGGAGAGAGAATCTTGCCCATGAATTACAGAGTCAGTGGGAATTACTAGACCCAGCTCAGCGCAGCTCTGCAGAAGCTCTAGAAAACGCCTAGCTGGGGGGACCCCCGCCCCAGGAGCCTGAGCCCGCACTTCATGAGTACTTTTATTAAATGCACAATTCAAGTGCCAGAAGAACTCCTCTTCATCTGCATGAAAATGCAAACAATAATTGAATTAAGGCCCACAAATCATCCAGTAGAGCAGGACTGGATGAGGAGGCCCTGCTCAAATTAGGCAAAGAATCATGGGCCCTCCAATGGAGCCCCACTGGGACCAGTGAGCCATCATTGTTGCAATCCAGCCCAGTCTGGGGGGAGAGATGGAGGGATAGACAGAGCCAGGGAAGTCCGTTGGGGCTCTTAGTGGATGTGGCAACATGGTTGGTCGCCAACCCTCCTCTGCCGAATGTTACAGAGGTGCTCTGGTCCTGCCAGGATCTCTGCTCAGGGGAACCTAGGTACCAAAGGTAGGATATGGGGGCAGGGTAGGGAATTCCCAGATGAGGAAACTCCCTTCACCAAAGCAGGCCAGCATCTTCTCTGCAGATGAGTCATCTGAAGGCTTCCCAGAACACCAAGAGATGAACAGTTCTCCAACCCAGGTCCTTTTGATTCCAAGACCATCTCTCTATCCAGAACAAGTTGCCTCTCATCTTGATCATGGATATTCTTGGAGCTTAAGGGGGAAGGAGAGGAAAAGAACAAGTAAAGTAAGACTCAAACATCCCTGACCATGGGCAGAATGCATGTTTGTGAAGTACTTCAGGTATATGAAAGTAATTGATCCTCCCAGCCCTTGAGAGAACTTGGTGAGGGGGTCAGTCACCTCTATGCAGATTCAAAGCCAATAGAAGGGGCAATAAGGGTAAGAACTTGAATTTTATGTCTCCCAATATTTTTCTCACAACAATCCTGTGTAATAGGCATAAATATTATTTTTCTCATTGTACAGATCAATCAATCAGTCAGTCAGTCAATAAGCATTTATTAGGCACCTACTCTGTCCTGAGACAGCTGGTGGTACAGTGAATTAAAAACTGGACCAGGAGTCAGGAAGACCTGAGTTCAAATCTAGTCTCAGGGACCTACTAGCTGTGTGACCCTGGACAAGTCACCCCATCTGTCTCAAGCTCTTTGTCTGTAATGGGGATAATAATAGCAGCTAGCTCTCAGAGCTTTTGTGAGGATCAGACAAGATCATATTCATTAAGTGCTTTGCAAACCTTAAGCGCTACATAAACATATGCTCTCCCTAATTATTATTAGGCTCCATATTAGGTACTGAAGGCACAAATACAGAAATACAGTCATCTTTGCCCTCATGGAACTCACTTTCTATGGGGGAAGACAAGATGTGTGTAAGCAGTGCTCTACACAATGAAAGTAAAAGAAGTAATGGCAAAATGCCTATCTGCTCTTTAAGGAGCCATATTTGGTGGGTAGGGGCACGAGCTCAATGAACCAGCCCTGGGGAGTGGTTGAGTGACCCATAGCCCCATGGTCAGGGAGCACCAAAGGCTGCCATCAAACTCAAACCCAGGACACAGACACACAGACATGCAGACACACACACACACACACACACACACACACACACACACACACACACTGGAATGAACCAGGGATGAGTTACCTGCCACTGTAAATCCCAGAACATTGAAGCGAGACAAGAATGTGGACATCATCATTCAATCCAAAGCAAGGCAGTCAGTCCAATAAGCATTTCTACACTAAGCACCCACTGGGGGCCAGGTGCTGTCCTTGGTACTGGGAATGCAAAGACAAGGTTGAACCACAGACCTTACCCTCGGCAGGTTCCTGGCCATCAGTGAGAGACAAGAAGGACATTGAGGCAAAGAGACAGCCACCATCCTGCCCCCAGTCACACAGGCTCTAAGCAATGGAGTCCGGACATGCATCCCAGGATGCCCAGTGCACCACCTCAAAGCTGCTGGAGTCTACCTTGAAGGTTGTTTGTGGGCTTATATAATCCCACAAACCACCCAGGTAAGCAATGTTAAGGGCATCCATCTGAGGAGATCTGGCTACATGAATCTTGTCTGAGGAAGCATCCAGGGGTGATTCCACGGCCATGATGTCTTCCTCTCCATACAAAATAGTGGAATTTTAAAAGATGATGCACAGCCAGGGACAATGGCCCAAAGAAGTGAGGAGATGGGGAGAAAACTGAAGGAATTCTGCCTGCAGAAGCTTGCCCTCAGTAAACCTGAATGGGTGACTAAACCATCAGGTCAATGTGACCACAGACATCATCTGTTGAAGCTCCCATAGTGGCTAGCACAGTGCTAGACATACATTAAGCACTTATATATCACATGTGTGTTCTTAATCCCAAATGACTCTGGCTCTCATTGATTGGCCGATAGTAGGTCACAGACCAAGCCTCACCTAATCATGGTTTGGGCTTCAATGACTCAGAGTGAGTGTAAATAGCAAACCTTCTGTTTTGGCCAGAAACCCTGAGGGTCTTCCCCTCCTAGATTGGTGGGTTTTTTGGACAAGGTACAAGGGGCCATTCCTTGGCTCATTTCTTACCTAGCTTTAATCATTGAATGGGTGTTGCCTCAGTCAAAATGAAACTTGGGAAAGATTTTAGCTCAGAAAGGTCAAGGTCTCCCACTGTATCTCCAGTCCTCCTAATCTATAGATCTGGCCTCTGGACCCAGATGGCTCCAGAGGTGAAAATAAGGCTGGAGACTTTGCACAGCCCTCTCTCATTTAAGTGCAATTCACTTGCAAGTCAGGGCATCCCCTTCTTGATGTCATGGTCCTCTTTGAGAACAGAGAACAAACAACAGCAACGTGTGTGTGTGTGTGTGTGTGTGTGTGTGTGTGTGTTCCCAGAACATGGGAAAAGAAGGCTCCCCTAGACCCCAAAAGACAGGGCAATCAACTTAAAAACCACAAGGCACTTCCTGGCATGACTCTGCAAAGAGACAGAAGTTCCTTCCCACATGCTTCTCAACTGGAAGGTCACAGAGAATGATCCCTCACTGAGAGCCAAGCCCAGCCAAGAGAAGGGAGGTCTGCCTTGCCTTTGGTCAGAACTCATTCCTCCCACCACGAATCCTCCATTTTTCAGAGCCAACCATATTAGTGTTTTCCCTTACTTGCCTAGAATGTCAATGACAACTTGTTCTTCCACATCTCTGAGTTGTGGGTGAGAGGGTGTTTGCATACCGGCAGGTGCCCAAAGACATTGAGGGGATAGCAGAGCATTTACCTGCTTGCTCAAGAAAGCAGGCCCTGTGCAGACATCAGCTTTTGAGCCCTGGGTCATGCACACGGGCATTTAAAGGTAAGTGCTCTTGTGTTTCTTCTAAATCCCGAGAGCTCAAATACTCGGATTACCTGGAATTATCCTGTCCTTGCTGTGATTAGACAGTGGGGCACAGCAGGAGAACACTGGCCTCTCGTCAGGAAACAAATGCAGGTTCTCCTAAGTGGCTTTCCTCACTATGAGCTCAGTAGCTTTGGGCAAACCACTTAACCTCTATAGGCCTTAATACTCTCTCAGTAAAATGGGTATACCAGAGTTTGCTTTGTGTTTGCCTGGCGGGGGGGGAGGAGTAATAAATTATAATTAAACACCCTCCCACCCACACCCTAGAGCTGGGTCATTTTCAATTACTGGTTTATGTAGATTGCATTATTTTTGTTCAGTTCACTCCAGCGAGCATTTATTAAATGCCTGCTGCATAAGGGGCATTCTTCTGGAGGCATGGCTTAGACTGAAGTCCTTTTCAGCTCAGTTCTCTACTTGAGAGATTCTAAGATTCTCTCCATCACTACAGCATAGATAAAGACTAAAATGAAACTGCTCCGATATTGTTAATTTGCCTGTACACATGAAAGGAAAGGTAAGAGAAACCAAAGATGAAACTAAGGCTACATGTGGAGATCCAAAAGGAAGGGTTAAAAGTGATGAGAAAACTGGGAAAATTCCCCCCAAAAAAATGACACGGGAGAGTTTGGTTTGTAGCATCCAAATCATAGCTGACACTTCCAAAGTGCATGAAAAACATTGATTTTTCCCCCTCTGAATGGTCCCATAAAGCAAGCCCTCACCATGAAACCATTAGCATGTGCTGCCTCCTGGAAAGTGGCTTTATACAGAATAGCTGGGAAATGGGAATTGGAAACCCATGAATGTGTGTGGATGTTAGAAACTCTCCAGTCACCAAAAATGGAGCCAGGGTAGGGATTGTGTTTACTCTGTGCTCTCTGAAGCTAGAGAGAAGGCCATTACATCATCAGGGCATTTACAATCATCTCAGCCACAGTCAGAGGATGCAACAAAATGGCTCCCTGAGTAGTGTGGGCGACAGTCCATTGGCTCCAGTCAAAGTCTACTGGCCTCTATTGAAAAATGGTAATGAACTTTGGAAATGCATTTCAGTCATCTACATTTCAATGTCCATTGACCCAAGTCTGCTCAACCCTCCTTTCCGTTTGGTACCAAAGCCTTCTACTCTTCTCATTTACTACACTTAGAAAGTCCCAGTGGACAAAACACTGGAGTGGGAGTCTAGAAGACCTAAGTTCAAATCCTGCCTCAGACACTTAGCAGATGTGTGACCCTGGACAAGTCACCTAAATTCTATCTACTTCAGTTTCCTTCTCTGTAAAATGAGGTAATAATGGTAGCTACCTCCCAGAGTTGCTGTGATGATGAAATGAGGTATTTCTAAGGTTCTTAGAGCAGTGCCTGGTACATAGTAAGTACTATATAAATGTTACCTATCATTGTCCTCAGACTACACCTAGGTCTGCCCATCTTTGATGCACCACTTAGAACTTGTAGGGCTGAAACAAGGGGATTTCTCCTCCACTCCTCTGAGGCTCCTTCCTTCTGTCATCTGTCCATCCACCCCGACCTCCCCTAAACAACAACTCATGTTCTTGTTTTTGTTTTTTCAATCTTCCCATTCTAAAGTGGACTACAATCTTCTTGAGGGCAGGACTAAGGACAGCTCTAGCACCTTGTCTATAACTTAACAACTACCTGTTGTAATGAATACACTTAAATTTATCACATTATAGGAAGGGCACTAATAAGCTAGAGAATGATCTGGGGAAGGCAACAACAGTACCCCCAGGCCCTAAAACCCCATCCTGTACTTCACACACAAAACAAATTAAGGCGTTCATCAGGAACTCCTTCTTCTGCCCCCTCACAGCACTCAGAAGTCTTGTCAAGCTGTATTTTCCCACTTTCATACCTATTTCACTCAAAAGAGGTGACCCTTTCTTTTGGCCAAGGCAAATGCCACTATATCCACCTATTATCCCACCCTATTTTCTTCAGAAGATTTCCTGTCTATCATTCCCACTCTCATTCCCACCTCTCCCTGTCTACTTGCTCACAGCCTACAAACATGTCAATGGCTTCCCCCCCATCCTTAAAATCTCATACCAGATCTTTCCCCACTCACCATCTGTTTACCTACATTTCTTCTCTTCTCAGCAAAACTCCTTGAGGAAGTCATCTATAATCAGCATCTCCATTTCCTGGCTTTCTTCTAAACCCTCTACAATCTAGCTTTTGATTTCATTATTCAACTGAAACTGGTCTCTCCAAAGTTGCCAATGATCACTTAATTTCTGACTGTAATGGCATTTTCTCAATCTTCGTGCTTCTTGACTTCTCTTCACAATTCAATATTATTGACCCCTTCTTCTATGCAGGGTCTCACATAGTAAGGGACAGTCAATGCAAAGGAACAGAGACAAGAGATGGCATAGTATGTTTGGGGAACAGAAAATAGGTCAGTCTGCTCTCTCCTGGCTCTCCTCCTGCCTACGTGACTGTTCTCTCAATCTTTGCTGCTGGATTTTCTTCTATGGCATTCCCACTAACCATGGACTCTGTCCTGGACCCTCATCTCTTTTCTCTGGATATTCTCTACCTCGGTGACCTCATTAGCTGCCATGGGTTGAACTTTCATCTCTTTGCAGATGATTTCCACATCTTAATATCCAGCCCTAATCTTCCTTCTGACCTCCAGGATCTCATCACCAACTACCTATTGACCTATTGAGATGCACCTCAAATTCAACATGCCCCAAACTGGATTTATTCTGTTTTCCCCTCTCCTAAATTTGCCTGTTATTGTTGAGATCACAACCACCATCTGAGGCATGCAGACCCCAACCTAGGAACCTCCCTCAACTCCTCCTTCACATTCAGTCCATGGATGTAATCCATTTCCAAATCTTGTCATTTCCTTCTCTAGAATCTCTCACAATACTTTTCCTTCTAACTCCTTACACAGCCACAGATCTAGCTCGGGTCCCCCTCACCCCTATTGTCAGGTGACCTCCCTTTGGTTTCCCATCCTCCAAGTTCAGGTTGGAGTGTGTCACCCACCCTCTCTGTCCCAACTGATTCAGCCATCTTCAGTGACTCCATATTACTTCTAAGAACTCTTCACAACCTGACCCCTCCCAATCCTTTGAGAGAAATAATTATTAAATACCCAATTATTAGGGAGATCCAGGGCCTTTCCCCTTCTTACATCCTCATTCTCTACTAGGTCAAGTAGCATCTGAAGGACAGTACTGCTGATGAGATTGGACTTCTCCTCCACCTTATTCAGACCCCCCCCCAAGTGGGGAAATAAATGTCTGCCCACTTGGGTGCGTAGTAAGTACTATATGAATGTTACCTATCGTTGTCCTCAGATTACACCCAGGTCTGGGTGGGGGATGAATCCTTTGTTTAGATCTCCCAGGCTGAGGGTGGGGTGGGAGCAGGGATGATCAAAGTCACTCCTCTCAGCCCCTCATTAGAATAGGTCCACTCTCCTTATAATATTCATTCTCTCTACTTATTAACCAATTAGAGTTGATTTCCACCCACAGGAACACCTACTCTTCCACATGCTCTCATGAGCATTGAGTGGATTCCATTTGGCATTTGGAATTTGAGAATGCCTCTGACCCTTTTTACTAATTAGCCACTAGCATAAGTAATAACATGATTAATTACTCAGACACTGTCTCTCAAACTTTTTATATGCTACAACTCTTAGTGTCCTTACTCATTATTCTACTCCTTTAACTACAATTCAGGCATACTGACCCATTTTCTGTTCCTCAAACATAACATGCTAACTCTTGTCTCTGTTCCTTTGCATTGACTGTCCCTGGTGCCTGGAATGCTCTCCATCCTCACCCTAACCTCTTGAAATCTGTGGGTTCCTGCAAGACTCAGCTGAATCCCCACCTTCTGAAGGAGGCCTTTCCCAGTCCCCTACATACTCAGTGTTTCCCCTCTAAGATTCCCTCTCACCTACTCTGCATGTGTACATATGTATTTATTTCTATGCATGATATCTTTCCCATTGAAATGTAAGTCTCCTAGCCAGGGATCATTTTTACTTTTTCTTTATATCCTGAGCTCTTGGCAGAGTGCCTGGTGCATATTCAGAGTTTAATAGATGTTTGTTGATTGGTTAATTGATTGATTGATTTCTTGTCATATGAAGATGGATTGAATGAATGGACAGCTATCTAAAAGGGAAATGACTGTTGTCAGTATTTGCTCAACAACGAAAATGTAATATTTCTCAATAGATAGTTAATGTGCTCTTTGGGTATCAGAACTGTGTCAAATGTGTCCCAGGTTCTGAAAGGAAGCCCAACCTGCCACTAGCCCATCATGTTGGAGATGCTGATTGTCAAGTAACTGCTGGAAAGTTTATTTGTTCCCTCACTAAAAAGCCTCATCATCTTGGCATGATCTCCTTCCTGGTAAAAAAAATGTCAGTTTCTCTCATCTGGCACAAAATAAGTATTGGTTAAAAAAGAAGAAAAGAAAGAAAAAAGGAAAAGAAAATGAAAAAAAAACTAGTTTGTGAAATGAATCATCTGAATAATGTTGGATCTTAATTCCTCAAATTGAAATCTGACTTCAAAAATCCTAATGAGGAAATATATATGTGATAATGACAACATAGTTAACAAAGTCAACATGGAGGAGTCCCTACAAATAACTACAGTCAAGTACAATGGTCAATATCAATACCATCCTCTCTAAATCACCATTGATTAGAGAAATGCACATTAACCCTGAGATACCACCTCACACCTACCAGATTGGCTAATATGACAAAAAATGATAAATGTTGGAGAAGATGTGGGAGCACTGATGCATTGTTGGTGGAACTGTGAGTTGATCTAACTATTCTGGAGAGCAATCTGAAACTCTGCCCAAAGGGCTATAAAACTTTGATCCATGAATACCACTACTAGGTCTGTATCCCAAAGAGATCATAAAAATAGTGAAAGGGCCTACATGTACAAAAGTATTTACAGAAGGTCTTTGAGGGGATGCCCCTCAATTGGGGAATGACTGAACAGGTTGTGGTATATTAATGTAATGGAAGACTATTGGTCCATAAGAAATGATGAACAGGTGGACTTCAGAAAAACCTGGAAAGATTTACACAAACTGATGCTGAGTAAAGTGAACAGAACCAAGAGAACATTATACACAGTAACAGCAACATTGTACAATGACTAACTGTGATAGACTTAGCTCTTCTAAGTAATGCAAGGATCCAAGACAATTCCAAAAGATTTATGATGGAGAATGTTATCACTATACAGAGAAAAAAAACTATGACGTCTGAATGCAGATCGAAGCAGAATATTTTCTCCCTTTTTTGTTTTGTTTTTTCTCTTGTGGTTTCTTACCTTTGGTTCTCATTCTTCTTCACAACATGAGCAATGTGGAAATATGTCTAACACGACTGTACATGCACAGCCCGAATTAGATTGCGTGCCATCTTGGGGAGGGGGAAAGGGGAAGGAAGAAAAATTTAGAACTCAAAATGTTATAAAGGTGACTGCTGAAAACTAAAAATAATTGATTAATTTTAAAAATGTCAATACTATCCTATCAAAGCTCAAGGATACCACCCCCACTTCTGTTCAATAAACTAAACATTTTTATAGAATGTACTTTTTAGGGGGAGAATTTGGGGGGCATTTGTTGGGAGGCATCTGTTGTATCATCATCATAATAATATATATATATATATATATATATGTATATATATATATATATATATATCAGTAAAAAAATTCATCTTGAGGAAAACTGCCCAAGTAAATAGCTGTGGGACATTGTTCAATTCCAGAATTCCTCGTCAACTCCCAGGAAAAGGTTTGTTTTTGCCAAGAAATCCTTCCAGTTTGTACGTGTGTGAATTCCTATGTGTATTGCCCATTTGTTTCTCACTAGCTGATACACTCTCCGGGACTGTGCTGCTACCATCGATGTGCTAAGGAACAAAACGCTCTCACATTCCCCAACTTCTCCAGGTCCCCCAAGTGAAGAATGTTCCAAGTAATGGATTAGGAATGGTTGAGAGCACTACCCACCCAAACCACATTAAGATGGAACTGGAAACAATACAGCTCATGGTCAGAGTTGAAATGAAATCAATCTGTTCTCCCAAGAGTCAGGCCAGAGCCTTCAGCATCATCTGCATGCAGTGACAACAAATGGATCCAGAATTTAGGCTGCTTTTGCATGGGGACTTGGGGGCTGCTCTTAGAAGCCCCACTGTGTCTGAGGAGAACTTTTAGGTGGACAAAGCCTACACTGCACTTTAATCCCATGCAGCAAATAGCACAGGGGTAGGGACTCCCATTGTATGGCAGAGAAAATGTTGGCTCAGAGCAGGGGTGTCACTTGTTCAAGGATACATACCTACTATGCCAGTTGTAAGGTGCCTACTATGCCAAGGTTCGAAACCAGGTCTCCTAGACAACACTGAGGTTAATGATATTTTCCAGTACACCACATGACCTCTCAAGAAGGCTCCAGACTATCTATTTATCTCAAAGGCAAATTCGGAAAGGATCAACAGTGACCACCGTGATCTTTGGAGAGCTGGTTTCAGATTTATGTGAAGACTATATCCACATTAATTAACAGAAGAGTTGGAGATTCCTTGGGACTTCTATGCCTCTGACTAAAACCACCAGTTTTGTCACCAAAACTCTCCCAGGGGTTGTTTAAACAATGTTTGACTGACTTCTTAAAGAAAAAATTCACTTCCACTCAACAAGCATTTATTAAATGCCAAGAACAATGCTAGATGCTGAGGAGAAAAAGGCAAAACAGCCTCTGTCCTCAAGGCCCTTCTGTTCTCCAGCAGGCACATGGAACACACACACACACACACTGGTGAGTCAGTATGAAATATTTATGAAGCAGTTTCAAGAGGGAGTGGTCATTGACTCCTGGCTTTGGTCCCATGGGAGTGTTGGCAGCATTGGCCCCATTGAAGATCTCCAACTGAGAGTGTCCCTCCCCCATCTTCCACCCGCCCCTGACAAACACATATGTGAGCTCTCAGGTAGTTATATGGGGGGGGGGGAGGTACAACTGCTTCTGAGACCACATGAGCACGGCATCTCTCACAACTCTGCCTGGGTGACTCAGGCTGGATATGTTAGCAAAAATGGCCTGGAATACACACACACTGTCACACACACATATACATAACCCACACACTATCACACACACTGTCACACACATACACATACATACACACATGCACACACGATCACACACACATACATACTGTCACACACATATACATACCCACACACACATATACACTGTCACACATACACACATGCACACACTATCACACACATACACACTGTCACATACACATATACATAACCCACACACTGTCACACACACACACACACACACACACACACACACACACATACACACGAACGACTTCAGAGTAAAGAGTTACATTCTTTAAAAAAAACCCAAAACCTTCACATCACACCAGCAATAAACCCTTCTCCCTCCGGTTTCAGAAGCACCTGCTGGGGCAGAGCAGCCACTAGAAGAAGGAAACATTTCTTCTAGGCTCAGAGGCTCTGGATTTGTGTGGCAGCACTGTGACCCTGGCCACACCGAGGGCCCTCTTAACTGTCGGCCTATTGCCTAACTTAGGAAGGACTGATCTACACGGTCATGGCTGCTGGAAGTCTCAGTCTCCTCCTCTTTCCAGTGAGGGAGCCAGCCCTTCCAGCTCGAGTCTATGACTTAAGGCCCTTAGAGGCAGACCATGACCAAGAAGGAGAGGCCCGATCAGGTGGCCTCATGGACTTTGGGTTGGAAGGACCTGGAGGCCGAAGGACGCAGGGGGTTCCCTAGCAAAGTCTCAGTTTCTTCATCTGAAAATGAAGACAGCTCCTTTACAGTGGAACCCAGCAGGCTCACTGAGTGAGTGAAGAGCAATGATGGATAGGAGAGGGTTTAGTAAACTGCCAAGTGCCACAGAAATGGGAGAGCTGACGTCTGTCCTGAACCCTAGACTTGGCTTCCCTGTCGCCCTTGGATCGAGCTGGGTGCTTATCCTCTCCATGTATGTGCAAGGCTCTAGAAGCAGTCATTCCCTCCTCTAAGAGACAACCGAGGCTCAGTGGGTAGAGTCAGAAGGACCTGAGTTCAAATCCAGGCTCAGACATTTACTGTGTGACCTTGGGCAAGTCACTTAACCCTGTATGCGTCAGCTTCTCCAGTACTTACCACACAGGTTGTTCTGAGGATCAAACAAGGTGATATTTGTAAAAAGTGTTCAGCAGAGTGCCAGCAAATATGCATTCTCTTCTGCTTCCCCTCCCCACCCGGCCTTCTCCAATATTGGGAGTATGGAAAGCCTGATAAAGTGCTGCCTTGGAGTCAGGAGGATTTGAGTTCAAATCTGGCCTCAGACACTTGACACTTACTAGCTGTGTGACCTTGGGCAAGTCACTTGACCCCAATTTCCTTGCCTTCCCCCCTCCAAAAAAAATAAAAGTGAGTCTCCCTGCAGCCAGTTGCCAGGTGGGGACCCAGTCTGGGCTGGCCTTGACTAACTTTTCTCAGGAGCTATACTGTCTTATGGGAGACAAAGTTATAAGACTGGTTTTCTGGAAAGCAATATAGAAACAGATTTATTTTATTTTATTTTTATTGCAAACAACTAAATAAAAGCTAGAGAAACAATAGCTACATTTTTTACTGCTGGTCTTCAAATTATGGGAAACTTGTCTCTTCTCCAGATTGGGTTGGCCTGAGGCCAGAGGGGACGTCCATTCCCATCCTCCCCCTTACACTTTTGGTGGGTAAGATAAAAACCCTTAATTTAAAAAATGTGAACCAAGCCTGGAGAAAGGGCCAGAGCGGCTCCCTGACCTCGGCCAGCCACAGGGCAGGCTCATTGCCTCAATCTCCTTCTGCTCTGGCCTCTAGAAATCAAACACTGAGAACATGAAACTTGAACAGAGGCCATTGCAAGTATTCTGAGGAGCTCTTAAATCAAGTTTTAATAACTGAAGCAATGGAGAAAAACATTGGCTGATCCTCCCACCCTTGTGGCCACTTGTCAGAGCCTCCCAACGTCCTTTGGCTGCCTGTCCCCAAGCGTCCCAACGGCCCCTCGGTCGCTAGGAGAAGACTGACATCATCACCTGCCCCCACCTCTGGCCAGACCTCGCCCCCAAGCCTTTGTGCCTAATTACTGTGCTTTGAGATGATTTGGCACAATACTGTCATAAAAGCCAACGTCAAGACTGGATGATGTTTTATCACTTGAAAAATAAATCTCTCAGCTTCCCTTCATTTATACTTCATAAATGTTTAGCATCATCTCAGCATTTATCTTGCATTTAAAATCCATTATGTACTTGTCATTTCATTGAAATTGAATGCTGTCTCTTAATTTCACATGAATGGATTTTAAATCCAGTCTTCCTTTTTTTTTTAAATAATATGTTCATTTTCAACAATTACAGCTAAAAGCCCATTGTTGTGTATAAAGCATCAAAGGAGCACTTCCTGGGGAAAATTAAACGTGCTGTAAGTTCTGCTATCATCAGTAACAAGGAAGAGGCAGCATGGGGAAGTTGATTGAAATAATCTTCTGATCTGGTGGGAGGATAAACAAGGCAGAAACAGATTTTCATGAGTACCAATAGCAACCCTCCCTCAGAACTGCTTTCATTTCCTTGTCATTCACTCATTCCTCCATCTGTCCGTCCATTCATTCATTCATTTTTTCATTCATTCATGTATACAGCATGTTGTTTTCCCTCAGTAGAACATCAGCCCCTTGAAGACAAGGATAGTCTTGCTTTTGGTCTTTGTATCTCTGATGAATGACCCGGGGGCCTTACTCTGGGAAGGTGCTTAACAAAGGTAGTGAGTGACCTGGGGCCAGATCCTGACCATACATGAAAGTTTCACTTATGCCAGCTTGATAACTGGTCACTCAGGGGCATCACCCCTCCTGCGGCAAGCAAAATCCAAACGGGAATGTGTGTGAATCACCATGTACCTGTTCCCAATTACTCTAGGAATAAATACAAGTTCTGCTCTTTGGTATTTAAAACTGTTCACCACCTGGTCCTAACCTAAGCACTCTTCTGTTGAGACAGAGGAAAGGAAGCTGGACTTGAGTTTAAATCCTGCCTCAGATATTTAACTAGCTGTCTGACCTTGGGCAAGTCACTTAACCCATCTGCCTCAGCAAAGCACTTAGCACAGCTCCAGAAACATGGAGAGTACATATTGAAGGTGCTTGTGTCTTCATTCCAGCTAAGCTAAAATCTTCACCCTGCTATTCATCACCCACAACAGTCATCTCCCATCTCTGTTCCTTTGCCTGGGCTGAACCCCACACCTGGAACACTTTACCTCCTTCCCTTGCCTATTAAAAGCCCTCCAGTCCCTCAAAGATGACTTCTGACCTGAGACTTTTCTGAATTCCCCAGTAGAAGCCCCTTCAGCCTCTCAGGTCCTGGGCTCTCACCCAGCTTTCTGGTTTACTCTCTATGTGACCCAAAACTAGCTGGTTTCCTTCCCTGTAACATAAGAGTGTTGGACTAGATGGCCTTTTCTGTGTAAATCCCTGACTGTCTGACCATCTGAGATACCCCACTTCTGTTGCTGGCTCCCCAAGGCTATGCTCCCCTGGTCCTGCACCAATCCCTGTGCCTCCAGGCTCCTCCTTCACCCATCTACCTCTGCTTCTGTCCAAGCATTCCCACCTCAATCTTGCAACCTCGTGTCCCCCTTTCTGCCTATTTGAGTTTGGTTGGTTAGGAAGCAAGAGTTCTATGTCTATTTATGCAAGATAACAGCTTCACACTTGGTCCTCATTTCCCAGCTAGATTTCACATATAAAATTCTCCATAAAAGAAAACCAAGTTAACATTTCTCATGTCTTGCACATTTTCACTATTTATTTGTCTAAAGTTGGAGATTTCCCAGCAGTCACATTCAGACTAAACTTTGTTTTTAGCCAACTTCACTTTCTAGAGTTCATGAAAAATATTTGTGGATTCAAAGAGTGAATGAGAAGACAGTGTGACTGATCAGGTTGGGTACTTCTAACCACCGAAAGAAAGAAGGTCCAATTTCTCATTCTCCATAATCTTTTGGGAGAAAGTAACAACGGAGCTCTCCCCTACGGTTATGTGAGATGAGAAACAGGTCCCAGATGATTTATTTAGAAGTGTATTGTTGGCCATAATGGGGTTCAGATTAAGTTTTTAGTCTTTATTACCACTGTTGTTCCACAGACTAATTAGGTCTATAGTTGACTTTGGTAATATTGGCCAATCAAGTACTCATGGTGGGAGATATTTCTGGTGGTTATTTTTCTAGCTTTGTTTCCCTTTTCACAATGGTACCAGGGGGTATTCTATGGCTCTATAGAAAAGGAATGATTAATTCAAAGTTCAGGTGCAAGACAGGGTCAGGAAAGAAATGCTACTGGCTACTGTGAGCATTTCCAGATGAGTTTGTGGTTTGAAACATCATTTTATGATACATTTTCCATTTTGTTATCAGGGGAAGTGTGATAGGTGACATGTGACTGATCACAGTGTTTTGGTGCAATGCTGCATGATGGGCTTTTCATAACAATTAGCTGACATTGTCACGAGTCTACAAGTAAATTTATGGCTTTCATACTGGACCGCCATTCCCAGAGCAATTTCCAATCACTTGGGCTTTTTATTAAGTTTATTGTTCTTTTATTGTTCAGTGGAGTGGAAGCAGTGAGATTACAAATAAATGTAAGTTCCACTGGATAGGAAGTCAAGCTTGTAGAATTAGAAAGGAAGAGAGGGGAAGGAGAGCAAAAATTAATTTGAATCATTGGTGATATGAAACATCCCAAGCTGACATTCCTTGTCAGCCGCCTCCACACAGACATCAGAAGCTTCTGGGCCATCCACCCTCAGGTTTGCACACAACAGTTTTGGGGGTGGGAAGGGTGGAAACTTTCACAGCAAACTGATGCCTGGGAGCTCGGTACATCACTGCAAGGTGCCCCCTGGCCTCACCCAGCTCCCTTTGCTGTGTATGGTACCTGCTTGATGATGGAGCACAAGAGGGTGGCTTCCTCCCTGCCTGTCCACTGAGTAGTAGTCACACAGTCACCCCAACACTCCACTCACCTTTTTCCTCCCCAAAGAAATGGCATTTATCAGGGCATTTAATCTCTGAACTAAGAGAGAAGAAAATCAGTCTCAGGTGGAGAAAAACTACCATAGATACTTAAGTTTAAAGAAAAAGAAACATTCTGTTTATTTTTTGCATAGGTTGAAGGAACAGTTTGAGCCAATCATTGGCCACAGAGGAACCCTAAAGATGCCCAAAGTGTAGGAGTGACTGCTGAAGCCACAAACACTGAGAACGAGGTCAACTTCTTCTTGGTCATCATTTCTCCTGATTGTCAGTTATTGGGGGAGGGGTCAGGGAGAGGATGGGAGATGGAAGAGAGGAGGGACGGGTTGGCCTTTTGCCGCACAAAACTTTTTTTTTGATAGTTTGATTGGCATGGCACTGAATAAATTAATTTAGGTAAAATTGTCATTTGTATGATATTAGCTTGGCCTACCCATGAGTAACTGATATTTTTCAGATTGTTTAGATCTGACATTTGTGTGAAAAATCTTTTGTTTGTTTGGTTTTGTTTTGTTTTGTTTTTTTCTTTTTGGAGGGCAATTGGGGTTAAGTAACTTGCCCAAGGTCACACGGCTAGGTTTTTGTTTGTATGTGCATTAAGTGTCTGAGGCCGGATCCAAACTCAGGTCCTTCTGACTCCAGGGCCAGTGCTCTACTCACTGTGCCACCTACCCGCCCCCACACAAAACTTTTACAAGTAATGGCAAGGTATACATCACCCATCCCACCTTCTCATCTGACAAATATGGAAGCTATGGCCCGGGGAACAGGAATGAATTGCCAGGGCAGGAAATAACAGATCTTAATTTCCAATCCAGGCTCTCTGGCCTCTTTTCACTGGTCCACAGCAGGCCATTAACCTTCAGAGGCCTCAGTGTCTTCAGCTGTAAAATCAGGAAACTGGTTTAAGATCTCTAACATTTTATCAGACTCTAAGTCTATATGGCTACAATCCTTGATATCTGCAATGATGCAAATACTGTGAATAATAGGTCAAAACTGGAAATTCAGAACATGTGAGGCAAATGACCTGAGAGATATCACATGTCAGAATCAGTGGAATGGGACTCATAGTTGAAATTTTGGTTCTGAAAGAGCATACTTTATTCAAACACAATATAAACTAGGAGAGTATTGTATAAGAAGAAGATAATTCATGTAAGAAAATCCAGAAGGAAGAATAGAAGGGAAGCATGTTAGAAAGCAACTAGGTAAAGAAGAATGGGGACAAGACAGAAGTGATAGGATCATCATGTTAGTCTATAGACCACCAAGACAGAGAGAGGAAAGGGATAGTTAGCCATTTCCCATCATTTTATTTGTGAAGCCCAACAGCATGGTGCAGAGGGACAGTGTAGTGATAGGTTACTCTGAATAATCCAGGTAGCACTTGAGGCTATTTGCTCTGACCAAAACAAAGCATTTAGTAATTTCTTGACATTTTCCAGTGATAATTTTGTCCTTCAGAAGATGGAAGAACCAAGAAAAGGAATTCTTTTTAATATCTTATGTTCCCCCCTAAGGAGGAATGGTTTGCTGAGATAAAAATTCTGGTAACCTTGGGTGGAAATAAATCCTCCAACTCAGATAAATGCTGCAGCTTGGAATTCATGAAAGTGAAGGAAACATAGTCTGATGCACATTTGAGGAGGACAGATTCTAAAGGGTTAAGAGAAAATATAGGTTGGATTCAATGGCCTAAAATTTTAGAAGGGAAGGAAAGAAAGTTGTGAGAATAACAATCTGAGGGAAAGAAAGAGAAAGAATCCGGATAAGGAGAAAAAGGAGTCACCAAAAGAATCTAATGTGTGTACATAGGGAGTTCAGTGATCAACCCTGCCTGAAAATACGTTTTATGGAGGACAAATGCAAAAGATGATATAGGATGAATACAAAAGCATAGGAGAGTCCTGTTATGGTGTTAGGCAGCCTAACCCTGAGATAGACTGAAGCAGGTGAGGAAAACTAACACCACCAACAAAGAAAGTATCTATGGAAAAACATCTATGGGAAAATGGCAGTCTCCAAGAGCTAGGGCTATAGCCAGGGGTGGAAGGCATAATCAATGGCCTGTGATGACAGAAAGAAGGCTGAGCTGCTCAGTTCAGTTTCTATCCTATTTTCTCTTCCAGAAGAATGATCTTTGAATTGGAGAGGACAGAATATAATTGGCTCATAGGAAGCTCAAAGCCAAGAGCAGAACACCCAACTTCCCCAATGCACGTAAGTCACCAGGCCCAACCCAACTTCAGATGGGACATGTATGGCTGAGGAAATACTCTCACTGACTCTGAAAGATGGGGGAGGATGGGAGAGACATCCTAGGATTGGAGAAGGGCAAAAGTCCTGATCTTAAAGAGAGAGGAGCTTGTGTGGTCTGGAAACTATAAACCAGTGGGCTTAACACTGATTCCTGGAAAAATTCTGTTGTTGAAAGGAATGCAAAGTGATTTTTTGGAAAGAGAAGTGCCCACCAAAAAACAGTGCGGCTTCCTCAAGGACAGACTCGACCAGACCAGCTCCACCTCCCTTTTTTGTCAGTTATCTGACAGACTGCTGTAGGCAGAGATTACCTTGATTTTGGTGGAGCTTTTGGCAGAGATTCTCAGGCCCCCCTTGTGGGAGAGCTGGTCAGATGTGTGGGCTTCTGGGAAATTGAGTTGGATCTAGAACTGGTTGAGTGACTAAAGCCAGAGTAGAGGCTAAATGGATGGTTTCATGTCAGCTTGGAGAGATCACTAATGGAGTTGACCAGAAGTCTGTGCTTGGCTCCAGGATGCTTGAACTTTTTTTCACTGACTAAGACAAAGGCGCAGTTGGCATCTGCAAGAAATTGATCACAAACATCCTTGCTGCCAATCCCAGAATCCAATAAATTCAATAAGGTGAAGCTTATTAGTTCAGAAGTCAGTGATGGATTGAAAACTGGCAGGAGGAGAAAAAGTATCTGGGATCAATATTTCATAAAGAGAGTGGAGAAAGGCTCCAGTGGCCCAGTCCAATTGGCTTGTTCTGGGTGCCCTGGTTTTCTCCCTCTGCCTAAGGCCCCTCTCCTGGGTCATCAGAACCCTTGCATCATCTTCCAACAGAGCAGCATGGCCCCCAAGGCCTGCCTCTTCCCTCAGAATACCCCTGACCAGGAAAGTAGATTTAGACCTGAAAAGGATCCCAGAGGTCATCCCATCCAACACCCTTTTTTAGGATGAGGAAATAGGGGCTTGAGAGGAGACAAGACTTATCCAAGGTCTCAAGGTAGGAAGGATTCCAATCCAGAGCCTCTGGCTCCAATCTGGCCCCTTTCCCACCATTCCCTGCTTCCTTTAATAACCACTCTAGCTTCCCAGTCAGCTTGTCACAAGAGGAAAAGAAACTGATAAAACGCTGACATAAAGGTGTTAAAGACGAGTAACAGATTCACATTCACCCTTCGAGAGTTTTATAGGAAGTTGTCTAGAGACAAGAGTGAATGTCTGGTGACGAAATTCAGCTCATATTGGGGAGATGGTGGAAAGCCATGCTCCTTGTTCAAAAGCTGGGTCCCCAATGTGCCAAGGTGGGGACAATCACATGCAGACAGACAAACACATGCACTGGGAGAGGAAGTGCTTGGGAGACTGGGTCAGTGCCTTAGGGAAGTAGAGGTGGAAGAAACCACTGCACAACTCAGGAAGGGGCCACACAAGGACAGGGGGCCACAGAGGCCAGTGACAAGGGGTGCTAGGACATATTTTGTGTGACTATAGATAGCCTTAATTTCTTTATCTGAAAACTTCCTGTTTATATCTTTTGACCATTTATCAATTGGGGAATGATTTGTATTCTTATGAATTTGACTCACTTCTCTATATATTTTTAGAAATGAGGCCTTTATCAGAGATACTTGCTGTAAAAATTGTTTCCCAGGGGTGGCTAGGTGGCATAGTGAATAGAGCCCTGGCCCTGGAGTCAAGAGGACCTGCGTCCAAATCTAGCCCCAGACTAGCCGTGTGACCTTGGGCAAGTCACTTAACCCCAATTGCCCTGCCCTCCCCGCCTCCAAAAAGAAAAAGAAAAAAATTGTTTCCCAGCTTTTTGCTTTCCTTCTAATCTTGGTTGCATTGGTTCTGTTTGTACAAAAACTTTTCAATTTAATGTAATCAAAATTATCCATTTTGCATTTCTTAATGTTCTCTGCCTCTTGTTTGGTCATAGATTCTCCTGTTTTCCATAGATCTGACCCTTGCTCTCCTAATTTGCTTATGTTATCACCCTTTATGTCTAAATCATGCATCTATTTTGACCTTATCTCGATATATGCTATAAGATGTTGGTCTATGCCCAGTTTCTGCCATACTATTTTCCAGTTTTCCCAGTAGTTTTTATAAAATAGTGAGTTCTTATCAAAGAAACTGGAGTCTTTGGGTTTATCAAACTATAGATGACTATAGTCATTGACTACTGTCTTATGTATCTAACCTATTCCACTGATCCACCACTCCATTTCTTAGTCAGTACCAAGTAGTTCTGATGACTGCTGCTTTTATAATACAGATTAAAATCTGGTATGGCTAGCCCTTGCATTTCTTTTCATTGGTTCCCTTGATATTCTGGATCTTTTGTTCTTCCAGATGAATTTTGTTATTTTTTTCTGGTTCTAGAAAATAATTTTTGGTAGTTTGATTGGCATGGCACTGAGTAAATTAATTTAGGCACAATTGTCATTTTTATTATATTAGTTCAGTCTACCCATGAGCAACTGATATTTTTCTAGTTATTTAGATCTGACTTTATCTGTGTGAAAGGTGTTTTGTAATTGTGTTCATACAGTTCCTGGGTTTGTCTTGGCAGGTAGACTCCCAAATGTTTTATATTATCTGTAGTTGCTTTAAGTGGAATTTCTCTATCTCTTGCTGCTGGGATTTGTTAGTAATACATAGAAATGCTGATGATTTATGTGGGTTTATTTTATAGCTAGCAACTTTGCTAAAGTTGCTAATTATTTCAAGTAGTCGACCTTCACTTTTCTAGGAATGTTCCTGGAATCATCCTGGGTCCACAGGAGTTCTCTCCAGCATGCTATCTCTCTCTTTCTGCCTTTCTTAAAGATCTCCAGGAAAATCAAGGCCCCAGGCACCTCAAATCCTTCCAGACAAAAAGCTCTTCCTTCTCACTTAAACTCTCCCAGTTGCAAGGTGAGCAGGTTTTATTCATAATTTTGTTATCTCTTCACCTCTCATTTCATAGCTAATCTGTGGAACGATCCAGGAAGCCCTCAGCAACATTCTACTTCTCCCTAGTCCCTCAGTTGACCCTTCCCCCCAGATAACTTGGAACAGTCTATGAAGTTGTTTCATTAGGTATATTTGAAATGCCTTCATGTAACCAAGCACCTAAAGTCCCAAAGATGTCACAGCCGTGAACGTAACTCAGAACTCTTTGGGTGGCGGCCACCTGAGTCTTGTTTGGATCTCAGCCTCTATTATTTAATTTTTAAAAAAGATACTTATCCTCATTAGGCTCAGTGAGTTGACCCATTAGAAGGAATGTCCTCGAGACCAAAAGACCCTGAAATGGGAGCAGGGAGCCCTTACACACATGCCGATCTAGGGTGTGCAATCAGAGCAATGCTTCCCAACCCAAGGTGGTAGCCAGTGGGCCGCACTGGGATATATACTCCTGACATGTGCAGTGTATGGAATCTTAAAAGGGGAAGGATGAACTACGGAAGGAAGCAAGCCTCCCCAACTGAAAATCTCTGCTTATTGGCTTTGGGGAAGCCAAGTGCAACTTATCACTGGCCTCATTGTCATTGCCTCCAGGCCTGGGCCAGCCTGGCTTCTGAGCCCCTGGGGCTAACTTCTCTGGCCCCTTCAGGCAGTTTTTAGCCTCTGGGTCTGAGGCCAGGCCTGCAGGCAGCAGAGGGGAGGCCCACCCATTTGGCATCTGTGAAAACCAAAATGCTAGCAGCAATGTTCAACTTAATTTTCTCTTGAAACACTTGAGCTGCATTATAGCTTCCCCTGTGCTGGTGACAGACAAATGCCTTGCAATAAATCAAAGTTAGGGGCCCAATACACTAAACACCTTTGTTTAATGATGTGATTGCTTCTTATCTGCAAAATAATGTCACTTATGGCTTTGCTATTTATATGCAGTGCTAGGTTGGACCATTGCATGCCAGACATTGTGGCCAGCACATTAGCTGGGATGATGGGCCAAATGGGGATGCATCCAGTGAAAGCAGGGATCCCCCAAGGGGAAACTTGTTGGAGTCAGTGCCTTGTCTCCGGAGAGCATGGTCCCTGCTCCCTTTCTGACTTCTAGAACCATACCAGATTGGTTTTCTGCTGGCTGATACCTCAACACTTCTGGGATCTGTGATTTTGTCTGAGAGGGACGACCTGCCACCCCCCCACCCGGATGCCAAACCCTTCCTGGGACCAAGCTGGTCCGAGCCCCCATCACCCACATACACACACATATACACATACACATATACACACACATACAGACACTACACACACACACACACACACACACACACACACACACACACACACACACACAGAGTGGGGCTGGTTTGTCCCAGGGCAGCAGGCCGTGCAGTCCTCTACCACCAGGAGCCCCCAGCAGGGGCCATCTGAGAGGCCCTTCTGGCCTGGTTGGATAAGGCAGGGTTTGGGTTCTGGTGGGATGCCCCTGAAGAGGACAGAGTCACCCATAGGCCCCAGGGAGGCAGCAGAGGAAGCCTACACTTAGCAGCCTCATGCCTACCAGGGAGTTAAACGGGCGCCTTGCAGTTTTACCCATTTGCATCCTAGTCCCTCCTGCATATCTGGACTTGGCCCTAGCAAGAGCAACAATGAAAAGCAGGCTTGTCTCTTGTTCATCTTCCCCCCAGCCTGGGGCCCAGGCTCCTGGAGCTGCTGCAGGAGGTGCTGCCTGTGAGTGGGGAGGAATGCGCAGGCCCCATGTGCCCAGCTCGGGTGGGTAACCCAAACTCCGGCCCCATCTATTATTCACGAGGTGTCCGCAAAACTATTCTCTTTGAACAGAGCGCCTGGCGGGGAAGGAAACAGCCCCTGTTTGTTTTTTGCTTCTTTCTCGGTGCCCCTGCAGAGTCTGGGTTCTCCCTGACTTCAAAGGCGGCCCCACCAGCACTGGGGGGAGCCCAGCAGAGGCTCTCTCTGCCTGGCAGGGGCCGATGATCACCTTGCTGGGCTCGGGCCTGGCTCCATATTGGTGAGGGACTTTGCCATAATTAGGTTAGGTGCACAGTCGGCTCAGGGCTCAGAGGCGCTGGGAAGTGGGACCCAATGTTGAGGGGCTAAGACCAGGCAGAACCCAGAGGATGGGGACGAGAAGGATGTGTGGAGTGAGCTTGGCCTCTGGGTGGCATTGCAGATGTGGTCCATGCAGTGTGAGATGCTTTGTAAGCCTGGGCGTCTGCCTGGCTCCTGGTGCAAGGCAAGCTTGTGTGGAAGGAGCCCGAGATGCCTGGGCAGTCGTCTCTCCTGGGGTCCCTGGCCCAGGCAAGTCACAGGGTTGCTCGAGCCAGGACTTCAATATGGAGGCCAAACTGGAGGGAGGGGGGATTCAAGCCTAAGACAGAGGAATTTGTGTAGGACACAAGTATCTGTGCACACATGTGTGTTGCACACGCATGTCACACATGTATATGACATACATGTTATGTGATCACAAAATACACATTATGAACTCACATACATCAGGCAGACACATCACATGCCCACACTCACATACATGATCACACACATGCCACATGCCAAGTAATCACACATCCTACACGTCACACGCACTCACACACATCACATGCTCAGACACACACCATATACACACTCACCTACATCACATACACACATTTCATGGTTACACACACATCACAAGCTCACCCACACACACACATTCATACACATCGGATGCTCACACACTCACACCACACATTCACATACACGCATTTTCCTTTGATTATAATTTATCTACATCACATCTATCCTGTGTTTGAGGGAGGGT
Organism: Gymnobelideus leadbeateri; assembly: GCA_011680675.1. NCBI lineage: Eukaryota > Metazoa > Chordata > Mammalia > Diprotodontia > Petauridae > Gymnobelideus > Gymnobelideus leadbeateri. Next base: position 44,203 of record WOXC01010883.1, on the reverse strand, counting down.
GTGGTGAGGAAACACATTTGTCTTTAAAGGTTAACTCTTAAAAAAAATTAATTTTGGATTTCTCTGAGCTAAATCCACAGCCTTCTGACCTGGTTTTCACCCAGACCAACAGGCTTTCTTCTGTATTTGAAGAAAACACTTAAACGACAGTGGAGATGATTGTATCCACCAATGGCAGCCTCATTGGGGTGTTGAGGTGACAAGCTGGGAGGACTTGGAGCCCAGGTCTGCTGCGGCTGGGCTCCCGTCGGCCAAAGACCAGGCGAACAGAAAGGACTGCAAGATGGGGCTGGTTTTGTCTAGAGAAATTCTGGAAGTCAAGGTCCTGGATTCTACAGGAGCTGGGATGGGGGCAAGAACAAGCCCAAGGGAAGGCCCTGATGCTTGAAATCCTGAGGTGTCTCCGCGCCCACTGGGCTGTCGCGCACGTCACATGTGCGTTCTCACACCCTCCCCTCACCCCCACTGTCTCCTTCCTTTCTCCTCTCTTCCTTTTCCTTCATTTCCAAATCACTTTCATTCTCTCTCCTTGCCTTGACTTCCTCTTTCCTTCATTTTTGTCCTTCCTATTCTTTCCATCCTTTCTTTTCTTTTTTCTTGTCTTTCTTTATTTTTACTTTTTTCCTTTCTTTAATTTTTCTTCATTACTTTTTCATCTTTATTTTCCTTTTATTTCTTTGGTTTTCCTTCCATTCTTTTCTTCCTTCCTTCCTTCTTTTTTATTCCTTATCCCTTCCTTCTTTTAGTTTTCTTCCTGTTTCTTCTTCCTTCTTACTTTCTATCTTCCCTTCCTTCCTCCTTTGTTTTCTTCCCTCTCTCATTCCTTCTTTCTTTCTTTTCCTCTTCCCTTTTTTCCTTTTTTCCCTTTCTTCTCTTCTTCCTTCCTCCCTTCCCTCCTTTTTTCCTTTTTTCCATCCTTCCTGACTTCCCTCTTGCATTTCCTTCTTTCTACTTTCCCTCCTTCCTCCCTTTTCTCTCTCCTTCCCTCTTTCTCCCTTCTTTTGTTCCTTCTTCCCCTCCTTCTCTCTTTCCATCCCTCCTTCCTTCCTCCTTTCCTTTCTTCCTTCTTTTCCCCCTTCCTACCTAATACCAGACGAGAATACCCTGAGAGAATTCAGGGTTCTAAAGCAGCCAGGTGCTGTGCTCCTTGGTGGCTCCAGCAAAGGCCATTTCAAGCTGTAGCCCAGCTCTAAGCAGAGGAGTTGGGCATAGGTAGAGATGGGGGACAGCCTGCGCTGGGTCCCCTTCTTCCTCCCCCACCTGCCCCATTTTGACAGCAGGCTGTGACTCATGACAGAGAGCTGGCATCCACCTATTGCTAAGGAGGTGAAAAGGACGGAGGCTGCAGGCAGAATATAGGTGCCAAGGAGGAGGACAGAGCACGGCAGCTCAAGCACCGTCTGCATCTGCTTTCAGCCGCCCAAGGCTCTGAGTGCCTGAGCTGCAGGTACCCTATTTTTAATCCCCTTACAAAAATCACAAAAGGCACCAGCGATTGCACTTTTCAGTGAAGTGCTACATTTCCCAGCTCTGACACAAACATGAAAATTTTAATTACAAAGTAAGCCTGTCAGAGAGCTTGTAACAATTCTGGGAGGTAAAAGAATGTTTTAAACATGTGGGGACCCTTTGGGGTTTCGAAGGGGAAAAAAAGGATTTCACAGTGGTAATAGCTCTGTTCCATTAGAATATTTTTGAATGTTGAGGTGCTCTTTAATCCCGTTCCCATGAAAGTTAAGATGGATCGCTGATTACTTGGAGGTAACAAATGGTTAAGGAAACGTTCCCCACATTCCTCCAGCCTGCATTTGATTTTTTGGTACTCACTTTCCTCTCCTTGTTGAAAATGAGCATAAATTAAATACGACTGGATGGGAATGTTTTCTGCCTGCTGGAGAAAGCTCACAGCTACCTTCCATCATGTGGGAAAGAGGTTTGGGCTTTTTCCTGGGGTGCATCTCAGGGATCTTTGGTGTCTGGATTAACCCAAGAACACTTTTTGCAATTGGGGAAGAAATGAATTAAATTAATTTCATGTTAATGGAAGAGTTTGCGTTGTTTGTGGAGGGAAATTGGTCCCTTTAGGATGACTTCTCTCTATTCAACCTTTCAATGTCACTTATCATTTTAAAAACAGCTTGACCCGGCAGCGAACGCAGCTAAAATTGTGGTGACTGTTAATGACAGTTTTATTGGCCACAGCGCTTAGAGTTCACATGCTGGGGTCTGAATGTCATTGATCTTTCTCCCCTACATGAGAAACACGGCAATCAGTTGGTTGCAGCCCCACATTATAGATAGAGAAATAATAATGATGTCACCTTGAGATTCAAAGATCATGGAATAGTAATAGTTTCCTAGCTCATTTCTCCCAACTGTGATGACCTCTCCAGTACTAAATCTTAACAGTCTCAGCATTATTTTTGAATTATTCATGCTAGCCTTTTCCCTCACTACAAAATCAAGGAAAATGAATGCATCATGCTCTGTCAGCTCCACAGGTATTTTGGAAAAAAATATAAAACGTTATCAGATATGGGGGAAGGGGAAAGAGGGACAATCTGCCCCAGAACAGGGCACATGCCTATCCTAAGCAGTACCAAAAAGTCCCTACGTGATGAAAGGGGGATGTGCATTTGCCATAGACTGAACTACACATTGGCTAATCATGCCTGTGGATTTTGGAAATTAAACTGTGCATACTGTTAGGACGTAATGCTGCACTATCTCCTTGAAATGACAGTCGAAAGTTAGAGACAGCCAGGACGTCAGACTTGCTGGGTTTGTTTTTAGACTTCCCAAGCCAATGTGCATTTCATATTTTGATTAAAAATGTGTTCTGACTTCTCATGGAAAGAAAACCGCATGACAACTCTCCTAGTTGATTAGACCTGGATAATAAGGGACTGCTACAGTTTTATTCCAATGATGGATCTCATAAAAAGTGCATGGGGGAATAAAATAAAATGCATGTAAATGTAAACTCGAGCAGGTATCCTGATTCATCTGTAGCCGGTGACCTTTCCGTTCGTGATGAAAAACAAATGTCAAGTTTGCCGAAGACGGGAGGATCCCTGGCTTTGCGGGGGATTTGGAATGCTATCACACAGACTGTATTAATTTAGCTGGGCACCAATAACCTTGAAATCAGGATTTTGCACGAAAAATCCAGTTTCATGTTTATTCAGAAACCAAAAATCAAAGGTAACTTTATTTAAAGAAGCCAATGGACTAGGGTACCATCCCCAGTAAGAGGAACTGGTCCCTGCTTGGGTTAGGTCTACCTGCCGGCTCCCATTGGCTCCCATGGCAACAGATTTCTGTGCTATCTGCATATAGAATCTCTTTGTTTTGCATATGATGTGTGTGTGTGTGTGTGTGTGTGTGTGTGTATGTGTGGTTATGTTGCTGTTCTTTTCTTGAGGGGTCGTGGATCACTGCCATGAAGAAAAGCCTAGACATGCACTCACTCAACACATTATTCATGGTAATCAGGGAGTGAAGATTTCCCACCCGCCAACAAATTAGAAAAGAAAATGATTGTTTATTTTTTTCAGGCCTTCAGATATCCCTGATTTCTGAGACCTCAGGTGCAGAAGGCCCCTTGGAGGCCATCCTCACCCAAACTGCATCTGAACATAAATCCCTTCTTAATCCCCAACAAGTGGCCACCAAACTTTCTCTTGGAGGCTTCTGAGAACTTGGGATTTGTTACCTCCAAAAGTGGCCCCAATTTCCCCACTATCATTTCATCAGGTTATGAGATATGTGGACAGTGTTGATCATCTCATGGTAAAAACCCATTCTTCAGCACTCTCTTTGGGGGAGCTTTCCATTGACTAGCACTTATCTCGAATCAAAGCTATAGAACCGGGCATGATCTCCCATCAGCTGGTCAAACCCCTTAAGTGACTTGATCCATAACTGCTAAGTGACAAGGCTAGGATTTGAACTCGGCACTTTTTCTTAAAATAACAATTCACGTTTAGGGAAGCAAGATCCAAAAATGCTTCCAAATCTTCAGAGATTCAGTTTCGTCTGATCGAGTTTTAGATCTATCTATTATGCAGAAGATTGGATTAATCAATCCTGATGGTAACTAACTTTTCATTTATAGTGTATGTAGCTGTGTGGAGATGCAGAATTGTTACAAACCCAACGGGAGGGTATTTTGACTATCTGAGGGTTGGAAATCTCTGGTCTAAAGGCCCAGACACCTCAAAAATCAGCAGTTAAAAAAATTTCCTAAATAAGTGCTAGCATTTATATAGTGCTTACTATATACCAGACACTTTACAATCATTACTTTATTTGATCCTTGCAACAACATTGGAAGGGAGGTGCTATTATTATTCCCATTTTATAGATGAGGAAACAGAGGCAAACAGAACTTAAGTGACTTGCCCAGGGTCACACAGTTAGTGTGAGGCCACATTTGAACTCAGGTCTTCCTGAACTCCATCTGCCTCCTCCGCTAGCTGGTGTGATCTTTTTCCAACAGGAGTGACATCATGAAAACTGATGCATGCACGCTTCCTGAGTGGTCATCTTTGAAATCATCTTAGTCTGATTTAGGAGAACAGCCTCTTGATTCCAAAATGACTGAATTTGTTTTGGGGGGTGAGTAGAGGTAAGGGGGGTTCCCTTTTATTCAGAGACCAAAGAGGCCCACATTAAAGTGAGGGCTCTTCAAGTGGGCATTGACCTGGACTTTAACAGCTCTGCTACATTCTAAATCTAAAACAATGAGTATGTACCTATTTCTATTTCTATGGGACTGTGTTGTCTCTTCTGTTATTATCCTCACCTCCCTAGCTCCTGGCATAGGGCCTAGCACACAGCAGGTACTTAATAAATGCTCGCCAGCTGATACTTCAGCCCATTTTCACCAACGTTGCTGCTCACCACTTCCTTACCAACTTTTCTGGACAATCCAGAAGGGGCTCCTACTTGATCTCCATGCTGTCAGGCTCCATTTATCCAGTTAGTTCTCTATGTAAGTAGAAGACCAGCCATCTTCCCACTTTCTCCTTTGTTCAAGACCTGTGTTTGCTCATAGCATAGCCAATTGAACCTCACCTACCTGAGGGACATGGTATCACAAAGAGGGAAGAACATAGGATTTGGAGGCAGAAGACCTGGCTTTAAATTCCATTTCTGACACCAATGATCTGAGTGAGCTTTGGGCAAGACCATTTCCCTGGGCTTTGAGTTCCTCGTCTGTAAAATCCGGGGATTAACTGACTGATCCCTGAGTTTACTTCTTAGATCTGGAATCCTTCTCAGCTTGGTAGAACATCAGAACAGAGAGAACCCCAGAATGCAAATCAGCAGGCCTGTTGAATTGTTTTACCTCATTGGGCCTCAGTCTTTTCATCTAAACAATGGAAAGATTAGATTCAGTTATCTTTTAGCATTAATGTTCCATATTTCAGGGGGAAATGCAATCTGGTACCATAGGAACAACACCGAATTTGGACTCAGGCTCAAGATTCAAATCTGCACTCTGGAAGTCACTGCCTGTATGACTTTGGATGGGGTACTAAAGGCCCTGGCCCCCAGTTTCCTCTCCTACAACAGGAGGGGCCTGGCTCAGGTGAGCTCTGAGATGCTTTCTCCCCCCATGTCTATCACCTCATAGAATTCTCTGGGAAGGTTTTGACCTTCCCCCCATTGATAACCTTGGGACCTCGTTGCCCATAATGAGCTTGAATTGTCCCAAACACTGGCGTGAAATGTAAGTTGAGTCTTTGTTCTTCGCTAAGGCTGCTGGAAGCTTGAGTAAATAGATTGTCTCGTGGCTAGCCTCTCCTTCCAAGCAGAGTGTCACTGGGCTCTTTAAAGCGTCCATCCCTCTAGTGCCTTCTCATCGCATATTTTAAAGTAAATACTTGCATGCCCACGTGATGGTAGGTGCTGTGTGCATGTGTGCACTGCCCAGGGACTAGCATCCAATTTAGACAAGGTGTTGTTGGCAGAACACAGATAAATCCTCGCTGCTTGACTTTCAAGTGTGAAATCTTGCAGTCATATTTGGAACTCACCCTTCTTAACAATTGTCTGGCTTACAAACTCCTGGAAAGGTGAGAATGATTGAAGGTTGAGAGGGAGTAAGGTAGGTTAATCACAAGAACAGAACCACTGTGAAGACTGCTGGGGGCATTGACAGATAAGGTACCATTCTCCATTTAGGGTTTTTTTTTTCCTTTTGCCAAGCATGCTTTTTATAAAAATAGATCTGCCTTGTTTCCTTCCAGATTTCGGACCTCTACCCGGGAGCTTGGCTATTGGAGATCGGGAAGGACAGGCTGGTGAAGGCCATTTGTTCAGTTGTTTTTGAAAGGCACGCACTTCTACTTCCCTTTTGGGAAGACTGAAGAAAGCTCACTTTAGTCTTCCCCAAAATAAGACGGAACCTCCAGTGAGCCCTAGAGATGGAAAGTGTAATTAACTCCATTCAATAACACAGAAACACCCTCCCCTCAAAATCAGTCTATCTTCACAACTTCCATGTTTCACCTGCAACCCCACTCAGTGTAGTAGTTATGGTGGAAGCTCTGTTACTTAGACCCTTAGACCAAAGACAGACTATGTGGTCTCTTTTGGGAGAAAGAGCTATGATTTGCTGAAAAGAATGTGACGTGGACATGAAAGCTTCTTTTGTCTCTTGAGTGATGTGATGGGTGTGGCTATTATTAAGAGGACTGTGTTTAATTTTGTGCCCACTCTTTTCCCTACAAATACTAGAATTATCCCTCAAGTAGAAGGAATGGGTAAATTCTGTGGGAATGTTGTCCTTCCAAGTTCTCTCTATCAGTTTTTTGTTGTTGTTGTTGTTTTTTGTTTGTTTTTAACGAGTAGAACATTTGCTCTTCTCTTGGCATCAGAAAGCAGCAGTCCTCTGAAGATGAACGGATGACCAGTCACAACCTCATTCTTCCAGACTTCCAGAATGGAATCTTGAGTTAACTTGAATTCTTCCTTTTTCTTCATCCCTAAATCCAATCTACCTTGAAGATCTGTCACTTTTCTTCCTTGAAAATTCTCTTTGAGCCCTTCCTTCCTCTTCATCCCAACAGCCATGATCCATATAGCTAAGGAGAATTCCTTTCTGTTTCTAGTTGGTCCTTTTTCTTGGCTCCGTTTCCTTCCCTTCTCTACTCCCTCCTACACACTATGTCATCAGACACATGGGTGGCTCCATCAGTACGTCAGTGGGCTGGTCCCCCAGGGGTCTCTTCCTGCACCATACAGCTGCCAGTTATATTCTTAAGGCATAGCTATGGTCATTCACTTGTGTCTCCATCACCCAATTGTCTCCAAAGGCTCCTTCTTACCTTTCCAATCAAATCCAGACTCCTCTCTTTGCTGTTTAAAACTCGTCCCAAGCTGGATCCAGCTGATCCTTGAAGACACATTTCCTATTCTCTCCCTCACCCCTCCTCTCTGCCAGCCCAAATGCCAGCCTTCTTGCTGGTCCCCATGTGGGCATTGGGTCTCCCCTCTTTGTGCCTTTCCACAGCCTTTCTCCCATTCCTGGCAGCTTCCACTGCCTCATCTGCCCTTCCTGAAATCTCTCTGGATAAGCACTATATCCTCAACTCCTAAAGCCACCAAATTGTTCCTTTTCCCTTTTTCACTAGATATGTGATTTCAAGAAGGAACCTCTAACCAGTGCAGAGAAATCCAGACTCTGCAGCTTAGAGCCGTAGAGAATCCCCCCGGGGTGGGGAGGGGGAGAGTTTTGAGACACTTGCTCAGGCTCACACACTAGTGTGAGTGAAAGGTGGCTTGGGGAAGTGGAGGCTTGCTGATGCAGGGACAGCTCTCCCTTTGCCCAGTGCCATGCTCTTTCTAACTTGGGATGAAGTTTCTACCTCCCTGGGTACATAACATCTCCCACACAGAGGGCAAGCTCCCAGAAGGAGCCAAAGATTTAGGCTGTCAGCCTTGTGTCTCCATCACCCATAGCACATGGTGCTGGCCTGTGGCACTCACTCACTGGAGCAGCAACACCCCAGCACCCCCAGGGTGGCTGCCAACACAGGCTCTTAGATCTGCTTTTCTAAAAGAAAGCAACTCAAAATGGGTTAACGAGCTTGCTTTAATCAAACATATGTCATTTACCTAGTTCAGGGGGAACAGGTCAGCACCCTGAACTTCAGAGAGTACAAACAAGTTACAAGCAGAAGTTACAAGCAGAGAAACAGACCAGCAGACAGGCTTCCAGCTGTCTGACCATTACATCCATACCTAGTCAGTTACCAGAGAAGGAAGCACCAACATCTGGGTTTTCAAAGCCAGGGGGCTCAATGGCTGCCCAAAGTCTCAACTAGTCAAATCATACACTTCTTCTCAAAGTGAACCCCAAAACAAAACCTACCACTGCCCAATCACAAAATACTAAGGTGTGGGCATTCCTGAAAAAATAAGCCTCGCACCCCAGGCTCCATGTGACCACATTCAGCCTACTGGGGGCAGAGTGTATTTTCAAATCTAGGAAGGATCTCAGAGTCACCTAAGTCTATCAAAGGGCCCAGGGGCAGGGAAGATCTTAGATTCCCATTCCCATAACATGGTCACAAAGGCATTGTCAAGGGTTCAAACCGGGTCTTCTTAACCCCATCCACTATAGCTTGTCAAGTCAGTGATGACTTTTGTACACATCAGTCCTCACACTAACCCTGTGGCGAGAGCACTGTCAGTATCAGCATGTCCATTTTACAGTTAAAAACCTTAAACTCCCAAGGGAAACCGACACTCTCAGAGGAACAGCTCAACTCCAGATCCTCTCTGTCCTAACCCAATACCAGTTCCACAGAAGTGTGATGGTGCCAGCTCAAACCAGTTCTTTAGAGCTGATTGTTAAATATCTACCATTAATACCTCAGAAATTGGCAAGCACTTTGTTGGGTTTTTATTGGTCAGACTTAGAAAGGTGGTGAGGAAAATGCTGACCATGCAGATTAAACTTAAAAGGGTGTTAGCCTTTATTTATTTTTTTTTTTGTGAGCTGCTTGTTAAACATTTACCAGCACACCTCTGAATAATGCACCACCCAAGAACACTCTGACACATATACCATTACACTATTAGCAGTATTGGCCCTTTGTTCAGTAAACATAGAAAACCAGAGAGCTATCGTTTTACTTAGATAGGAAAATACATTTTTTTCCCTTTTTGTCAGCATGAAAATTTCCCTACTCCACCAAGACAGACAGGTAGATTTCTTTATTTCAAGATGAGATTCAGCTCCTACATTCAGAGCAAGCGAAAGGCTTTGTGGCTTTTGTGTCCAGAAGAAAGCTCCAGCCTGTGCATTCCAAGCCCAGAAGAGACCCAGTCCAGTGGTAGCCTGATGGTCTCAGTGTTTGAGAGGGTTCACTACGGGCTTGATCCTCTCAATAAATAACAACTCTAGGCATCTAGGTCCATTTGAAAAAGGAACCTGAGCCCTGGAATCAGGAGGACCTGAGTTCAAATACAGCCTCAGACACTTAATACCAAAACTAGCCATGTGACCTCGGGCAAATCACTTAACCCCAAATTGCCCTCCAAAAAACAAAAAAAGGAAAGAAAGAAAGAAAAAGGAACCTGAAAATGTCAGATAAAAGGTCACATTAAAAAAATAGCAATAATAACTAATAATAATAATAATATAACTGCCATGTATAGAGTAGTTTTGGGCCTGCAAAGTGCTTCCCAAAAATTCTATCACCATATCCTTAACCAATATGAATGAGCGTGCCTGCTTCACAGGGTCAGTGTGAGGACTGCAGCACAGAGGACCCTTCATGAACCTCTGAGCCTTGGGACAAAGAAATCCACTGAGGTAGCAAGTCATGGTGGCCAGGATCAAGAAGAGCCAGGCTTTATCCCCACAGCAACAGTACAAGAGACCCATTACTATCCCCAGTTTGCAGATTAAGTAGACAGAAGTTAAGTGACTTACCCAGGGTTACAGAGCTAGCAAAAGTCTGAGACTAAATTTGAACTGTTCTTCCTGATTCCAAGTCGAGGACTTTATGTACAGCCACACCCAGCTGCTTCAAATTAGGGAAGATCCTTCAAATCAGCAATCAGATATCAATCTCTTTGCACTATACACACATATAAACACACACACACACGCATGCATTTAATTATCAATGCCTCAAACATCCTTATATCTAAGAACCAAATGAGGCAGAAGGGTTTACCAACTGTGTGAGTGTAAAAAGGACGGTCAGGCAGATTCTGCTGACAATTTCATGATGAGCGGCCAAAGGCTGTGCACGTGGCTATGCTATGCATGGCAGTGAGAGGACAATGGACCCCAAAGCTTATCTTGCAGATGAGATTTGGAAGTTCTCTGTTGGTATCTGTGTGGTTGCTGATTAGATTATCCTGATTTCTGGGGATGTCGCTTAAAAACATTGCATCTGTTGAAGCGACAAGTTTGAACGCCTCTGTGCATTGAGGGGCTCCTCATCTTTCTTCATTTTCCCCGTTCTCTTGTCTTTGCTCCTATTTTTCATCAAGTCCCCGCAGTACAGGAAGCCGGAGAACAGTCCTGTCATTCTGAAGGTATTTTCATCTCCCCCTAAGTGCCCACTTTCTCTTCGGCAAGCCATGATGTTGTCCATCACCCTTTCAAACGGCTTCCTCACTCGGCCTTCCGATACTGCTCATTCTGCTCTATTTTCTCCAGCAGCCCAAGTATTAGAGAACAATTAATGATGTTGACCTGCTGCTAAGGTTTTGAAATATCTCTGCTACACCGAATCAGCCTGCTGAAAACAGGAGTGCAAGACAAGAGGCCTTTCCCTAAGAAATGTTACTCTGTGTGCCTGGATGTCCTCTGCAGGCACCCTTGTTTTAGGAGACTCGTTTGGAAAAATTCTGAAAGTGGACCCCAATTTCCTAGAAGTCTGTAGCCCAAGAATAAAGGAACACAGTTGTTTAAAGGTTTGCTTTGCTTTGTCAGAGGATCATAGGTCTATGACTAATGGGAACTCTGAAGATCAATTTGTTCAGCCCTCTCATTTTACAGATGGGGAAACTGAGGGCCAAAGGGTTAAGTGGCTTGGGCTGTGTTGTTGTTGAAGGGGTCCCTATATTTGGTGGATGATAGTGTAAGCTTTCATCTTCCCCCTCCCATTTATGAGCTGGGTGACCGTGGACAAGCAGCTTCAGGGCCCTGATCCTTAATTTCCTCTTCTGTAAATAAAGGGTTAATAAAATGTATGTTGCCTATTTAGAGGCTGTTTTGGGGGACTCCCTACAATATCATGTGTAAAGCCAGTGATATACAAACTGTAAAGTGCCAAGGAAATGTAACCTATTGGTATGATTCCTCAACTCTGGGACTGATCGTTCCTCCCTTGGATTAGCAGTAGAAGCATTTTGGTTTGGATGATTGAGTTATTTTTGAATTCTACTTATGAATACTAAATTGAATCCTGCATTATGAAATCCATTTTAACTTTTATGGACATCTCTGCCTTCTCTGGGGGCTTCTTTCAGCGTTCGGTTTATTGGGAAAACAGCATTTACTCCTTGCAATGAGGCCCACGGCACTGGTGCATGATAACCAAGAAAATAAGCAACAGAATTCAAGTTTATTTTGTGAAAATATGATCAACTTCCTGGATTTCTTTAAAATAATCGAAAAGTACCAGAGTACTCAGTGTCCTGGGAAAGCTTGAAGAAGCCTGATAATCTCATCAAGACGTTCTCATCCCTGAAACCTCTTCATCATCTGACCTTTGCCTGATATTTCCTATCGAAGAAATCCTTCTGAAAAGGCAAAAGTTTCAAATGGGACATTACAGGTCTGGAGAAATTCCGGGACAGAAAATTGCATTTCCAAAAAGAGAGCTTCGGTGGCTAAAGTGGCACTGGGGAGTCTCCATGACCCTATTGGTTTGTGCTTAAATCGTCAAAGTTTGACTCCTTTTGGTTCTTGGAACAATTCAAAAAAGGCTACTTTCATAAACAGTTTCATAAACGACAGCATATCTAATTCTTTGCCTTTTGAGCACTGAGCTGAATACAGTGCTAGTGGTCTACTGAGAATTTCTCTAAGACATAAAACAATCTAGTAGGTAAGTTCCCAAGCTGTTGACATAGGGAATGAAAATGGAAATTCTGTAGCCGTCTCTTAGATCCCTCGTTTTATACCATACTTTGCCTGATGTGGGCTGATTGGGGCAGTATATCTTGATGTTAGTATCCCATTTCAGAAATGTTCTGACATTATCTATTTGGCAGTTTGAAAAATAGTATAAAACTCCCAATGCATTTGAGCCCACATTTCAACGCGGCAATCACAATCTCCATTTCTACTGATGCAAGGAGCAGGTTTGAACCAAATTCCTGAGTTGATGGGAGCCTGAAAGTCTTTCTGTGCCTAACAAGGTTAGGAAAAACTGGCTTCTTTTCCCGTTTCTGTTCTGAAATGAGTTGGCGTTGGATTCAGAATCTTTCTGAAGGAACAAACATATCAGCACAAAAAGGGTCAGAAAGCAAATTTTTTAGATGGTGGCATGAACTGAGAGAGAGGAAATGAAACACCAAGGAGTTGGAAGGTATGATTTAATAAATATTTGATCATCAGAATGAGAAGCAGTTCCATGTAGTGAATAGAAAGAGAGCTGAGCCAGAAGCTAGGAAGTCCTTGATTCCAGTCCTACAGACCCTGACTGCGTGACTCTGGGCAAGTCACTTAACCTTTAAACTCTGCAACTTTTAAGTTCTACAGAATATGTAACCTGCACTAGTAAAGGAAGTTTCCTCTCCTGGGAGTTTCCTGTTGTCATGAAACTACAGCTCCACTCTCTATCTCTTGGCCATTAGAAAATAATAGTGCAGTAATACGAGTAATTCAGTGAGACAGGGGAAGATGTGCAAGAGTCAAAAGAGATGAGTCCAGCTGGGCAGCAGACTCCAGTGCCAGGGAGGAGCGAATGGACCCAGAGCCTTCCTCTCCACCAAGAGCTAGGGACTACGAGCTCAGAACAGAACCTGCACTGCCGCCTGCCAACCTGGTCTATTTTTCATTGTTCCAGGGGAGGTTTCTGTGGGCAGGGCTAATTATGAAACTAATTTAGTGTGAAACAACAAAAGACATTGATATCTGTAAACCAAAGGGAGCCAGTACTTTCCTCCCAGAAGATTACACACATAGACTTTAGATTTAACTCTCAAATGTGAAAAACATTTACGCTAAAGAGGTCTTTTTTATTCATTACATATTAATAATGTTTACTGAGCTCCTACTGTGTACAAAGCACAGTCTCTGCCCTCACAGAGTTCATAATCAGTCATCGATAAATTGAGTCACTTACTCAGGTTCACAGAGCACTGAGGGTCAGGAACCAGGTCTCACATTCAGCCTCCTGACTCCATAGAAGAGGGATGGAGGGTATCAAGTGTTAGAGTCTGGAAAACCTGGGCTCAAATTTTGCTTCAGATCCTTAATAGCTGTGTACTTCTGGGCAGGTGGCTGCCCCTCTATGGGCTTTGTTTTCCTTATCTATAAAATGGGGGAATGGACTCCATGATCTCTAAATAAAGCCCCTCCTGGCCCTAAATTCATGACTCTCTATGACCCACAGATGATATATTGCTCTACATATGCTGAGCATTATATCAGCAAGGGTAATGAGGAGTGAGGAGCACTGGGCATGTTTGGAGGTAGATGGAAGGGAGCCAGTGGGGAGAATGCCTGACTACAGATTCTGCAGGAGGGAATGGAGGGTCCATGGAGGAGGATGAGGCTCAGTTAACGCCTTCACAGAGTTAAAGAGGAGAGGGTGTGATGGTACTAAGCTCTGAGAGGTGCAGGAGAGGCTCTGGGGCATTCCCTTGGAATGGTCCAGGCCAACAATGTGAGCATGATGAGATGGGGAGAAACTGTTGGAGACCTGAGGAAAGAGGAAGATCTGGAGTGGTTAATGTCTAGAATCAACTAATCAGGGAATGAGAGGGAAAGAGAGGACCGAGTGAGGCAGCAAGGCTGGCCAGAAGATTCAGAGGCCCACCCCAAGAACTCAACCCCAAACACAGCCAGATGTTGCCATGTTTGCTTCTATCATAAGTGTAGGGGAAGCCAAAGGGAACTCCCAATTCCTTCCATTTCAGAACCATAGGCTTAGAAGTGGAAGTGAATGAGAAGTCCCCTAGTCCCCTCATTTTATAGGGGAGGGATCGACCTAAGGCCCAGAGAAAGGATGAGTCACAGGGTAAGTGAAAAGGGAAGATTTGAATCTTAGCCCCTTGACACCACATCCAGGCCACAAGGCCCTTTGCCTAGTTAATAAATAGGACACACTTTTCCAATCCCTGACATTGTCAAGTGGCACAAATAAAATTGAATTTCACAAGATCTAACAAATTCCAGGGAAGCCATCACTGTTCTTACTTCCCCAGACCAAGGAAGACAAGTGTTTAATCAGCAGCCGACTCTGCAATCTCCGGAGTTGGTTTAAACAAAGTCAGCAACTCTGATTCTCTTATTTGAAGAATAAATAGCAGGATAAAACACCTAAGCTCTAAAAACACACCATCATAAAACCTGACCAAAAGATTTTAAATTCAGCAGTTCAAAATTCTGACATTCAACACCCAGGTCTGCGCTTGCGCTCTGTGTGTGTGTGTGTGTGTGTGTGTGTGTGTGTGTGTCTGTCTGTCTCTGTCTCTCTCTCCCTCTCCCTGTCTCTCTCTCTCTCTCTCTCTCCTTCTTCTCTCTCTTTTCTCTTTCTCAGTCTCTGTCTCTTAGTATCTCTCTCTCATCCTCTTTCTCTTCCTCCTCTCTCTTTCTTCATTCTGTCTTCCCACCCCCACCCTCTTCCCCTTTCTTGTCTCTTTCTGGTTTACACTTATCTCTCCTTACCAAAACCCTGTAAAAGGCTTCCCTGTTAACTGTCAAGTGCCATTCACCTGATCTTATGACTTTTCTCTGCATTTCTAGAACCACTGTATTTATAGCAAGGGGGTGTAACTTAATTGAGTTTCCAAATCTTAATACTAAAAATAACTGACAGCCACCTAACCTTGATGAAGCACCTGCCCACGCAGGTCCCCATGCTCCGCCCCTGGGCTACCAATACAGTCCTTGCCTACAAGGATCTTAAAGTCTATCAGGAATCAATCAACAAGCATTTCTTAAGCACCTGCTAAGTTCTAGAAATTGCACTGAAGGCTGAGGACCCAAAAGCAAATGAAATAACTCCCGTCCTCCAGGAATTTGCATTCAAATGGGGAGACCAGAGAGTGGCAGAGGTGAGGAGAAGGACATCCTTCCAGCAGTGGGGAAGGCCAACACAGAGAGGTGAGTTGGTGGGAGATGGAGCTCGGTTTGACTGGATTGCAGAGTGCAGGAAGAAGAGTCATGTATGATCGTGCTGGACAAGTGGCTTGGAGCCAGGTGGTGAAGGGTTGGGAGTACTAGACTGAAGAATTTGTATTTGATCCTATAGACCATAGGAAGCTACTGTAGTTTATGGAAGATGGGAATGACACTGTCAGTCCTTAACAGGGAAGGAAGGAAGGGAGGGAAAAGAAAAAGAAAGAAAGATCACCATTGCAGTTTGTATGGAGGATGTGTGGGAGAGGGGTGAAGCTTAAGGCCAGGAGATCACTTAGGAGGATATTGGAAGAATCCAAGTAAGGGCAGATGGAGACCAGAATTAGGGGGGTGGCAATGTTAGGGGAGGGAAGGGGACAGATTCGAGGATGAGGATAAGCCAGACAAACAAGGAACTAATACAAGTTAGAAGCAGCATGTAAGTAAGTCCAGCAGAGAAGAGTCCTGGCTTCAAGGCAGGAGGATCATTTCCGAAGAGCTGATTCCAGTGGTAAGCTGAACAGAGGCATCATAAGGGAGGTGGCTCATGGTCTGTGCCTTGATAGACCATTTGTGTCAGGCCTGAGGAACAGCTTGTGCAAAGTCATGGAAAAGGAAAGGACAGAAAAAGAATGGAGAACCAGGGAGTAGTCCAACAGGGCATCATGAAGAAGAATGACCTTGGACTCAGGTGCCTGGCTTGGAGGTATAGCTTTGACACTAATTTCTTGACCTTGGAGAAGTCACTAAGTCTGTCAGTTCCCCTCCTGCCCCTCCCAGGAGCCTGAAGGCTTGCATTAAATTCCTGAACTTTTCTCTCCTCTCTTCCAGGGGAACCTGAAGGAGTGAAGCCCTACCTTGGAAGGCGGACAAGGACCTTGAATGCTTGCAGCCCTGAGATACAGACTGTTGCTTGC
Source organism: Gymnobelideus leadbeateri (assembly GCA_011680675.1). NCBI lineage: Eukaryota > Metazoa > Chordata > Mammalia > Diprotodontia > Petauridae > Gymnobelideus > Gymnobelideus leadbeateri. Next base: position 27,958 of record WOXC01010883.1, on the reverse strand, counting down.
ATTTTATTATACTTTTATCTAATCTAATTAAACTGCTCACTAAAACAATGGCCCTTTGCACAAAGGTTTTGGTGGCCCCCTAATTTGAGAAGGGAAGGTAGGGGCAAAGCCAGTAGGTTTGTGACAAGCTGTAAAATGAACAAATCACATTCCTAGATAAATAATGACTAGAAAAGTGAATGTAGCTATGGAAGGAGGGTGTCGGGTTGATTGATGGCCACCCCATCCATGATTCTGATTGCTCACAAAAGATCACATATAAAAACCCTATCCAGCTCAAGCTGGTATAATTATTACATAATAAATGTTCCACTCTATTTAGGCATCTTTCTGCTTTCTTATTGGGCCAATGAGAGGACTCAGCTCACTCTCCTACCCTACACAGGGAACCAAGACATGATGGTTATAAGCAGTCACCATGGTTGGGGGAAGCCACTCCCACTCTGAAGAGAGAAGGGTAGTGTTGGAAGCAGGACCCAAACGTACAAAAATTAAGAGCAGGCTGGGTCAGGAGCCAGGATTTCTCTGGAAGGCAAGAGCTATCTATATGGGATTGGGAAGCATGCCAATGTGAGGATCCTAAAAATGCTTGGGTGGCGCCATCTGCTTCTCCAGGATCTTGACCTTGGAGGTCCTCTTCACCCCTGCTCTGGCCGTCTGTCAGCCTGGTTACAGGTTAGATGTACCATGTTCCCTCTTGACTCAGCCACACTGGTAAGACTGTGTGCTTAGGCATCTGTCTTCTCCATATGTGTGTTTATGTGTATACATTATGTATACAGTCACCATATGTCTCAGATTTGCTGGCATAATTCTGATTTAAAATATTCTGCCCCATTCATGAGTCAGAAAACAAAATTCATCATCAGACCATATGTCCTGATTTGGAAGCTGAAAAATTTTGTCACTGTGAGGATGCTCACTCCCAATACTTTGTTTCTGACTTCTTATGCAAAGGAAATAGTTGTGGGTTCAGGCTGAGAAACAAGTGCCTGGTTGGACCATTTCTTATGATCTCTACCAAGAGACTGGCATTACTAGCTCCTCATTCCAAACAGCAATCTAACTGTTCTGATGACTCCTCTTGTCCCTGTTTCCCCTTCCCTACCTCTATTGGGGTCAGATGTTACCATTATCATTGTAGGTATGGAGCCACTTTTCCTTTGTCCAATGATTACTTTGGTGACTCCAAGGGAAGACTTGGCATTGCTATAATTCTCCTTCCTCCCCTACCCAAAACCCATCCCTTAATTCTCATTTGAGATCTCCTGGCCAGAAGTGAAAAAATGAAAAATCACAATCTCAGCACCAAAATCCTCACCTCTAAAAACATTTTCATATCATAAAAACTTGTGCAACATCCCAGCATGGCCACAGTGAGCTCTGCCCTCCCCTGCAGAGACCTGGGAGCAGGATGCCCAAGGCTTCACATCACTTAAAACACTCAGTCAAGAACCAACAATGTGCTTCAAGCCAAGCCTTTATGATAAACAGATCAGAAACACTTTGTTTAAAATGTGCCCCTGCTAAAATCCTCAGTCCTATACAACCCATGAAAATATCTCTTACCATACTCAAACCCCCTGCCCTGCAATAGGCTAGTGGTTCTATTTGCAGGCCTATTCCTTTCCCAAGCAGGTGTGAATCTGGAAGGCTGCCTTTTGTTTCCTGGTTCAGTTTTTACCTCTGATTCTCTGCATCATACCCCAGTTTGGGAAGGAATATTTTCATAAGGAAGGCAGAGAAAGAACTTTATTCAACATTCAAAAGTCCCATGCAATAAGGCTTTACTGGGCAGGTTAAATTTGAGGCTTCACTCTGTGGTCATTCTGTGCATTCTATCCATTAGCAATATGCCCTTTTTTAATACTACTGGAAAAAAAAGATTTTTGTATCGTTTCCTGTTATGTGGAAGTCAGATACATTTCTTCTCATAGTTTTGAGGAAGCCCAATGATTTTCAAATTTTCTTTAAATTATTCTTGCTCTCTCCCCCAGATCTATCTCTCTTTTTTTCCATATAATCAGAATGTTTTTCCAGTTGTGTAATTTTCTGGGCTCATTTTTCTGTTTCCTTTTTAGTTTCTGGAATTCTGACTTATAATGAAATAATCCTACTTCTCACTGAGTTGGCTGTTTTATTTGCATTTCCTCTGAATGTTTCTAAAGTCTTCTGTTTCCTCACTGTCTCTTGTTCTGAGATTTCTTGGTGTGCTCATTGTCTTGCCTATGCTAGATCATTATTTTTAACATTTTTCCTTTAGTTTCTTCTGTGTGCTCATGAACGTGATAATATACTTAGAGTGGAACCCTAATTTCATTGTTTATGACTGAGATAACCAGTACCTAGCACAGGTAGCACCAAATGGGGCAAGCTACATAAAATCATCTTTGTATTTCATGATGTAAAAAATGATACAAGATGGAGTTAACTTTAGACAGACTACTGAGTGGGGGTGTGGTAGGGGATTATAATCCATTATTATAGTGACTCAGAAGATAAAATATTAGAATTGGAAGGTACTTGGAGGTTATCTGGGCTGGTCCATGAGATGGAGGGAAGGGATCTGTTGATGTTTGTTCTCTCCATCACACTGTTCCTCTCCATGGGAGGGAAGGGGACACCAGAGTTATCCCCCCTCCCGAAAGGAAAAGAGTGTGGGAGCAGGCAAGAGGCTGGCCTGAACTGTAAAGAAGAGAAGAGGAAGCCCTGGGAAGTAATCAGAACAGAATAAAGATTTCTTTATGGAATGGGGAAGATGGGATGAAGTCTATTGGTTCCACTAGAACTTGGAACCCCAGTCTTGTTCCCCACTTCTCAACCAGTGTCTGAGCTCCTATTCTCTGCTCCTCCCACCACTGTCTGTGGAGGTAGCTCAGGGTCTAAAGTTCCTACCCTCTGTGTTTCTCAGCCTGGGGCAAAGTCCCATTCACCCGTCACTAAGTTATATTTCTGATG
>WOXC01010883.1:0-20000 GCA_011680675.1 Gymnobelideus leadbeateri | reverse complement strand
CCTCCTTCCTTCCTTCCTTCTTCCTTTTCCTCCTTCCTTCCTTCCTCCTTCCTTCCTTCTTCCTTTTCCTCCTTCCTTCCTTCTTCCTTCTTTCCTCCTTCCTTCCTTCTTCCTTCCTTCCTTCTTCCTTTTCTTCCTTCCTTCCTTCCTTCTTCTTTGTGTTGATGAAACTCTCCTTACATGCAGAACTGACTGTAGGCATATTTTTCAAGCTGACCCTTATATTCTATTAACCTATGTGATGTGCAAAGCAGGAAGAGGGCATTAGGTGTAATCCCCAAGGGGAGGAAGAACTGATGAACATTCTGACAGTGATGCAAATTCTTTTGATTTGTGGAAAATTATGACTCTGAGGAATGCACTTGTCTACAAAGTTAGCCCAGTACTGGCTGCATCAAAGCACTTGATTCCCTACTTTAGGGGATCTGTGATTTAGAGAAATGGATAGAAAAAAGCATTTATTAAGTTCTATGTGTGTGCCTAGCATCACTCAGCTATGGATATACAATACAATAACAAGCAAATGAAAGAGTCTGTGCACTCAAGGAGCTTACATTCTGATGGGGAAGAGACCACAGAAAGGGGAGCTGCGTGGGGAGGGAGTCTGCCAAGGAATGGCAAAACAGAATGGACCCTGGACAAATCAGCTCCCTTAAGGGTAGGTTTAGAGGAGCTCAGAATTGTGGTGGGAAGGCTGTGGAGAGGGCATGAGTAGAGATGGTACATGAGGAGACAGGCAGAAGGCACAGAATGCCTCCCACTGATGTCAGACCCAAGGTTCCAGGCCTCAGCAGTTAATTACCCTACAAGAACCAACTGGATGGCATGTCTGGTTTGTTGTGCTTGAAACCAAAGGCCACTTTTTGGAGGGGTTGGCCCCTGGGCTCTGGAGCATTTACAAACATTATGTTTGTCAGAGGCCAGCCAAGGCCAGAGAATAGAAAGTGATGGGGGTAGGGAGGATGGAGCCAGCTCAGACTGACTCTCCCTAGAGCTTATGGTGAAATTTTTAGTCTAAGCCCTTGAAACTTTGGCATTCGCAAAGGCTAAAACCAGGGCTTGATTTATTATTTTGTTGATTGTCTGAACTTAAGACAGTGATAGAGAAAATGCTGAGACTGAAGATTAAACTTAAAAGGGGATATGTTATATGTACATTTTATTTTTTTCCCTGAGAATCTCTTGTTAAACACTTACAACACACCACTGAGTCTCTAGAGAAGAGGCCTAGTGATTCACGGCGTCAGACTTTGGACGGTGCAGATTCTCTCTCCCCTTCTTTTCCCTCTCCCTTATCCCTTCACCACTTGTAATAATGCTGAAAATCTCACTGCAGAGATCTGAGAGGAGGAAAAGCCCCCAGCCCCTTGCTGACCCCCCAACCACTGAACCCAGTCACTCCAGAGATGAGGCTCTTCCTGCATAAATGAGAGAAGCTGTCCTTGGAACCTCCCTCCGGCTCCAGGACTGATCCCCAGCCATAGAAAGCAGCCCCTCATGCCAGCCTTCCAAGGTCTCTGTTGTCTGTAAAGAATACACTACTTCCCAACAAAACTCATTTGAGCATGAAAGTTTTGTGTGTTGTCACTCCAGTGTACTGCAATGTGTAAATGAGGGAATGGAGGCCCTGGGAGCCTAAGAAATCCCTGAGGCAGAATCTAAAGCCAGATCTTCTGCCTCTTTGCCCTCTTTCTGGCTTCCATTTTCCTCCTTACTATGGATTTACTAAAAAGCTGTTCATTTAGAGACATACTTGCCACTAAGTGTGGAACATTCAGACAGGAGAAAAGTCACATCTCCTTTCCACATTTCCCCCCACGAACCTAAAAGGCAGTAATTCACTACCTCCTGAGACCACCCTGTGCACATTTAGCCTTTGGGGACAGCTAGGTGGGGCAAGGATGCAGTGTGTTCATATCTGGGCTCACACGCCGTGTGACCCTGGGGGAGTCACTTCACCATATTTGTCCCAGTTTCCTCACCTGTTGTTTGGCTGGTGTCCTTTGTTGTCGAAAACCAAATGACCTCGCTATGCTAGAGTCAGGTTTCAGTGTGTCCGACTGTGGCTGATAAGCCCAGTGCCACCTGTAACGCCCTGCCACAGGCCGGGCACCAATAGCCTCTATGAACATTCAGGGTGGAGATGGTTCTACATTCGGGAGTCATGTGTTACAGACGGCTGAGCTGTTTCAGCTCTGCTTTGTTCACAGAACACACACACAGCGCCTTCTCTGATGAGGGCATGCCATGCTGGGCCGTCCTGTCCCAGGGTCTCCCATGTCACACAATCAATTCCAAAGTTCTTCAGAGAGACCTTAAGAGTGTCCTTGTATCGCTTCTTCTGACCATCCTGTGAGCCCTTGTCCGGTGTGAGTTCTCCATAAAACAGTCTTTTTGGCAAGCATAGGTTTACATTCAAAATAAGCTGGAGAAGAAACCGGTGAACCACTCTAATATGTTTGCCAAGAAAATCCCAAATGGGGTCAGACAGGAATGAACACCACCTCACTTATCTGTTGACTTATAGTATCCCTTCCCTGGCCCTCAAGAGGAATGTAAAGTCCTTGAGGGCAGGGGATATTTTTGTTTGGTGTTTGTGTGTCTTGCACCCATCATAGCCCATTTATCAGTGTAGGGGCTCAGGAAATGCTTCATGGACCACATTTTTTGGGAGTGTTCGGAGACTGGAAGGTTGACAGCATATATGTATGTATTCCTCCATATATCTGCCTGTGTGTGTGTGTGTGTGTGTGTGTGTGTGTTTCCCTTTTGGCAGACTAAAGTTACACGAGAGAATGCTGGGCTTGGAGATCCAAAGACCTTGGTTCCAGTTCTGCCTCAGACCCATATTAGCTGTGAGACCTTGCTCAAAGTAAATTTTAAGATTGCACCGGGTCAGTCCCCCCATGGCCTGGGGGACTAAGGGGAAGGAGTCCAGGTGGTCAAAGGAGGGCAGGCCGAGGACAGAGGAAGGGGAGGAGCCTGGGGGCAGAGAAGGGGGAGGGGCCTGGAGGCTGCCTTTCAGATTCCCTGAAGATCTCTCAGAGCAGCCTTCCAGGTACTTACCTGCTGTGTGCGGCCCAACTTTCTGACTTAAAGCTCCTGTAAGTAACTGAAGGCCCTGCGTCAGTTTCGCCCTGGGCTTGTCCATTTCCTCTGCAGGTTCCGTGTCCCACAGAGCAGGTGTGTTCTGTTCCTTCTGACTCCACACAGGGCTTTTTGCTGGCTCAGGACACTGCTAATTACTGGGAGTCCTTTTTCAGCCGAGCTTTTTGGGGCGTCGTTTGGCGTTTCTTGGAAAATGTCTGTTTGTATGATGTTTAAAGGCCCTCTTTGCGTTTCGTTGTTTCCTGGGTAAAGCAGACCATCTTTTCTTGGTGTCTTGCCCCCCGTTGGCGGTTGTGGTCCTTGGCCCTGCTTGCTCAGTTTTGCAATGTTTCTCTAGATTCTTCCTTTGGGTCCTGGATGGTTCCTGTCTCCATCACATTCACCTGCCAATTGGTTCAGCTGTTCACGCTTTCTTTCCAGATATTTATAACAAATAATAATGCTATGAAAATCTGAGTAACTATGGGTTTTTTCCTGCTCTCAGTAACCTTGACTTTTAACCAGGAGCATCATCTCAAGGTCAAAGTGTGGGAGACTTCTAGCCATTTTTCTGGAAAATTCCACATTGTTTTCCATAAAGGTTGAGTGGCCAGCAGTGAATGGATGAGTCAGTCTAAATACATCTCTTCTATCAATCTTAGTTTTCATAATTTTTCATCTTTGCCACGGTGGTGATTAAGGCATTATTTTAATTGATATTTCTCTTATTTAATTTAATATTTCTCTTATTTTTAGTGGTGATTTTGAAACATTTTTCATATAGTTGCTGATTGTATTTTATATACAGAAAACTGTTCATATCCTTTGCTCACTTTCCTCTAGGTCTTAATTTTATATATTTGTGTCAATTCCCCTTAGATTTTGTATATTAGACTTCATTGGAGATATTAAAAAACAAATCCCCCCAATTCTTCCAGTTGTAACCTCATTGATTTTTGGGGAGACAAAAGCTTATTGCTTATGTTTTTTTTAAGATATAATCTTTTTATGTATGTGTTTGTTTAAAATTCTTCCCCATCTATTAGTGTGAAAGATAGAAACTCCCATTATCCACTGATTTCTTTTTGAAAGTGATATCATTTTAAAATATGTAATTGCTGATCCATTCAGAATTTATGGTAGCTTATAGTTTAAGGTGCTTATTTCAATCTTTTTTTTTCCTGACCAATATCTTATCTAGTTTCATTAGAACCTTTGGCAAATAAAGAATTCTTTCTTCAGTAGTTTGTATCACTATAAAAATTGTTTTGTAGTTTGTTTTTTCTTTTCTGTAAGTCCTGCATATATCATGGTAAATTAACTCCCAGATAACGTATTTTGTTTCTATGTGAAATGGAATTTCTCTTCCAATCTTTCTCTTAAATCTTGTTAGAAATTTACAGAAATACTGATGATTTTGTAGATTTATTTTGAATCGTGCCTCTGTACTGAACTGTGTGTGGAGGGGTGTCCAACCCACTTCCGGAAGTTGGAGGTGTTGGTTCCTGTTTCAGTTTTTTTCAGGGTAGATAATTGATTAGTTCCATTCCCTTGTTCCCTCTCCTCATAATTCTCCTAAGACATTTCAAGCTTAACATACGTAAATGTAACTCAATATCGCCTCCCCCCTAAATGCATGTCTCTTCCAAACTTACCTATTTCTGCTGAGAATATTAGCACTTTTCCAGTGTAGTGCCAGTGCAATGTTTACAGCTCCCATGATCATGATCAAGTCCGTGACTATAAATATATTGCATGACATTCGATTGCAAAATATACCAAACTCTCCATATAGAGGACAGAACTGAAACATTTATTTAGACACCAGAAAACCCAATCCCAAAACCAGTAAGCTGATTCCATCATAATACCAAAGATATTCAGAAGCCATAATAACACTGAGAGAAACATAATCCTTCAGCCTTCCCAGAAACCAATATAAGATCAATGTTTACTCACAAACCTCTCTATCTCCTTTCTTGAGCACCTCGCTCTTCCACTGTCTCTCTGGCTTTGATTCCTAGCTTCCTGTGGGCTTTGCTTCCCTTCAGCAAACTTCCCACCATATGCTCCAAGGGCCTACATTCAGCCTATTAGGGGGCAGAGTTTACTTTCAAGGCAGGAGAGGTCTTCAAATTCCCCCCCACCCAGGTCTATTGAGGGGCAGGGAAGATCTTCATATTCTCATTCCTATTACATCCAGTTACGCAGATTTTGCAAACTTGTAGTGATCCACAAAGTCTCCCTTTCCTTCACACCATTATGTCTAGGCAGTTGATTGGGCTTTAAAAAAATATGATGATATCCCTTTTTATATTTAGATGATTGATGCATTTGGAATTTGTGTAGTATAAGGTACTGATTTCAGTCTATTTTACAAACTGATTTATTTTCTGCCTTTTTTGGGGGGGGAGGGCAATTGGGGTTAAGTGACTTGCCCAAGGTCACACAGCTAGTTTTTGTGTTAAGTGTCTGAGGTCAGATTTGAACTCAGGTCCTCCTGACTCCAGGGTTGATGCTCTATTCACTGCACCACCTAGCCACCCCTAAAACTGATTTATTTTCTAGTTTCACCAGAACCTTTTGGCAAATAGATTTCTTTCTTCATTAGTTTGCATCGATTCAACCAGCTCTTTTTGATTTGACCTTTACAGTGTCTCTCCCATCCACATTTCTTCTCACCCTCATGGGTTTTCACACACCTACCTCTCACCTACTTCCACATGGGTCTGTCTCCTCTTCAGGTCATCATTGGTTTGGCATAACTGCCAAAGGGATATTTCTAAAGTATAGGTCTAACCATGTTATTCCCCTGGTCAGAAAGTTTCACGGACTCCCTAAGTCCCTCTAGGATGGGGGTATGGGACTGTAATGGAAATGCAGATGTAAAGATCTTCCCTGCCCCTAGGCCCTTTGATGGGCTTAAGCGACTCTGAGAACCTTCCTTGATTTGAAAATGTACTCTGCCTCCTAACAGGCTGAATGTGGTCACATGGAGCCTGGGGTTCGAGGCTTGGTTTTCAGGAATGCCCACACCTTGATGCTGTGTGATTGGGCAGTGGGTCAAGAGGGTGGTTACATTCTCTGATCAAGGAGAAGGCTCTATAATCCCTGATGGGAGGCTTTGCTTTGGGGCTCACTTTGAGAAGTGTTGTGTGACTTGACCAGATGAGACTCTGGGAAGAAAGTTGAGAGCAACCCCCCTTCCTCCCCCCCCCACCTTTGAAAACCCAGATGTTGATGCTTCCCTCTCTGGTAACTGTGATTTGGTATTAATGTAATTGTTGGACAGTTTGGAAGCCTATCTGCTTGATCTGTTTGTTTCTCTGTCTTGTAAGTTCTGTCTGTTATACTCTGAAGTTCGGGGTGCTGACCTTTTTCCCCTGAACTACATAAACGATATGTTTGATTGATTAAAGTAAGCTTGTTAACCCATTTTGAGTTGCTTTCCTTTAGAAAAGCAGATCTAAGAACCTGTGTTGGCAGCCACCCTGGGGATGTTGGGGTGCTTGCTGCTACAGGGACCTGGACCTCTAAAAGGAAAAGTCCATGTCTTTGAAAGCAACACAGACCCTGAATATTCCCTTAAATTTTAGTAGCCCAGATCACTGGTGCCTCTGCCCTAGGCATCTGGCCCATCCCAGCCTGCCTACCTTGATTACTCAGTTAGCCTTCTTGACACTCGCAGACCACCCCAGGCTATTTACCATTCCTTAATTTCATCCAAATTTTCTCACTGTCTTTTTCTGTATAAAAGTACCAATTTTACCCCCATTAAATTTCACAGATTTGTTAGAAATCTCACCTGCTTCTATTGGCATCACAGTATTGTGCAGATTTACTAGAATTCTTGCCTGCCCAATTGGTGTTATAATAAAACCTCCCTACTCTAACTGAAAGAAGGCTTGAGTAGTCAAATTCTTTCAAGGCAGACCCACCCTGTACCCTTGCATTTTGAGGTTCCCAGCACCCCATACTGCAACAGGGATTCTTAACTTTTTTGTGTGTCTTGGACCCCTTTGATAGTCTGACCAAGCCAGTAGTGCCCCCTTCTCAGAACCATGTTTTTAGATGCATAGAAATAAATGTAAGGGATTACAAAGGAACCCCGTTAAATTGAAATAAGGATATATATATATATATATATATATATTTTTTTTTTTTCTTGCCCACAATCAAGAAGCATTTATGAAGCACTTCCTATGTTCTGTCTCCTGGGCTAAGTGCTGAAAATACACACACACACTCATACACACACAATCATACTCACACACATAACACAAAATAATTCCTGCCCTCTAGAAACTTATAATCCAGTGAAGAAAACAGCTGCTAAGTGCATTAGTTTATACGAGATAGAGAGCAGATGAAAGGCAACCTTAGAGGAGGAGGCTTTAGCAGTGAGGTGGGCATGGGGCAGGCATAGGGCTCCTACAGGACTTGGTGCTTGAGCAGAGTCTTAAGCCAGAGATGATGAGAAGTGGCAGGTAGGAAGGCGAGTAAGTCTTCCAGGTCTGGGAGGAAGCCAGTGCAAAGGCACAGGAGAGGGGGAATCTTGTGTGAGTAAATAGAACTGTATGGCTCCCTACTGAATTCAGCTCAATTCAGTCAGCATTTATTAAGTGCCTTCTACATGCCGGGCACTGTGCTAATCTCCAGGACTACAAAAAGAGGCAAAAGACAGTCCCTCCTCTCCAGGAGCTTACAGTCTTTTTATTTTTAAGTTTTTAAGTTTTTAAACTTATTTTAAACTTAAGTACAAAATAAGAAAAACAAAGTGCCATGTACAAAGCAGAACATAAGACAGGATTCAATCTAAAGCAATGAATTTCCATTTCAAGAAGACCTATAGAATAAATACTGCCCGTTGTTGTCAAAGCTGCCCAGCTTTCCCTTGCTTCCTTGTAGGTTGTCCTTTGTTCTCTGCTGCACACTTTTTACTTCTTCCCCCCTCCCTCAGGCTACAATGAAGGGTAGATATCTATCCATATATGTACGATGTCTATAAACATAGGCATGTTAGCGCCTACTCATCCCTGGAAGACTGTACTATGTGATTTCTACTTGCCGTCTGTTTCTCTGAAGGTGGATAGTGTCTTCTTTCCCAAGTCCAAGTCTTTCCATGTTTTTCTAAAGCAGCCAGAGGAGCTCAGTCTAATGGGGGAGACCACATGCTGACAAACATATACCGAGAGAAATAGGCAACATTTGACCGAGGGAAGGCACTAGAATTTGGAGAGAATGTTGGGGAAGGCTTTCCGCAGGAGCCGGGATTTTAATTGGGACTTCAGGGAAGTCTGAAAAGAGAAGGGAGGGCAGTCCAAGCTAGGGGGACAGCCAGAGAAGGCCTGGAACACAGAAATGGAGGGTCTCGGTCCTGGAGCAGCCAGGAGGCCTGAGTCTTGGGCTCAGAGGGTGTGTGTCAGGGAGTCTGGTGTAAAAGGATTAGAAAGGGAGCCTGGGGCATCATGACTGACCAGCCCAGCATTTTTTGTTGCTCCGGGAGGCAATGGGTGGTCCCTGGAGTTTACTGAGTAGGGCTTGCCATTCAGGAAAACGAGTTTAGTGATGTAAGGGAGGATGAGAGTGTGGAGCCTTGAGGCAGGCAGCACTCACTCCCCACCCCCTAAGCAGGGTAGGGCAATAGCCCGGGTGTGAGGTGAGGAGGGCCTGGACTAGGGAGTGGCTGTGGCAGAGGGGGAAAGACCTTGTTCTGGGTTGGGGACCTGAGGCAGGGGGAGAAGGTGGGGCGGGGGAGGATTTAGGGGGCATCCTGTGGCAGCTCTCAGCAAGGAGTGGTGAGGTTGGAGGTTAGAGAGATTAGGGTAGAGGAGCAGAGGGCCCTGAGGGACCGCAGCCTGGCAGAGTGGGCCAGTTCTCCCCACCACAGGCTCCATGGGGCTACATTCAGCCTATTAGAGGTCTTCAGATCCCCCCCAGGTCTACTGAGGGGCTGGGAGGCTCTTCAGCCCCACCTCTGCACAGGTCCCGCAGGCTGGCTGCCTCAGTTTCCCCCTCCCCCCACACCTCTGTCTGTGGTCAGCTGACCACGCTCTTCTTCCTGCCCCTCCCAGCCCCCCACATTGAGATGACACTTTCTGTCTGTTGAGTCTTTGCCCTAGAAGCTCAGGCTCAGCCGGCGGGGGGCGGAGCGGGGAGCTCTGGGCGGGCCTGGAGCGCTGACTCCGCCCTGAGGGCGTGGCCTCAGCCCTGGGGAGCACACTGGGCATGCGCCCTGGTGAAAGTGAAAGTGACCTCTGCTTCCTGGCCCCTGCCCCTGCTCCCGCCCCCTCCCCCTGCCTACAGGCCCCGGGGACTAGCCCCAGCTTGTCCCGAGACTCTGGCCGGGGAGACAGACGGGAGCTGCTGCTGCGGGCCCTCGCGGTGAGTGCGGGGGCCGGAGACCCCTCCTCGGCTGGTCCGGGCTAAGTCCTGGGCCCGCCCCCGACGGGGACCCCCACCCCGGGAGCCCCCCTGCTGTACACCCCCTGCACCTGGCAGGCGGACCAGAGGACTCCAGCACATGACCCCCCCCACCACACAGGGCCACCCCGCTGCGCTCACCTTTCCCCGCCCCCCCCCCCCGCACCTGGCGGGCGGACAGGGGGGCCCCCAGCTGTGCAGTCTCCCCCCTTGCACCAGACAGGGGGACCCCCAGTATACGACCCCCCCACCACACAGGGCCACCCCGCTGCGCTCACTTCCCCCCCCCGCACCTGGCAGGCGGACGGGGTCCCCAGTACACGACCCCCCCTCATCCAGGCAGGGGAACAACCCCAGTACAGGACCCCCCCTTGTACTAGACAGGGGCGCCCCTACTGTGCATCCCCCCCCCACCTGGCAGGCAACAGGAGGCCCCCCCAGCTGTGCATGCCCCCCCTTGCACCAGACAGTGGCCCCCCAGTACACGACCCCCCATCCAAGCCCGGCCCCCACGCTCCCGGAGCACTTGCTTGGGTCTGCCCAGACAGGAGCCCCGGGAGGCTGGGCCCCAGCTGCCCCTCCGCCCCCGCACCCTGTGTCTGAGCCCCCCCGGGGGCAGGAGGGGCATGCCAGGTGCAGGTGCAGGTGCAGGTGCAGGCGGCCCGTGTGGCAGATGCTGACATGGGGATGGGTCAGAGAGATCTGACTGGCCGGAGGAGCAGATTGGTGCGGGCCTTGGGGCCAGCACTGTGGACGGCCCGTGCCTAGACAGGACTAGGGTGAATAGGCTGATGGGGGCCGCAGATGGAGACCCATCGGCAGGAGTCTACAGAGAGGGCGCAGAGAGCCCATGGAAGAGTAGGAACTACCTGGATCCGCAGGCCTAGGCAGTAAGCTGGCTCTGGAGCTCCTTCTGTACCAGTCCCCCTGCTATGGGCTGTGCTGTCCAGGCTCTTCTCCTGGGGGGAAGGGCAGAGGGGGGCGAGCTGCCCCCCCCACAACTGGCCCCCTGGTCTGCCCCCCCCCCCCCCCCCGGGCTGGCCCCCTGGGTTGGTCCCGGTGTGTGGAGGGAGGTTCCCCATGGCTAGCATAGCCAGGTTCAGGCCTTCTGGGTGGGTGCAGCTCAGAACACCAGGATGCCATGAACACCTGTAGTTTTGCTCTCTCCCCATAGCCCTACAGCTCCTGGGCTCAGGTTTCCTCATGTCAAGTGGGTGGGTTGGGCTCCATGCCGTCCCAGCCTGTCCTGCCCTGTCCATCCCCTCATCCTGGGCGCTTGCTGGTTTGAAGGCATCTTGGCATCTCAGGAGGGAGCCTGGGGCTCATAGCTGTCCATGGACCACTTTTACAGATGGGGGAAGATGGGCCCAGAGAGGGGCTGTGGACCTAGGGGGAACAGGAGGGGCCCAGGCAGAAGGAGTCATCTAGTCCAGATGAGGAGACTAAGGCCCAGGGCAGGCTCGTGAACCACAGCATCAAGGGCCCTCCAAGGCCGTCCAGTCTAGCGTCCTCATGTTCCAGAGGAGCAAGCTCAGGCCCGCAGAGCCCGGTTACTTCTGCAATCAGAATTCAGATTCCAGGTTTGGGATGCTTGCTTCTTCCACTAGGGCTCAGATGTCTGTCTGCCTTAAAGGCTTGGTAACCCAGGCAGGCCATAGTAGTCCCTCCCCCCTTTTATAGGTGAGGGGCCTTGCACAAGGTCACCTGGATAGTAAACTTCAGAGTTGGGAGGTGTCCCCTGGTTCTAGGTTCCTTAGTCTCCCAGTCTCTCCCTCTGCCACCCCCCAATACTGGTCCTTAGCAAGGCATGTTCAGCTCGGCCCCCCTCTGCCTGTGTGTGCAGTTCAGAGACCCTTGCTCAATACTCCTGAAGCTAGGGTGCTTAGGCTTCACTTCCCTGGCTGGTGTCTCTGGAAATTTTTATTTCCATACCTGCCTTAAGTACCCCCACTGTACCAAGTAAAGCCAAGGAAACAGCAGTAAAGCCTGACCTCGTGCAGTGGCTGGGGCACGGGCAGTAGAGCCTGGCCTCATGCAGTGGCTGGGGCACAGGGGCTCTCCCCTGGAGCTGCCGGGCAGTGTTTGCTGGTGCTTTCTGATGGCCTGAAGCAGCAGCAGTGCTCACTCCAGATTTCCATCCCCGACTTTTTAGTTGGGTGGGAGAGGAGTCAGTTATTGGAGGCTTAATGTATAAATAACCTAACTTTACTGTCCCTGGCATTTGTATACATTACATCCTAATTACATCCATAAACATCTAAAGTAAACAAAGTGAGGAAGAGGGGCCTTTATGGCCTATACCCTAATCCCCAAGGCAGTGATAATACAGTACAGCATTTCTCAGCTATATATTCCTCACTTGGTGGGTCCATCATTTCCTGAAATCTCAGTGGTTTTTGCTCTCAGTTTTCTCAGCTCACTGGCTAGCTTTCTTTTGTACCTCTTTGTAAAACTTCCTCCTCTGGGTCTAGGTCGGTTGGGCGTGGCTGGGGGTGCAGGCAGGGAGTTCTGCTTTGGGGCTTTGTGGGGAGAGTGGTGCTGTCCATTCTCAGAATACCAGCCTTGTTGAAAGGGAAACCATCTCCAATAGATATTTGGATACAAGGCAAGTCCATTTCAAGAGATGTGTGCTCCCCTCCCTCCATCCTCCCCAGGTCATTGACAGTTGGTGTGGGTTCTTTTTCGTGAAATCCCTTGGGAGATTATATTCCTTTTCAACAAATTTAAGTAGACCAAAAGAAACTTGATTTCCTTGCTGGGAATACTTTATACTAAAACAGAATTACCATGAAAAAAATCATTTTTTTTCTGATTGTTCTTTTCCCCCTGGCACCAATTAGTACTTTGTGAGCTCAAGCCACGTTAATTAATAGGATATTTAGATTTACCAGTACATCAGTAATCTGCATAAAACTGCGATTTGACTAAGACCTGAGAGGATGGGGGGGGAGCTTTCACCTGGATGTCCTCTGTGGGCCTCGCTTTCCTTTTCTATAAAATGAGGAGGACCCATGATGCCTGCCCCTTGGCTTGTTCATTGAAGTCCTCGATTTAGACCTGGGGGGAACCTTGTGGTGAGGGTGGGCCATTTTACAGATGAGCTCCCTAAGTAAGGCCCAGGAACTTGGGATGACTCACTCCAGGGCCCATGGGTGGTGGAGGGCAGAGCCCAGTGTGAAATGAGGGTCTTGCCTTTGGATCTCATGCTCCCTCCGTAGTGGAGCACCCCCAAGAGACTCTGGGTGGGCACTACCTCACGGGCCTGATGCTGTATCATGTGAGACCAGTGTTAAAGGTGAAGACCCCAAGGCCCAGAGTGGTTCAGGGACTTAGCCCTGGTCACACCACTTATCAGTTATGCCCCAGGTTTTCAGGCCAGATCGTGTTCTTTCCACAAATGTCCTTCTTTTGCATAGGAAGAAGGTCTGATTACGGGTCTGATAATAATGCCAGACACTATTTATGTAACACCTACCATGTTCCAGACACTGTTAGGTGCTTTAGAAATGTCTCATCTGATCCTCACTGCAGCCTTGGGATGTAGGGGCTGTTATTATCTCCATTTGACAGATGGGGAAACTGAGGCAGACAGCTTTTGTGACTTGCCAAGGGTCTGAGGCTAGGTGTTTTGTGCCCCATGGTACTCCCAGCTGCTACTGCACTGAGGCCTAACCTTCAGCGCTGGTGTTGGGACCTGACCTCAGATCTGCTGATCCATGGGTCATTGTGCTTCCCATCACACTTAGTTATGCCCATGATGGTCACAAACACAGAGCTGCTCTTGGCAGCTCCTTTTGGGGTAACTGTGGGGCCCAGCCATGGGGAGCAGCTAGGCAGGTGATGGTGTCAGAGTGTGGTTGAGTTTGATGATGACCAACCTGTGTCCTTGGAAGACTTGTATGATTTGGTGCAGAGAGAGGGAAGGGAGCAGAGCAAGGAGAACAGTGCCAGGACCAATCAAGACAAAGGAGCCTTGCCTTTGGCCTCCTGGTATGGGGAGGGGCCGTCACAGTGTGGGGGTGATGGGCCCATGGCTGGAAAAGAGACAGACACTGGATGTTCTGTGTGTGTCTGTGGGTGTGTCTCTGTGTGTCTGTGGGTCTGTGTGTGTGTCTGTGGGTGTGTCTGTGGGTGTGTCTGTGTGTGTGGGGGTGTGTGTCTGGGTGTGTGTCTGTGGGTGTGTCTGTGTGTTTTGGGGGTCTTGAGGTGAGGTGATGGGCCCAGTGTAGGGGGTGGTACTTGACTGTGTTGGCTAAATTTTTTTTGGGAGGGGGAAGATAAATGACAGGAAGAGGAAGGCTAGTGATTGTAATGTAAGAGAAGAAAAAAGCAAAGTGTCAAGGAGTGTTTCCAAATGCAGAGCAGACAACAAGGCACAGGAGAGCCACCAGGCCGGAGTGGTCTTTGGAGCTCAGGGTCTGAGTGTCTCGTAGCTGGAGCCTGCGGCGGCGGGCAGTGGAGATCCATTCTGTGTTCTCTTTATGTAGCAATCTTCGCCTTCATATGTTTTTGTCAAATTCAGAATAACAGCAAATAGAAGTTTTTAAAAGGAGGAAATGCAGTAAACTTGAATCATGCTTTCCTTGCAGCTGGCAATGAGCTCCCCACCCTCTGCTTACCTGTTAGTCTCTGGGTGAGAAAGGAGTGCTAGGGAGATGGAAGTGTGGACGGAGCGCTGGGCCCTGAGGTCCAACCTTGCCTCAGCTCTGGACCTGTTTCCTCATCCGTAAAAAGATGGCCGCCAAGCTCTGGTGATGAGTCCTGAGCCCGCTGGCCCCACCTTGGTCACTTCACAACCCTGTCCGAGACTCTCTAGGCGCCGAACCCAGAGTATGAACTGCCAGGTGAAAGGTTTTTCCTCACTGCAAGTGCCATCCCCCAGAGAAAGCCCAGGCTGAGCCCTCAGGTCTTACACCTTGAACATCCACACCTGCCTTGGCCAATGGGTGGGGCTTCCTGCGTGGGTGTCACATGAATGCAGTTAAAGCTAAGACTCATGGGTTGGGGGGCTCCTTCCTTGTGTGACCCTTGCCAGGAGCAGAAGGGGAGGTTCCTGGGGCTACAGAGCCCGTCCTTTTAAATAGCTCTTACCCAGGAGCTGGGCAGGAAACTATCTGAGCAAGATTTTTTTTTTTAAAGCTTGCTTTCTATGGTCACAGATATCCCATGGCTGATGGAGATGTGTTTTTCCCCTGTTTTGGAGTCACTTTTATGCCTTGTGTTTGGAGAAGGCTGGAGCTGTGCCTTCTCTCTGGGCCCCAGCCCGGCCTGAAGGGGCAAGCGTCCTCCCTCCCTCAGCACTCACTTTGCCTCAGTTTCCAAAAGGCCCCATTTGGGGAATCATTCATCAGGATTTTGCTTTTGTTGCATTGCCTCACAGTGGTTTGGTCTGCCACACTTTTCACTTTCTTTGTCGCTGAGCTGCCCAGTTCGACCCAGTTGCCCACAGTGGACATTGACGCTCCGTGATGTGTAAGAAGGTAAAAGCATGTCACCATTCTGTTTAATGCTGCCCAGACGGATCAACAGTGTCCTGACTGAGGGGCCGCCATTGCTGCTGGCAGATGGCTGCTGGGCCCAGGGGAAGCCGCCTCCCCGGTCCCTCGGTCCCCAGTGGCTCTCTGCTGACCACATGCCGCTCGTTATAGCCAGCACAGGAAGTGAAGCAGGTACACATTGTACACACTTTTCTGTTGTGACAACTTTTTTGTTTGTTTGCTTTTAAATTTATGGAGCCCCTGGCTTCTGTGGAACACAGATGAGAAATCCCAGGAACAGGGTCCTCCAAATATCCCTTTATTTCTCATTTCCCCCACACCCCATCAAGGAAACAGTGGGACACAATGCCATCATTTCACAGATTTGGAGCGGGCCTAGGGGCCCCACAGGCCTTCAAAGCCAGCCTTCTCCTTTGGAACCTGAGGCCTGCAAAGTTCACACGGAGGGAGTAATTAGCAGAGGTGGGATCAGAACCAGGGTTTCTGTCCTCAGCTCCAGAACCTGAGGAATAGGCAGACTTGTGTATCTTTTTAAGGTTCACCAGTCACTGGGGCTCAAAAACACTCTGGAATGCAGGGTTGTGGTATTAGGCCTATTGAGCAAATGAGGAAACAGGTCCAGAGAGGAGTAATTTGCT
Source organism: Gymnobelideus leadbeateri (assembly GCA_011680675.1). Lineage (NCBI taxonomy): Eukaryota > Metazoa > Chordata > Mammalia > Diprotodontia > Petauridae > Gymnobelideus > Gymnobelideus leadbeateri. The sequence goes on along the minus strand of WOXC01010883.1, from coordinate 4,354 downwards.
TATGTCCCAGTTGCCTAGGCGGGGTGTTGGGTGACTGTCCAGGTATCCATCAATCCATCTGGATTCAGTCAGTCAGCCAGCACTTAGGAGATGCTTATGGTGTAATAGCCACAATGCTAATTGCTGAGGAGACCAAGAAAGGCAGCAGTAGTAACACCTTAGTCCCTGCCCTCAGGGAGCTTATATTCTGTTTACACTGTGAGCATTCCCTTTAGGTGGTGATAACCATATTAAGGGATTGATTGGTGATGGTGAAGATGATAGAAATGTTCATAAACTGCATTGCTTTGAAGATCTTTTTGAGGGGCAAGATGGCTCAGTGCCTAGAGCTCAGAGGCTTACATGTGACCTCCCATCTGGGCCTCATTGGTAAAGTGACAGGTTTGGATGGTTCCTTCCAGCTCTAGCTCACCCTACCCAGAATCCCAGGGGGTAGGTGCCCTGGCTCCCTTGTATTTCCCACCTACCACAACTCTGTGCCCTTGCCCACATGGCCCCTGGCCTCTTTTGAGGGAGGTCTTAGTCCTGTGATCAGCGTGGCTCTTCTGACTGTCTGTGGAGAGACTTCCAATGACTGAGGGTGGGGGAGCTCTGGCCTATTCTGGGTGCCAATTTTCCCCCAAAGCCTGGAGCACATGTCTGTCCCCTGCTGTAAAGCTTGGGACCAAGGGTCAGCTGGAGTGATGGGCTGTCTCTGCTTCATGCCTCCTGAGATGATGGCTGTAGCTTGCCACAGGAATATCCACTGTTGTCCTCTCTACTGGTGCCATAACCCCCAAGGCTCCCACCCAAAGACCAGCGACTTGGTGGCTTTTGGGTCACTGCAGGGTAGTCTTGTGTCGAACTTTCCACTCTTCCTGCATGGGGAGGACTTTCTGAGCTCTCCCTTCTCCCAATTGAAGCAACTCTGTCTGCATTCTTTGATGGGGAGCACAGCAGTTAGAACCTGAAGAGTCCAGTCAGTGCTTGGGCAGAGGCCTGGCTGTGCTCTGGGAGGTCATCTTCAGGACACCTTCCATCTACATGGAGATCATTCTCATTGAACGTGAGCTGGTGGCTCCTGAGAACTGGGCCGTTCCCCTGAGGCTACCTTCTAACCCGTTAGCTTTTGGGGTGATCCTGTCACTTAGGACTGCCCTCTATCCTTTCAGTCCTCCCCTTACTGAAATAGGATGTGAAGTAATTCCTATCCCCTTTACATGGATTTCCTCCAAGTGCCTGGGGCTGGTCATTCAGTTAACACAGAATCATTAAGTATGCCAATAAGCCTGGTCTTGGGTTCCAGTCCTTTCTGTGATGGAAGCAGCTCTTTACAATAGGTACTGGGTGGAGCACTAAGAGCGCCAAGATCCTTGGCTGGAAGACTTGGGTGAGAATCCCCCTGGGCACCTGCCAGCTGTCTCCTGGAAGCCTGTTCATCCTCAGTGCCCTCATCTGTAATTGGGGACAGCAGGAGCCCCTGCCTCCCAGGGCTGTAAGGATCAAATTAAGTGCCTTACAGATCTCAGCTTCTATGAAAATGCTATGTTTATTAGCATTGTTGGTAATAATGCTGTTAATCCTTGGTCTGCATGAAAAAGGGGCTCCTCCCTGAAAGCTTAGAACACTGAAGAAATCCCTGTTTGGGGCTGTGGTGGGGAGATGTGCTGGGAGCACAGAGACAGATTGACCAGTCCCTGCCTGTCCAGTGAGGAGAGACATGCACATGGAACTCTGTGTAAAATATAGACTTGGTCAAAGCATCCACTGGTTAGTCTTTCTTTGAATTCCTATTAATTCAGTTGAGTGTCTGCCTTGCTTGGGCCCTGAGGATCCAGACACCAAAGGGTCTTTGTGTCACTAAACAAATCTCGGCCATCTCCCCCAGATTCGCTGGTCAGCACTAAGACCAGAAGGCCAACTGTTATTGCTTTTATGTGGCCCACAACTCTCCCTTCTCCAGTTTTTCCTTATACCTCTCCTTGGCACTTGGTCTGCCCTCTCTCTGCCTCCCAGTCTGTGGTTATTTCCTTCCCTTTGCCTTTTTAGGGTTTTTCTCTCAGCTGGGATACCTTCCCCCTCCCCCCCTCTCCCCGGCCTCCTGGAGCAGGCAGGCCTTTCACAGGTGGCCCCTTGATAATGTCTGTTTGATGGAGCCAAGCCCACTGGTGAGAAGTCCAGGGCTTGTGTCCAGTTTAGCTTTCTGCTTGCTGTGTGACTGTGGACTTGTCATTTTCCTCATCTCCCAGATGAGGTGTTTGGGCCAGGTGATCTTATAAGACCCCTTCTAGCTCTTGGTTTCATGCCAGCTTGAAACCCCCAGCATTCTCTGGCTTTGCCTTGCGGGACTTCTTCCCCTGGGTTGCTCAGGTTTTGTTGACCTTTGTAGAGGTGGGAGCTACTCAGCTTCAGGGGTGGGTGGGAGGTTTTAAAAACTTTCTCCCAAGCCACTGATGGAAAGTGGCTCACAGACCTGAAGGATGGGTCACATAGTAAGGCATTTTTAAGGTTATGGCAGGGAAAAATGTTAATTAAGCTGTTAACTTTTACTTCACGTCCCTCATCAGTGCTGAAAACCGCTCTTGGCTCAGGCCTTACATGACAATCGCCGTCCAGGCTAAACTCCTAACCTTTAAAAAATAAGCCGTGTGCTCGTCCCTGCTGGGTTAGCATGTCTGTCACGGCAAGGAGAGGCCTGCTCTAATTAGTACAAATCAAGTCCCATGTTAGGGGCTGCGCTTGGCTTTATGTTGTGCTATTAATATTTAAAATGCGGATTTGAATTCTTTTCAGTTTTCTTTTTTAGCGCAGCTATGTTTGTTGTTAATTCCATAGTGAGAGTCTCTAAGAATCTGATTAACCCTGAGGGTCATCTTATAATGTAATTATTAATGATTGATTCTGTTTATCCTAGAAATCAATATAGGAGGCAGAATGGTTCGGTCTGTATTTGGACTCAACTTCTTACATTCTGCAGACATGGTCCTGTGACAAAATGCTTGTGCCTTTATTACCCTGAGCGCGTCGGATGGATCGGAGGTGTGTGATTAGTTTCATATAATTATTGTGATAGGTAGCGTTTCTTACATGACTTATGTTAATATGGCAAATAGTGTTAACATCTCCTGCCACTAATAGTTAGGGTGGGGATGTATAGTAATTGATCTTCCTGGGAGTGCTGCGATGGAAAAACAATTCCGGCTGTTTGAAGTATATTTTACAAGTGTGCACGGGGCCTTTGGGATGTTGTATGGAAAAACCCAATTGTACAGTTGCCATGGGAACCCAATTAGAATAGATTGCTTGAATTTTTTCTGTCTTTCATCTTGACCAAAAATCTAATGTACTTTAAATGTTTTCATATGGAATTTTATTCATATACTGACTTGATATAGTGATGGATCTTTCTTTCTCTCTTTCTTCCTTTCTTTTTTCTTTCCTTCTGTCTCTTCTTTCCTTCCTTCAATCCTTTTTCACTTTCATCCTTCCTTCTTCCTTCCCTCCCTCCCTTCCTTCCTCTCTCTCTTTCTTTTTTCCCTTCCTTCCTTCTCTCTCCCTCCTTCCCTCTCCCTCCTTCCCTCTTTCTTTCTTTCCTTCCTTTCTTTCTTCTCCACCACTGTTTTCTTACTTCTGAATCTCTCATTTCCAAACCCAGACTGAAATATGCTTAGGTTCTTTGGATCCCAGATAATTTTTTTTAATAGAAGATCTAGACAGTTTTGATCTTTGAATTAGTTTATTTTGGAAGGCCTGTGTAGCTTGTAGTCAGTTTAAACAAGCAAGGGGGGTTTAAAAATTACAAGCACCTAGGACTCCACCTTGACAATGAAAAATAGCTCAGCACCTCCTCAGACAGGAGGTAGGCCGCTTGCCCGTTCTTTACACCTTCAGCCTGAGTTTAAAAGACTTCATGTTGTTGTCAAGGTGGTGGGTCAGCAAATGGGAGCTGGCCCCAGGTCTGGGCATTTTCAGATGTAGATAGGTCCCTCCATCCTCATTATGGTCCAGAGTCAGTCACATTTGTCATGTTCAGCCTTTCGTGCTCAAATTATGATGGTGTCAAGAGTTCTTTGGCTGAAGGGTCTCCCTTATCTTCCCAGTTTCCACTCATCCCTGTTGGCCACATTTCATCTTCACTGTTAGTCTTTCAGTCAGCAGAATTTGGGGAGCACTTCATATGAGCATGGTGGGCCCCATGTGGAGAGCTGGGCAGTGAGTGGGAAGGAGGCAAGAGGAAAACAGGTGGAGACCAGTCTTAACAGATACGGATGAAATGGAAGGAGACCACTGCAGGACGAGGAATTTACAGCTGGGAGGGGGTTGGTCATTGTCTCATACAACCTCCTGAATATGTAGGCTTCCATCTCACACTATT
>WOXC01010882.1:155000-208873 GCA_011680675.1 Gymnobelideus leadbeateri | reverse complement strand
GCCTTTGCTTTCATGGAAAGCTTGGGGTCATTAAAAGAAAATCCATCTCAGTTTCCACATTTTCAACCCTGAGACAGACTCCCAATCTATCTGTGACATCTGTCCAAGATAAATGCTGATAGATAAGTACTGTAGACTGTCCATGAACTTGTATGTTGTAAACTGGTATGAGATACTTGTTATCCACTTGGTATTTCCTGTATGGATGGTTAGATCAACTATTTTCCAATGGTTATAGATAAGGAAGTAAAGCAAATTTTTGTGGCTTACCATACATTTTTACAGAGATTTTTTTCCATTTTTCCTCTTTTTATTAAGCTATTAATTTTTAGTTTTCAACATTCACTTCCATAAATTTTAAATTTTCTCCCCTTCCTTCCCCCTCTCTCCACAAGATGGCTTACAATCTGATATGGGCTCTACACATATATTCTTATTAAACACATTTTTACATCAGTCATGTTGCATTGAAGAATTATAACAAATGGCAAAAACCATGAGAAAGAAAACAAAACAGAATAAAACAAAACAAAATGAAAAAAAAAAAGAAAATAGTCTGCTTTGTTCTACATTTTGACTCCGTAATTCTTTCTCTGGATTTGGTGGTATTTTCCATCATGTGTCCTTTGGAATCATTTTAGATCTTTGCATTGCTGAGAAGGGCTTAGTCTATCAAAATCAGTCTTCATACACTGTGACTGTTACTGTGTACAGTGTTCTCCTGGTTCTGCTCCCCTCACTCAGCATCACTTCATATAAGTGTTTCCAAGTTTCTCTGAAGTCTCTCTGTTCATCATTTCTTATAGTACAATAGTTTTCCATGACATTCATATACCAGAACTTGCTTAACCATTCCCCAATTGATGGCTATCTCCTCAATGTCCAGCTCTTGGTCAGCACACACACAAAAAAAACCAAAACAAAATGCTGCTATAAATATTTATGTACATGTGGGTCTTTTCCCCATTTTTATGATCTCTTTGGTATACAGCCCTAGAAGTGGTATTGCTGGGTGAAAGGGTATGCACATTTTTGCGGCCCTTTGGGCATAGTTTATAGCTTACTATTGTTGCAATGTTACCTTTAATAGGTGTACATGGAGGACCTCACCACTCACAGTGAATCCCCCTTCAACTTGGACTCTAAACTAGACCTCCTATAAACTAGACAGTAGCTTCCACAGTGGTAGGACTTAACTTAACTCTTAACTCTTTTTAACTCAATTCTTAACCCTTCCACTCCTGAGTTAATCTGCTTGTCTTTTGTAGTTCCTCCAATTTTGATTATTTCTCTATTGTCTCATTATTATCAATTTTCCTTTATTGAGGTGAGACCCAAGACTTTTTGGTTGTAAGACCAAACTGTTGGCTCAGTGTGAACTTGTAGTCTACCCAAGCCCTTTTATGCTTTTCATATTTACCACCCATTGGCTTCTTCCATCTGGGATATCTGAAGCTGATTTTTTGGACTTGAAGTGTAAGACTTTATAAATGCTATTAGCAAATCTTATTCTGTTTATCTTGGCCTGAAGTCTGACATGCTGAGAAATATTTGGGTTCTCATTCCATTTTCTAACAGATTAGGTATTCACACATAGCTTTGGGCCATCTTGGATATGATCAGCATTCTAGCTTTGTTTTTATACTCCTGATCCAAGTTTATGGATTTGAGTCAAGTAATAATGTAACTGGGATGGTTACTCCTTTATAATGTAATTGGAGGTCTGGTAATGTTATGCCCTTTCATTCATACATTCGAGTATTATTTCCATTGAGATTCTAGTCCTTTCATTCTTTTAAAGGTTTTTTTTAGAATTTTGTCTAGTTATACAAGGTATCTCCCAGGCCTTTTGATTGGCATGCATCAAATACATAAATTAATATTCAAAGCTAAATGAATGAGGAGTTCTTTGTGTATCTGCACTACTCTCTACAGACATCTGCCCCTTGGCTCCTCATCAGATTTGTCTCCCTTTGTGTCTTTAGAAATTCATTCTTGAGCATCTTCCATTTGGCTGATTCCTGTATAGAATTTCAATCCAAGGGATCCTACCTCTTTTTTCTCAAAACTCTTTGAAAATCACCTTCCCACATCTGGAGTGTGTGTCAGAAGATACATGGTTTTCCTCCTCTTCTCAATCACAGACTTTGGGAGGAGTGGCCACTTGTCCTCATGGCTCTCATACTTTCCAACACAGTCATCAGTTTCTCCCCATTAACTAGAATCAGATACAGAATATAATCCCCCCTTTGGTTCCTCTGTCTTTTGAAGGGAAAAGTATAACCAAAGCAGCAAATCAAGAAATTATATGTTGATCCACTTTTGTCATAGGGAATAAATTCAAATAGATATCTGCATAAGTGAAGTGTCCAATCAACACTATCTCATGCTTTTATTCTGGGAGCATTAAGTCTGCTAAACTCCTCATCTATTTTTCTTCATATGAGTTTTTCTTCCAAATATACAGTACTGCCTGCCCTCCTTCCCCCTATGTTGTCTCACAAGGTCTACTTATCCAGCAGTTTAGCCTACTTACATCCCCCAATTTGCAGCAATATGTAAGAGGTCTAACTTGACTGTTTATATTGGGATTTTGAGTTCATCGCTTTGGTTGCCTGTACAGCACTTTAGGAATTTATGTGTGACCATTGAAAATCATGAGTTTCCTCTTGACTCCCTGCTTGAATTTTTTCTCTTGTGAACTTCTGATCGTCTTTACTGCTATTTTCTTTTTACAATGTGCCCACTCTCTATCTATCTAACTTGCCAGACATTTTAAAGTATTGTCTCATTTCCATCCCGTTCCATTTTACTTAAAGCCCTTTTGCTTAAATTCATAAGATTCTTGATATGCCCATTGTTGCTCTCTTTCTCTCCATACATGACTGGAAGCCTCTCCTTCTTATATTTCAAACCTGCTAGGAGAAAAGAACATTGTGAAGTGCAAGGTGCTATAAAACCAACCTTGCACTTCTCTCCAGTTGTCAGGGGTGCAGAAGGAAGACAACATGCCCACCAGCTCCAAGGACTTTATCCCCAGCATGGGACAGGATGCAGATTAATAGCAGTGGGGGATGTGATTCTCTCCCCAGATCCATTGCTGTATAACGGCATGCATGGCTCAGGAGAGCAAAAGCAAGGCCATCAAAGGATGCAATAGTCTTTTCAAGTCAGTGAGTCACTGCTTCTGGCCCTGTCATCATCCCAAGCTAATTTTGTACTTGCTAATGCACTGACTCTTTAATTCTGTCATTCAAAGAGGCCCCCAAATCCCATGGCCCACCTCTCTTCCAGGGAGAGGCATCAAACTGCCCCCAACTCAGCTCTCACTGGGTTCAAAGATTCTTTTGTATCAGCACAGATTCTTTGGTATCACCTTTCCCTTGAATAAAAAGCAGTTAAACAATGTCCTCACACCTAGAAATCTTGCAAAATTTAGACAAGACCGTGGAGAAATTTCATTTTTGTCCACTTTCTGGTGACTACTGCAGTCCACAATTCAAGGACTTGAGAGGTGCATCTCCTGTGCATTTTTTCTTTAAGCCATTTCTGGAATTTTCCTTGGTTTGTCATTAGCTCATAGATTGTAGCTGCAGAAGTATGATATTTGAAACATCTGCATCAAGCATTCAGATGGCTTTGCATCAAGAGAAGCATTTAGCTATGACTCAGTTTTAAGCATCAATCGTGTGTAACCTGGCCCTATACAGTACAATAAAGAAAGAATTTTAAGATTAAAAAAAATTAGACAAGACACCTAGAGCTCTGCTCCCACAGCCAGGGAAAGAGGCAGAGGATGCACCATCACCAACACTATCATGATAGTCCCCATGATGCTCAGCATGAAAAGTGCACCAGAAAAGAGCAATCCAAGGACTCAGTGAGGTTGTGGGGGTGATGAGGGGGCCAAGGTATTATTGAATGAGGGAATTAAGGGAGGTTTCCTAAAGGAAAACTCCTAATAGTTGGGGTCTTGGAGTTGGACTTCAAGGAAAGGGGAGAAACTAAGCAAGTGAAGAGAGGGGTGGGAAACATTCCATTCTGAGGGAAGATTGTGAGGAAATAATGGAAATAGGTGTTGTGGGAATGGGAATTTAATATTGTCCCTGCCCATTGGCCCTCTGACAGGCTTAAGTGACTCTGAGAACCTTCATTGATTTGAAAATATACTCTGCCCCTTAATAGGCTGAATATGCTCACATGGAGCCTGCGGTGGAGAGGCTTGTTTCTCTGGTACTTTGTGAATGGGCAGTGGATCAAGAGGGTTGTGACATTCTCTGATCCAGGAGAAGGTTATACATACCCTGATGTGAGGTTTTGTTTTGGTGCTCACTTTGGGAAGAGTTGTGTGGTTTGACCAGATGAGACTCTGGGCAGCCGTTGAGCCCCCTGGCTTTGAAAACCCAGATGTTGGTGCTTCTCACTCTGGTAACTAACTAGGTATGGATGTAATGGTCAGACATTTGGAAGCCTGGGTACTAATCTGTTTCTCTCTCTATTTGTAACTTCTGCTTGTAATTTGTTTGCATTCTCTGAAGTTCAGGATGCTGACTTTTCCCCCTGAACTAGGTAAATGATATATGTTTGATTGGTTAAAGAAAGATTGTTAACCCATTTTGAGTTGGTATGCTAGGGTGCTTGCTGCTACAATAAGGAAATGCAGATGGTGCATGGGGAATAGGGAGCCATTTAGCTTGACTGGATTCTAGAATATATGCAGGAAGATAATAAGAGGTAAGATTGGACAGATAGTACTGCCAGCTCATAGAGGGTTTTTAATGACAAGGTAAAAAGAATGGACTTTACCCAGTTTGCAATGGGAAACCATTGATGATTGGGGAGCAGAGGAATGAAGTCACCAGATCTATACATGAAGATTAACAGATAGGCAACATGAAGAATAGTCATGGGCCAGAGGGAGGGGGGAAGAATGAATAGGCATCCAACTGCAATTCTGCAAGCATTATAAGTGGTTTTGCCTACAGTAACAACCAGGAGTTTGCATTTGACTAGAGGTGGGGTGTGGTGTTCTTTATGTATGCAGCTAAGAAAATACATGGTAATTGGAGGGAGTGAGGAAAAGTAACTGGGGTATTGTACTTGTCCAGGTAGATAGTGCTGAGGGCCTATATGAGGGAAGTGGCAGGGGAAATAGAAAGGAGGGGGTAAACACAGGATGTTCTTCTGAAAAGAAAAAAATTGGAATTGGTGACAATAGCCTGTGTGTGGGCAATGAGGGAGAGGGAAAGACAAAGGTAACTCCAACTTTTAAAACATAGATAAGAGGGTGAATGGTGGGGCCACAGGCAATGATGAAGAAGAGCAAGTTTGGGGAGAAAGAACATGAATTTGAGTTTGGCCATATTGGCCACTTTGAGATGTCAGTTGGACAAATAGGTGGTGATATCCTAGTGGCAGGTGAGGTGATATCCTAGTGATGTGAGCCTGGAGGTCAGAAATGAGAAGAGTGGATAGAGAGATATTCTAACCATATACCCTGGGGCAAAGAGCTGGATGCAATCCCAAGATGTGAGCCTCAAAGGTCATCTTGATCGCCATGCCCTAGATTGCCTGTGTCCCCGGCTCACTGATGGTGAGTGGTAGAGGTAGTAGAGTCTGAGAAGTACCAATATTCTCTGCAGAGCACCTGCCAGAGCCTCCCAGAATCCCTGAGAATGGTGGCTTTGATGTTGATGGTACCCAACATTTCTTCTCCTGTGATCACATCTCTTGGCCTGTATCTGAGCCTCCCGATTGAATTTCCTCTTGACCCTAATTAAACTTTCTCTGGGCTGCTGCACTCACTCATCCTTTGCCTCATCTTTCAGTTTGAGCAATAATGTGCTCATGTTTCCTTGCTAAATACCAATTAAATCCACAGATCTCTGCAGCTCCAGGATGTAAAAGAACCCAACTGCACATGCCTGTGATTCAGGAAGCTCAGAATGCAGTCTCTGACAAGCAGGCTTGTTTCCCCTCATGCATATGTATTGATTTAAGTGGTTCTCTGTACCAGTCATCTGACATTTAATATACCATAATTGTATTATTAAATCAGAATGTGTATTTGCAATTCTGAAAGCACAGCTGAACTTTAGAGAGGCAAAGTCAGGCGTCTCCCACCTTCGATCCTTGCCATCCCCCTCACTTTCCCTAGACTGCCTTTGGCTGTGACCCCAGACTTTGCCATCTCCCTTGCTGCTCCCCAATCTAGTCACCTTTCATGCCTGCTTTTTTGCCTGATGAAAGGTGTCTATTTCACCTTCTCCCTTTTGGCATCATCTTCCTTCTATGCTTTCAGAGCTCACAAGATTAAGAATTACCTAACTCCAAAGCTAGAAGGGGTCCTAGAAACCATTTGATCCAACTTGTATCTGGCACAGAGTCCCTCCCATGAAATCCTGATAGATGGCCATCTTTCCTTTGTTTGATCATCTCCAGGTACAGGGAAGCTAACGGTTCTCAAGACAGCTGTGATTGTCAGGAGTACTTTCCCTTGACCTCCAAGCAATATCAACCACTCTACAATGTCTGCTTCAATTCAACCCTTTGGGCCCAAGAAGAACAAGTCTGTTTTCTCCTCCCCAGATCAGTCTTTTGAAGACTACAAGTGGAAGCAGTTCAATAAACATTTCTTAAGCCCCCAAATATGCTTGTTGAATGAGTCTTTGTTCCTGGGGAGCAGAGCCTAAAGAGGAGAGAACTAAAGCTGCAGAATAAAAGTAAAATGTGCAACTGGAATCACAGGATATAGAGCTGGTAGGGACCTTAGATCATTTACTGCAAACCATTTATTTTATAGAAGAGACAACTGAGGCTGAGAGAGGGGGAGACAAGGAAGGAAGATGCAGAACTGATAGTCCAGTCTACATTCTCCGATTCCACAGCTGGCCATTTCTCTCTCTACTCTTCTATGTTGTCTCTAATGTGTAACGGGATGGGAATATGTCACTTCAGAGGCTCCTTTCCCCATGTTGATGCACCATAGCATGGAAATATGTCAGAAAGAAAACCCCCATTTAGTAACTGTAGGGGATGATGCTGCATAATTCCTCAGTTAGAGCTCAGAATCTCGAAAATCAGTTATTTGGAAACATCATCAATTCTGTGTACTCTGCAAGGAGAAGGGAAGTTAGAACAAGAACAATATGCTAGAATTCCAGCTTTACTTATTATGGTTCTGTTTGATAAAAAGAGTGCTTGAGAATCACTGGAGGGTTTCCCCTTTCCCTGGCATTTTACCAATGAGGAAAAGTCAGATGACCTCACTAGAAGTTGAGGGTTTCAAATTCACCTGGACTTGGTTCATCTCATGTCAACAGAATGGTTCTAGTAATTGAAGTGAATTGTGTGAATACTTAAATAAATTCATGGTCTCACCCACGTGCTATCATCATTGCAGAATTTCAGAACCCATTCATATGTGTTTATCCTGTATGAATCCTGTAGGACCTTTTCATAAAGGTTTAACAGAGGAGCTATCCATGGTACTGATACAAACAGTCTCTGGTCCCAGGGATGTACTGGAAAGGTTGTTCCTGTCTTGCATTTTATTCTCCCTAAGCATCCATTGCCAATCTACATTTTCTGGTCTTGCATGCCCTTGATGATGGATTTCCTTTATATCATTCCATGTACAGGTCACCATTGGCCATCTTTTTTAGTGGGCCATCATTTGCCATGCATCTTTGCTTTGTCTTCTGGGTCACCCAAAATTGTGATTCTTTGGAGATCATAGAGTCCCAACTTCCCACAGAACATCTACTATTAAGAGTACATCAATGGTTCAAAAGTCTATGATTTCTTCAGTGTGGAAATTCTCTCTATGGTTTCAAGTCTTAATCTATCTATAGCTAGCAGGAAACAGATGCCTAAGACTGAGAGACTGAGTGGCTTACTCATGGTGACAGAGCTGGCAAGAATCAGATCCCAGATCTGCCTCAAACTCCATTGTATCACCATGACCCTCATTTAGACAGAACTTCCACGTGTGAAAGCACCATGGTTTTATTAGCAGGAGGGACTCCTTCCACCAGCACATGTTGTGATCTGTCTGTGACTTTGGAGCTGAGTCCTAAGAAGTTGCTTGAGGCATATGGCAGTTAAGTTTCCTTCCCAGGGTCTCATGAGCCCAGCATTCCATCCACTATGCTAAGTTATCTCTGTTTAATGTAATAAACATTGCATAATACATGGGAACTCAAGAAAAGAGTCTCATAGACAGAACAAACTCAAACAGTAAAGGATTGGTGTTTATAAAGGCATCAACTTTGATTTGGATCAAGATATAACACATTGCTTGGATAATTGCAGTGAATTCTCCCACAATCCAGCAGGAGACTGGGCTCTCATCCACTAGCTCTAGGTTAGGAAAGGGATTTGGAAGAAATTTTATTTCTGAACACAAAATAGTCCCTGCCTTCAAGGTGGTTGTACTCTTTTTTTATACTTTTAAAAATATTTATTTTTAGTTGTTAACATTTGCTTTTATAAGATTTTGAATTCTAAATTCACCCTCACTCCTTCCTCCCCAAGACCACAGGCAATCTGATATAGGCTATACATGTATGATCATATTAAACATATTTCCACATTAGTCATGTTGTGAAAGAATAATCAGAACAAAAGGGAAAAAAACATGAGAAAGAAAAAAAACAAACAAAAAAGCAACAAGAAAGATAAAAGAGCCTGTTTTGATCTGCATTCAGACTCCATAGTTCTTTCTCTGGAAGTGGATAGCATTTTCTATCATGAGTCTTTTGGAACGGTCTTAGATCATTGTATTGCTCAGCAGGGCTAAGTCTAACAAAGTCAGTCATCACACAATGTGGCTGTTACTGTTACTGTGTACTGTGTTTTCCTGGTTCTGCTCTCTTCACTCAGCATCATTTCATGTGCGGTTGCAATCTTCAAGTGTTTGTGGGAGGGTTATATTATAGATGCATTTATATGAGTGTAAGTTAAGCCTGAGTTGGGAGCCACTATTAACAACTAAGGCCCTGGGGAGGGGAAGGGGAAGCAGGGGTTTACTTGGGAGGGGGGGTGTCTTGAAACAAGGACCAGAAGTAAAGATGCTTTGCATTTCAGTCATGGGGAACATCCTGTGTCAAGGTGTGTGCATGCAGGAGATCAGGTGACAGATTTTGGCAAGCTCTGGTAGTCAGGGTTCACTGGGAGATGGTATTCATGAGGGGAATCTTAAGAAATAATCCTGGAAGGGAAAGTAGGAGCCAGATTAAGAACATTATTAAAAGCCAGTGTGATATGTTCGTGTTTTATCCTAAAGATGAGAGGCAGCCATTCTGGGATTTTTTTTTTTCTTTTGTTTTAGTTCTCTTTGAAAGGAGAGTCAGTCAGTAAATTACTAATCGCTTATTAAGCATATGCCAGGCATGGTGCATACAAAGGAAGGGAATGATAGAACCTTGCAGCTAGCACCTCAGTCTAGTGAGGAAGCCAGAAAGTAAAGAACAACTAGGTACATACGAGATATATTCAGATTACGTGGATGGCAACAAGGGGGAAAGCATTAGCAGCTGGTTGGGAGCACACTAGCAAAGGCCCTCTGGAGAATGTGGGGTTTCAGCTGAGCATTAAATAAGCCAAGAGAACCAAGAGATGAATATGGGGGAGGCAGAGAATTCCTGGCATGGGTTATAGCTAGAGCCAAGGCACAGAATCAGGAGCCAGAGGGCTTGTTCAAGGGTCAGCATCATTGGATCGAAGAGTATGTGGAGGGCAGTAAAGTCTAAGGCTGGTAAGGTAAGACGAGGTCAGTTGTGAATGACTTTCATTGCTTAACAGGATTTTCTATTTGATCCTAGAGGTCATAGGGAGCTTCAAGAACTTAATTGAAAAAGGTGGGGGCATGGTCAGACTTGTGTTTTGAAATATCCCTTGGAAGTTGAATGAAGGAACTGGATTAGCTATTAGTGATATTAGAGTTGGGCTGGAGAGGGGAAGGCATAGAGGTGAGGAGAACATTGAAGAGACTGCTCTAAAGGAGGACTTCAGAGGAAAGTGCTGAGGTCCTCCAAAAGGGCATTGGTCATATATGGAATACAAGAGACATGTGTGAAAAAGCAAAACAAACAAACCCAAAACAACCTTTAACTTGCAAGGGTTTAGAAAGCGATTAGATGTAGTAATTGAGGGAGAGGGAAGAATGTATAATGAGGGAAAAGGATGGTGTCTTTCACATAAGGAAGAAAGGATTTTGGAGTAGGAGGAGTGAGAGCACAATAACCAACCATGATTTCAGAGGACCCATGATTAAACTTGCTACTCATCTGACAGAGAGGTCATGGGCTCAAGATATGGAATGAGACATTATCTATCTATCTATCTATCTATCTATCTATCTGTCTGTCTGTCTCTCTCTCTCGATCTATCTTCCTATCCTTCTATCTATCTATTTATAAAATACAACCACTGTGGGATTTGTTTTGCTAGGCTATGGATATTTGTGTAAAGAACTTTGTTTTTCTTCTCCAGTGGAGATTGAATGTGAGAAGGAGAGAAAATTAATTTTTGTTCATTGAAAAAAATGATTTTTAAAAGAAGACATATTGAAAAAATACATCAAGTTTTCTCTGATAAGGGTTTCATTTCTCAAAAATACTGGGAATGAAACCCAATTTATAAAAAAAAAAGTAAGAACCATTCTCCAGTTGATAAATGGTCAAAGGATATGAACAGGTGGATTTCAGAAAAGGAAATTAAAGCGATTGCTTGTCATATAAAAATGCTTTAAATCACTATTGATCAGAGAAATGCAAATTAAAACAGCTCCGAGGTAGTACTTCACACCTATCAGATTGGCTAATATGACAGAAAAGGAAAATGACAAAGCTTGGGAAAAAATGGAGCATTAATGCACTGTTGGTAGAGCTGTGAACTGGTCCAACCATTCTGGCAAAGTATTTGGAGCTATATCCAAAGGACTGTAAAAATATGCATACCTAGGATGTCTATGAACTACCAACTGGAGAAAGATTCAACAAGTTGTGGTAGAGGATTGTGATGGAATACTATTCAGCTGTAAGACATGCTGATCAGATGAATTTATTTATTTTGTAATAATATTTTATTATTTTACCAATTACACGTAAAAACAATTTTAATATTTTTTTAAATTTTGATTTCCAAATTTACTTCCTCCCTTCCCTTCCCTCTCTCCTCCTTTAGACACTAAGCAATTTGATATAGATGTTTACATGATTCTACATATTTTTCATATATTTATATATTAGTCATGTTGTAAAAGAAAACACAGAAAAAAACAACCACCACAAAAATGCAAAGAAAGTGAAAAATACTATGCTAATATATGCATTAAGTTTCCATCATTTCTTTCTCTAGAGGTAGATAGAATTTTCCACCATGAGTCTGGATTGTTCTGGATCATTGTAATTGCTGAGAAGTTGATTCACAATGACCAGGTTTTTCTGAAGTCTTTGAGCAGGATGAATTTAGAAAAACCTAGTAAGACCTATATGAACTAATGCAGAGTGAGATGTGCAGAATACGAGGGCATCTGTACACCGTAACAGAAATATTGTAATGATGATTGACTGTGAAAGAGTTAGTTCTTCTGAACAATACAATGACCCACAACAATTCCAAAGAACTCATGAGGGAAAAGGCTATCCACCTCCAGAGAGAGAGAACAGATAAATTCTGAATGCAGATTGAAGCATATTTTTTTTCTTTTTCTTTCTTTATTTATTTTTGCAACATGGCTAATGTGGAGATATGTTTTCTGGGACTTCACATGTATAATGGTTATTATGTTGCTTGCTTTTTCAATGGGTAGGGAACATTCTGGGGGAGAGAATTTGGAACTGAATTTTTTTAATGAATGTTAAAAATAAAAGATATATTGATTTTTTTTAAAGATATGTTTATTTTTTTCATCAGGAAGGTGGGAGTTAATAATTATGTTTCAGGAGAGAGATTAAGCTAGGTATTTGAATCATTGAGAGTTCCTAGGATCACCTAGAGAGGGAGTAAAAGAGAAGAGGGGGGTCAGGTCAGAGCTTAAGGTCCAGGACAGTCTTAGAATGGGAAGGGATAATTTATCCCAACTCCTCATCTTAGAGATAGTGAGCCCCCGAATCATAAAAGGGAAGTAATGACCAAATTCACTACATAATACATTGAAGTTACTATTGGAATCTGGGCTCCATGACTCCTATTCTAGGTCTCTTCTCCTGCTTGTAGGTTGTTCCTTCAGTACATTGGCCCAGGGTGCTCCTATAAACCAAAGGTCAGCCAATGAGTCTGTCTCTTTGGAAAGGGATTGCAGATCCCATCCACTCAGTTCAAAGTACTGTCCTCTCTTTGTCCAAATTCATAAGGGGTGGAGTATTGGCTGCATGCCTTTCTGGATCCTGAGCCTCATGAGAGACTTGCTAGAGCAGCCATAAGGGGTCAAAAACACAGTGATGAGAAGGGTGCAGCAGATAGGTCTTCTACTGGCAGCTAGGTGGTATGGTAAACGGAGTGCTTGGCTTGGAGCCAGAAAGATCCGAGTCCAACTCTGATCTCAGACTTTTACTTGCTGTGCGACCCTGGGTAAATCACTTAACCTTTGTCTGCCTAATGGCAATCACTCCCAAGATTTCTGAAAGAATCAAAGGTGATAAAGCATTTAGCACAATGCCTGGCCTATATAGTAAGCAGTTAATAACTGCTTTTTCCTTCCTTAAAATGTTGGCTGTAGAGTCAAGATGATTTGAGTTCAAATCTGACCTCAAAAGCTTGTATTTGTGTGACACTAGATAAGTCATTTAACTTCTGTTTGCCTCAGTTTCCTCAACTGTAAAATGGGTATAATAATAGCATCTCCCTCTCAGGGTTACTGGGAGGATAAAATCAGATAATGTAATAAAAAGTGTGTAGCCCAGAGCCTGGCATGTTGCTGAAGCTTTCTAAATGCTTATTTCCTTCTTCTCTTCCTATTGAATGGGACATGGGGGCGGGTAACAATGGGACTGGCAAAGCCCAATCTATTCAGGGCATTGACACCTTTGCATGGAGGGAATGGGGAAGCGATGAGGCATGCACTTCCTTCTGCTGATCTTAAGTACAAGGTGGAACCTGGGCAGGGAGTCATCAAATTCTGACTCTGCGATTGACTATGGATTTAGGGAACTCAGCCATCATTCCCTCCATGGGTCTCAGTTTCCCCATTGATAAAATGAGGAGGTTGGACAAATGATCCCTCCCCACTCTAGAATTTTGTTATCTTCCTGCGATCTATTCTGTACAGTTGAAGACACTGGCCCAGAGGAGGCAAAGGGCTTGCTTCAGCTCTGCCACTTGCAACAAGACAGAGTGAGAGGAGTTTGGGATTTGAAGGCAAGGCCTATGGGTTTAAGACCTGCCTCCACTGTCTGCATGAAACTGGGCAAGTCATTGTTCCCATCATCATTCAGGCTGCCAGCCCCTCCAGCCAAAACTGGGGCAAAAGCCTCATGATCAGTCTTTCTGCCTGCAGGCTTTTTCCTTCTGCTAATCCAAGCAGCGCACAACACCTGATAACAGAATCACAGAAGCTTAGAGGCCGTCTTGTCCAATTAATCTTCCTTAGGTACCGTTAAGTAATCCATTTACCATCATGTGAATGTTATTCTAGTGATGGTTAATGGATAAAAAATCATGGGCCATCACAGTATCTGAGGAATCCAACTACCAATAACCCAAAGGGCAATGCTTTCAAACACACATTGTGTACATGAAGAAGCAGCTTCACAGGGCTTTCGATGAACTGTATCCACTAGACTTAGGCAACTTTCTAGGACTCACCTACAAGTCAGAGAAGGATTGTGGTCTACATTGCTGGAGGGAAGCTCCATAAAGCGAGTTCCCTATGCAAGTCATCATAGTCCCTACTGTTTTCTTTCTGCATCTGGGCACACATGTGGAGGACACAATGCTGAATGTTCCCCATTGCCATTGCTTTGTTCCCAACTTATCTCAGAGATGTAGGTAGAGAAAAGATTGCTGACTTGGATTCATGGATGGATAAATCAAGATTCAGAGCTGAAGGAAGGGAGAGTGTAAGTGTGTGGAAGCCAGGTGATTGGTGAGGAGTAGCTAACCAGAGAGTAAGGAATGAAATGATCCATATTAGTGGAGTTCTTCTGAAAGAGCAATGAGATGTGAGCTTGGGCAAGTCACTTAAACCTAATTGACCTACCTTTGCCCCTCCAAAAAGACCAAAAATGAAAGAGTAATGAGAGTCCCAGTCATCAGTCAAGACAGTGGCTCTAGGACAGGAGTCTGTCCATGCCATAGTCCCTATGTTGGAGGATAGATTATGGACATGGCTAGAGAGTTGAGAGAGAAAACATTTCTATAGAGCCTACTGTGTGCTATGTGCCAGGCACTGTGCAAATCACTTTACTAATGTTATCTCCTCACAACCTAGGAGATAGGTGCTATGATTTTTTTCACCCTACAATTGGAGAAATTGAGGGAGAAAGTAAGTAGTTACTTAGACTACATTAGTTACACAGCTAATATATGAGATCTTCCTGACTCTAGACCCAGCATTCTATCCACTGCCACCCCTGCATGAGGAACAGCAGGCAGGGAAGACTGGCTTGAAAATATAGGGAGTCTAGAAAGGAAGGTGGGAGTCCAATAGTGTTGTATGCTGTGGTAGAGGAGCTTGGCTACAAGGGAGAGGAATTTGTATTGGAGCCCAAAGGCCATCTCAGCAGAGATCTTCTCCTGGAAAACATCAGAGGAGACAGGCACAGCAGGCATTGGCAATCCTATTTTAGACAGAAGGAAACTATGGTCCAGAGATCCTTAGAGAGGTTAAGTAGTTGGTACAATGCCACACAGTGGTCCAGTGGCCAGCTTGCTTCCTCCACTCCAGCTCCAGTCTGTCCATGGGAATGAAATGCAATGATGACATTAAGGTCATCATTTCCCTCCATGCCCATGTTTGAAGGGAACGAGATTCATTTACATGTTACATTTACATTACTCAGTTGCATGTATGTGTAAATTAACTTTTGCTGTGCCATCTAGGGAGTGGGTAGGCATGTGGCAGATTCAGAACCAAGCTACATCCCATTGGTAATATTTAGCTGCCACCACCAACTTTCCATTTGTGGTCAAGGATATGATGTGAGTTACCTCCCCAAGGACTCCTGAGGAAATTTGGGGAGGGAGGCCGGCCCTGGCCCAGTGAGGAGGGGAGATGCACCCCTTCCGCTGCAAGGTAGAAAAGTCTCACTTCCATTTCCACATTTCTCCAAAGGGCTGTATTCCCTCACAGTTTTCAAATACATTTTTCAAACTCCTTTTCATGTAAAATAAATAGTAGTCCTGAATATTTTTAATTAGCAGCTTCCGAGACGGCTGCACCTGTTCCAATTCATCTGGAGAGCTGCATGCCCTTCCCCCTTTTCATTCACTGACAAGTTAATAGACATCCCTGCCTGGGCGGGTACCCCAGCCCAACTGGTGCAGCCTGCCGACAGATGTATGATGAAGCTCTGGCCGGATGCACACCACTGGCAGCAAGCTGGGAACTCTCTCCAGCACAATTTCCTGACCAGACAAGCCTTGACACTAAGGCTCGGTGGATTCTCTCTCCTGCCGTCACCCACAGACCTCACTCAGAGGCTGCTAAATCACTCTGGCTGCATCCTAGCCCAGAGAATGCTGGGAGCCATCTGCTTCCTGCTCTTCAGGGCCAGGGGATGGCTGAGTGAATGGGAAAGCCTTGGGCTGAATGAGCTCCTGGGTGTAGGCACAAGTGTGTGTGTGTGCCCAGCACACGTGGGCTCTCAGCACTGAGACGCTTTCAGGTAGTCCTGGCAGACCTCAGTGCAGCAGGAGCTGCTAGCTCTTTCTAAGGGTAGGGCAGAAGCAAAGAGATCTGACTTCCAATGTCTGTAGGAGAAAGAGGCTGGGATTGCTGCAGCCTCACGAAGGCCACTGTCCATGCCTCACTCAAAAAGTCCTCAGCTCTCCCTCATTCCTGGTCCCTGGGCCCTGAACATGTTCCACCCCCCCATCCCAAGCACTGAGGTCCTTGTCAGTGAGTCAGGAGAGGAATGCAGAGCCCCTGATGTGGCTGGGCTGGCCAATGTCATCCCTGCCTGGCCCAAGCCAGAGAACCCTTTATCAGCACCACGGTCAGATGCCACATTCTGGGCAGCCTGACAGTCAGAGTGACAGGCCCAGCCTGCCTGGGAGACTCCAGTGAAGCTATGCCATCGCTGTCCTCCTCCAGCTCATCGGGCCCAGTGGGTGCCTCTACGGGAGGCTTTCTTTCAGCAAAGCTGGCTGCCATCTGGCCTCAAGGCTAAAGGACTCTTCAAAAGCAGAGGATCTTGCAAAAACAAGATCAGAAAACATGTGCCAGGTGCAAGAATTAAAAATAAATAAATAAATATTGTGTTTCTTAGTTCTGGCCTTTGCATCTCAAAGGCTTTCCCTCCTCTCCCGTGCCTTCTTCTGTTTTTAACCTCCTATTATCTGGAACATCTGAGCGATACTATTTTCCCCTCTAATGTACAGATTCCTCTTATGTCACCAAGAAATAAGTCATATTTTCATAGCCGTTAAGAATCCGTCCCCGGGGGGGTGTCTAGGTGGCACAGGGAATAGAGCACCAGCCCTGGAGTCAGGAGGACCTGAATTCAAATCTGGCCTCAGACACTTAGCACATACTAGCCCTGTGACCTTAGACAAGTCACTTAACCCCAATTCCCTGCCCTCCCCCCTCCAAAAAGCAAAAAATAAAAAAATAAAAAATGAATCTGTCCCTGGGTTTGAGGCTCCAGTCCCATTGATGTTGGGGGTGGAGGAGGGGGGAGTGGCTGCTCAGCCAATAGGGCAAGGGTGAGCTCTCTGATGCTCAGTGGAGTAGCTAGGAAGCAGAATACCTTTGCCCAAGCTGGGAGTCCTCCATGGCCATGCCAAACCTGGGCACTCCTCTGCCAGCAGGGACTGAGAATCCATTGCAATATACCTAAAAAGTAGTCTTTGGGCTTCTGCTGGAAAACCTCCAAGGAGGGGGAAGGTATCACCTCCTTCAATAGCCCATTCCCCTCTGGGAAAGCCCTCAGGGTGAGGACAGACACCCCTTCAAATACTTGGGTTCATCTCCCTTATGCTCTACACACCCCCCCTCCCCATGTTAATCACTCACAGGCCCTTCAGTTTGTCACAGGATGTAGAACTAGAACCTTTTTGTTGCCTTCCCTCTCAACAGTATCCAGTTTATCCATGGCCTTCTTAAATGGTGTTTCTCTCAGAATGCAGGTGGAGCCTGATCTTGGCTGTCCAGGAATATACCTGAATTTCTGGGATTCTAGTCAAACCTTACAATTCTGGCACAAAGGTACAAGAAGTCCGTGGTGGGCCTCAGGTCACTTGCAGCTGGCCCCAGCTATAGCCTTTAGTAACTGGAATCACCAAATCCCAGGTAAAGATTATTTTGTTTCCTGAGGTTGATGCATGAATGATCTTAGAACGGGAAATGGAGTGATGGAAGGCTTTGGGAGCCATCATGCCCCAGTTGGGTCTGCTCTCTGGGTTAGAGCAGTGGATGCGGATCCCTATACATGCATGATGGGCTCAGCATGCACGTAGATGCTTTTGTGCACAATCACATGTATATTCATGTGAATTTGTGCATGTGTGTTTGCATAATATTTATTAATATATATACATAATTAATATATATACATAATAATACATAGTCTGCACGTGTGCACAAGTTGGCTTGTGTATATGTGAACATAGATGCATATTTGTAAGGATACAATATCTATCTATCTATCTATCTATCTATCTATCTATCTATCTATCTATATCTATCCCTACACATATGTGTGCCTTGGTGAGTGTGCAGCTACATGCATCCTGTTTGGGGTGATGCATAGGGCAGAGGTGTGTATCTGCATGTTCACACACACGTGTGTGTGTGTATATCTGTGGGCATGTTCAGGACGAGGGCTGCCTGGTTACAATTACCCCTGAAACTCCATCAGCTCAGAATGAGCTCATAAACATTTTATTTACGTGAACTTTCTGCTGAGGGCGAACATATGCTTTCTTCATTTAAATTGCAGAATGGTAAACACAGACAAAATAAATTAGTTCCCATTAGTAACT
This sequence comes from Gymnobelideus leadbeateri, assembly GCA_011680675.1. Lineage (NCBI taxonomy): Eukaryota > Metazoa > Chordata > Mammalia > Diprotodontia > Petauridae > Gymnobelideus > Gymnobelideus leadbeateri. The sequence continues at coordinate 190,726 of WOXC01010882.1, read as the reverse complement.
GTTTTGAAATGAGCAGATTTAGGTTGGACTTCAAAACGTAGATCATATTTTAATAATCTGTTTCCCAGTATGAAGTCTCAATGCCGCTGGATCTGTGCAACTAAAAATAGACATATTCTTTGCATAAGAAGAAGTTACAATAAATTAGCTGTAAGCTGAGAAATCTTATCACGCAGCTGGTAATGAAAACGGAATGTGGCTTGATTCTGAGATCACCAAAATGTTATTTTCTATGATAATGGAAACTGTCCTCCATGAATGGATGGAGAGCTCCAGGTGGGGAAGGACCCTTTAATCTCCCTCTGATGTCGGCTTCTGCTGAAACCAGAACTAACTTTGACCTGTAGGGTGAGGAGATGGATCTAGGCTTCAGTACGGACATTTCTGTCTAGTGGTAACAAATTATTCATTAACTTTTCATGTTGCACACCCATAGAGTGCATTAAATCCACATCTGGGGCACTCCCACAGGATATCGGTCTACTCTCAGGAGAGGGTGCAATAAAGTTGAGGACAGCTTACTTTGAGGAAAGATCTAATTGTGAAATATGTTGAGCATGATGTGATGGGAGATCCACAAATTTGTCTAACTTAGAAGCAAGGTTTTTTCCATTCACTTCCTTCTAGACAGAGGCTCCCATTAGAGCCAGACCTATCTACTACCCCAAAGTGTAGACTCTGCATGGAGAAGTAGGAGAGATAAAACAAAGATTTTCTAACCATGAGGTGTAGATGGAGAGACCAAATCCATTGTCCTGCAAGTCCTGTGGAGGGATTTATTGGCATGAATCCAGCCTACCCCTGGAAGTTCTGAGGTGCCTAGCTGTAGCCTCCTGCCTGGGCCTTCCCTTCCTCATGTCACAAAGTCACTGACCCTCAGAGTGGTCGGGGACCCTTAGAGGTATCTTGCTGAACCCACAAATTAACCAGAATCCCCATAATAATACCCGTCCTGACTTTGGATCTTCTGCAGCATTTACCCAGCTGTGATCTAACCCTATCTAGAATATGCTGCAGAGTTTTGGGCTCCCTCTTCTGTACCTGCTCTATAAGGACAGAAAGACAAATAGTAGATTTGGGCACGTTCAAGAGGGAGTGATCAGGACTGTGGAAATGACTGAAGTCAGTTCATGGAAAGGTCCAGTCTATCATTGCAGCATGTATCCCAAGACCTACTGCTCTCCACCAAGATTCTAAGACAAAATAAACACCAACCCTTCCCTCAAAGAGCTTTTATTTCCATTAAGGGGAAACAGTATGTGGACAGTTACCTTTCTCCTTAATGATCTGAAAAGGGAGAGCCCTAGTAAGTACTTGAGTTGTAGGGGATATGGGGAATGGAAAGAAAAGCTCCCCTTAGGAGGTGAGTTATGAGCTGATCTCTGAAGAGATCCCTGGAGACTGAAGTGAGAAGGGAGGAGAGGATTTCAGGCATGGATTACAGCCTGATCAAAGGCACAGATGCAGTGCTGTGTGGTCCATTCAAGGAAAGAGGGAAGAACAAGCTGGCCAGAACATTGTGTGAAAGAGGATATTCCTGGAGAAGTTGGAAAGGACCAGCCTGTGGAGGGCTCTAAGTGTCTAGCTGAGGAGGCCATAGTTTATCCAGGGAGATCCTAGAGTATCTTGAGCAAGGGAATGATGCCATCAGCCTTATTCCAGGAAGGGCCACTCCTACTGGCCAGAGTCTCTTCTGCAGAGACTCTGAGGCCAGGGTGCCACTGAGACACTTTGGAGATGGAGCTGGACAATCATGACCACCTACAGGAGCACAGCAGAGTCAGGAGACCTGAGCCAGTGCCCTGAGTCAGGCACACTGGCCCATTAATGCTGTTCTCCTCCTTAGCCTCAGCTCTACACACTTGATAAGAGTTTTTTTCACATCCTTTGTCTGGTTTTCTGCCTCAGATTGTGTCTTACCTTTCAGGTTCCTGGTGTCCTTTAAAGCTCAGCTCAAGGCCTCATCTCTCAGTGCTAGAAGTGCTCCCAGTGACTACTGATTCCAATTATCTCAATTTAGACAAGAAAAATAGCCCTGGGGAGAGGCAGTGGTTTGCTCAAAGACACAAGGTGCTTGGTTCATCTTTTCAATGTACTACTGATCTATACAGATGCTATCTCCACCGATAGAATGGAAGCACCTTGAGCCCAAAGACTGATGTATAATTTTTTGTCTTGTCCACAGAATAGAGACCTTAGCACACAAGTTTAATAACTGCTTGTAATTAATGAGCAGAAGAATTAAAGAAAGAATGAGGCAAAAAAATAAATGAATGAATGAATGAATGAATGTGAGAGAGAAGGAGACATGTCTTTTGGCTATCCGTCAGGTAGTCACAAGTGACAGTTAAACTCTTATTGGCTAGGCACATAGGGGATACAAAGAAAGGGACTCTCAATGAAAGGGAATGTGAGATGCCTCTTGCAAGTAGTCAAAGTAAGAGTGGAGGAAAGGCTGCATTTCAGACACAGAGGACTGGATGGGGCAAATGAGTGGAGGCAAAAGACAGGGTGTCATGTGTGAAGAGCAGCAAGAACATTAGATTAGCTGGATCTCAGGGTGTAGGAGGGATGAGACTGGAGAAGAGTATAAGAAAATTGGAAAGGAATGAAGGGACCATTGTAGGTGTTCTCATATGATGCAAGAAGTAATAGGAAGATTCTGGTGTTTAGTGAGCAGTAGGTATAATGGTCAGACTTACTCTTCAGGAAAATCACTTTGGCAATGGAATGAAGAATGATGCAGAGTGGAAAGACAAGGTAGGGAGGCTGTGGAATCATAGCCTTGAACTCTTTTCCTTCCAAAACTCAAAGTATTGGCTTTTTAGCATCTTCGGAATCTCTGCAAGGATGTTCTTCTGAACTGACACACAATCTTTTCCCAAAAACCTTTTCTGACATTTGTCCTCTAAAGACTTCAGTGGCCATTTCCTCCACTTGGACACTCAAGTGAGTGGGGATAATGTGAAGAAGCATTACTATTCGTCGAATTTCAGAATTATTCAAATGCACAGGCAAAGAGTCCCCATGGAAGTAGAGCTTCCCCCCCCTTTAATTTCTGCCTGAAGACTTTCTGCCGTGGATCTCCGTATAACAAACATGGGGGATGTGTTCAGGGAAAATGAGAGTTTTAGTGAATCAATAAGTAGAGCATTTCCCCGAAAGGCTACAAATCCCTGCCATGGTGTTTTTTCCTTAGAAACATGAGCGTGGTGATTTAGAATCTAATCAGCCTAATGAATAGACTCGATAGACCGGCGTGGGAAAGGAGTGAGCTGGCAGATGGCAAGCCCTTTGCAAGGCTCTCCCATGCCAGGGAAGAGCCAGGATGCTTGGCCTGCCCCCTCATCTGAGGGGCCCAGAAAAGGCTGGGAGGCAGAATCAGGAGAACTTGAGGCAAATCGAGGAATGCAAGACCTTGCTTCTCCTGAGGAGAAAACTGAGGCTCAGAATTGGGAAGAGACTTAGCCACACTCATGTAGGCAATGGCGGCCCAACTGGAACCTCATTACCAGTATCTTGATTCTGAGTCTAAGACATCCATCACGTACCTGAATACTACATCTGGCACCTCTTCTTGCTATGGTGCACAGAATCCCCCCATGCTGGAACACTCCAAGCGGCCATTCCTGTGTATTTGCAATGCCCAGTGTCCTCTCCATCTATCACCCTTTGCTGACCTTCACTGGAAAAGTATGGCTCACTGAAATTTTCCCTGGATTTCTCAATCTGGAACATTTTCTTGATCTGTGTGGAGAAGTTTCACAGTAGAGCTTCGTTGTACTTATGGCTACATTTTGTTCTCCCCACACTGCAATATTGAGGAAACTATGAATGGGTACAGCCATTCTGGAAAATAATTTGGAACTATGCCCCTAAAATGTCATGAAACAGAGCATCTTTTAACTCTGCAACATCACCACTGGTTTTGTATGCCAAAGAGATCAAAGATAGAGGGGAAGGATGCACAGATACCAGAATATTTATAATGGAAGCTTCCTGTAAAACAAAGGCATCAACCAGCTAGGTGAACAAACATATTACATACATTAAGTTAATAGAATATTGTACAGATTCAGGGTAACCTGGGGGGACATGTATGGACTGAGATGATCCAGGAGAATAATTTATACAATGATTACAACAATGTCAAAGGAAAACAGTTACATAGGACTTAAGAACTCTGACTGAAAATGATCAGCATTGACTTTGGGCTTTTCTTTGTATTCCTGGTCTGAGCACAGCACCAGGGACAGAGTAAGTACTTAACAAATGCCCTGCATTGCCACAATGACGCAGTGGCCCAGGACCAAGTATGCTGCCCATGCCATGCTAGGTAGGGGACTCAGAGCACTGAGAGAGATGATTCCAAATACAATGAATGAAAAGACTTGTTTTGCTTGAGATTGCCCATTTATTGCAGTTGAGATAATATGAAAAATGAAGCAATATATACAGGAATTAGCACAGTACCTGGCCCATAGTAGGTGTATAATAGTTGTAAAAACACTTAGTGTAGTGTCTTGTTCTTCCCTCCCTCCCTCTCTCCTTTCCTTCCTTCCTTTTTTCCTCCCATTCTTCCTTCCTTTTTCCCTCTCTCTTTTCCTCCCTCCCTCCCTCTTTCCCTTTCTTCCTTCCCTCTCTCCTTCCTTCTTCCTTTCCTCCCACCTTCCCTCCCTTCCTCCCTTCTTCCTTTCCTTCCTTCTTTCCTTCCTTCCTTTCTTCCTCCTTCCTTCCTTCTTCCCTTCCTTCATTCCTCCTTACTTCATAGTGGATTGTTCCCCTCCCCTAATGGAACCTTTTGAACAAAAACAAATAACCATACTGAGTCCTCAGTAGAGGGCACCCCCCCCTTTAAACATAGGCTAGATTCACTGGTCTTTGAGGTCCCTCCCAGTCATCTTCTATGATATGTGGTCAGGTGCTTGCTAAATGCCTGCTCAGTGGGATTGATGTGGAGATGTTGCTGCCCTAGATCCCAGGGCTGGAGTCCAGCGCACAGCCATAGCCATGATTTGCATCCATATTGGTGACTCTGTTCCGTGCTGCCATTATCACTGCATTCCTCCCTCATTCCCTTCCAGACTAGGCTCTGGGGACAAGAGTCTCAGATGTGCTGATTGTGATGGATTGTGATATCTCTTAGGGTAACTAAGAAGGTAATCCCCCAGCTTTGGCCAGCCAACCTATCTGAAGCAGATTAACTACATGAATAATGTCTTCTGAGTGGGAGAAAGGAAAGGCGGATAGCCCAGCCTCATTTGGAAGTCTATGGAAAGGCCCGCTGCCAAATCTATTGATCGGATTTTGTGGGAGTTAAAGCTTTAATCTCCCCCACCCTAGTTTTTCATCAGACAAAGCCACGGGGCTTAGAGGTTTAAGTCTGTGCACTATATGCTGCCATGACACTGAACTACCAAATCCAATTCATTTTTAAAAGTATGTTGACCATGTACCTAGCACCCCTGGGCTCCTGGTGTGGGGGAGGAATCTCCAGGAAATAACCAAGACTAGTGTTAGTAGGGCACAGAGCATGCGTTTAGAGTCTGAGGTCCTGGGTTCAAATGTTGTCTCTGTGACCTTAGCAAATAAAAAGACAAGAGCCGAGAAGAGAGCCAGCTACAAACATAGAATACAAAGCATAGCAAAAGGAGGGAGCAAACAACAGGACGGTCAGAGATGTGTGATGCACCAGCATGGGGCACAGGGGAGATTTCCCAAGCCCATGCCTGGCACTCTGTCCCTTTTCACTTAACAGCCTGGAGGAGCAGTGATGTTGGCTTCAGAGGACCAGAGTGCCGATCCTGCTCTGGCCCTGACTTCCAGGGGCATCTTAGCAAAGTCCCTCAGTCTTAGGTTACATAACTGTCAATTAGAGAGCTGGACTTGGTGGGCCCTAACAGCTCTTCCGACTTGGATCAGACCTTTGGCTTATTTCCACTGGGAGATCCTCCCTTGTTCCATCACAGCTCTTGGCACAGTGCCTCACACTTAGAAATGCCTGTTGACTGACTGATTGACTGACTGACTCCCCCGGTTTTTCTTCTTTCCTCCCTCAGACTTTTATTCCTATCCTCCAATGCTCACCTTGTCCATGTGGATAATTCCTTCAAAAGGCAGCGTATCATCTGCGGTGGAGGTCGTGGGTGGGTTTCCAGCTTTCCAGAAACGGAAGTTGCCCCCCACACTTTCGGGACAAAAGCTCCCCTGTCTGGCACCAGGCCATACTGTGGCAACAATCCCCAAAGTCAAGTAATTAAGTGGCAACATGCCAAGACAAAGGAAACAAATTAAACAGAAAAATGCAACCCTAGACTCCTACTTTGGGGGCAAAGAGGGTCGAAGCACAGGGGAAGAGGACTGTGAGGTCAGAAGTCCTGCTCCAAAAGCCCCAGGGGAAAACATGAGCGGGTTGCAGGCCATAGAGGACCTTAAGAAGGACTTTAAAAAATCAAATAAGAGAAGTGGAGGAAAAATTGGAAAGAGAAATGAGAAGGATGCAGGAAAAGTATGAAATGAGGGTCAACAGCCTGATTGAGGAAAACAACACCTTAAAAATAGACTAGCTCAAATGGCAAAGGAGGCCCAAAAGGGCAGTGAGGAGAAGAATGCCTTAAAAAGTCGAATTTGCCAGATGGAAAAAGAATCTCAAAAGTTCACTGAGGAGATTCATTCCTTCAGAGTTAGACTGGAGCAAATGGAAGCTAGTGACTTTATGAGAAATCAAGATGCTGTTAAGCAGATCCAAACAAACGAAAGATTAGAAGGCAATGTGAAATATCTCATGGGAAAAACCACTGACCTGGAGAATAGATCCAGGAGAGACAATTTAAAAATTATTGGACTACCTGAAAGCCATGATCAAGGAAAGAACCTAGAAATCACCCTTCAAGAAATTCTCAAGGAAAACTGCCCTGATGTTTTAGATCCAGAGGGCAAAATAGAGGTTGAAAGAATCCACAGATCACCTCCTGAAAAAGATCCCAAAAAGAAAACTCCCAGAAATATTATAGCCAGGTTCCAGAATCCCCAGATCAAGGAGAAAATACTACAAGCAGCCAGGAAGAAACAATTTCAATATTGTGGAAACACAATCAGAATAGCGCAGGACCTGGCAGCTTCTACACTGAGGGATCGAAGGGCATGGAATATGATATTCCAGAGGGCAAAAGAACTGGGAATGAACCCAAGGGTCACCTACCCAGCAAAACTGAGTATTTTGTTTCAGGGGAAAATATGGTCATTCAGTGGAATAGAGGACTTTCAAGCATTCTTGAGAAAAAACCAGAATTGAATAGAAAATTTGACATCCAGACACAAGAAGGAAGAGATGCCTGAGAAGGTAATCAGGGAAAAGAAATCAAAAGGAACTTATCAAAGTTGAACTATTTACATTCCTATATGGAAAAGCAATAACTGTGACTGATGATATCTTTCTCACTATGAAAATAATGGAAGAAGGGGTGTGGTCATATGAATACATATGTGAATGTGTGTGTATATGGTTACAGTTATATATGGATAGAGGGCATAGGTTGAATTTGTTGGGAAGGGAGAATACTCAAGGGATGAAATTATGAGGTGAGAGAGGAAAGTGGCAAGAGGAGATGGGGAGAGACAGGGTAGGGTAAACTATCCCATGTAGAAGAAGCAAGGGGAAGTGGTTGCAAAGGAGGGGGAGAATAAGGAAGGCTAAAAAGGCAAAACCACATTCACATTGAATTTGGTTCAGGGAGAAAATGACATACATACTAAATGGGATATCTCAACCTGCAGCAGGATAGGGGGAAGGGGGATGAGAGGAGGGATGATGGATGGGAGGGCATCCTTGGGGTGAGGGGAGGTTGGAAGTACCCACTATAGAAGAGGGACAGGATCATGTAGGGAATGGACCAGGTGGGGGGTGGGATGAGTGGGAGGGAATTATAAGCAGCCTTGTACAATATATCTACTATGATAATGTTTTGCATAGCTAGACATGTACAACATATACTGAATTACTTATCTCCCAAGAAGGAATGGGTGACAAGGGAGGAAGGAAATGGATCTGAAATTCGAGGTCGTAACATTAAATGTTTCAAATATATATAAATACTATTATTAATACTCTTTTGCTTATAATTGGGAGATAAGATGTGCAGGCATTGGGACACAAAGATTCATCTTCCTCTAATGGAAAAGTCGATGGGGGTATGGGAGAAGGTATGGGAGAGAGCAGATTGGAGGAAGCGATATCTTGTGGGACTGCTATTCAGGGAGGTTGGGTAGGGGAATAATGGGGGGAAAATGATTGTAACTCAAAATCTGGAGGAAATGAATGATGTAAAACAGAAGTTAATAAAGCATTTGTTTTAAAACAGATCCAAAAGAATGAAAAAATAGAAGACAACATAAAATATCTCATTGGAAAAAACAACTGACCTGGAAAATAGATCCAGGAGAGATAATTTTAAAAATATTGGATTACCTGAAAGCCATGATCAAAAAAGAGCCTAGGCATCATCTTTCAAGAAATTATTAAGGAAAACTGCCCTGATATTCTAGAACCAGAAAGTAAAATGTAAATGGAAAGAATTTACCAATCACCTCTTGAAAAAGATGACCAAAAGAAAACTCCTAGGAATATTATAGCCAAATTCCAGAGTTCCCAGGTCAAGGAGAAAATATTACAAGAACTCAGGAAGAAACAATTTGAGTATTGTGGGAATGCATTTAGGACAACTGAAGATCTATTAGCTCCTACATTAAGGGACTGAAGTATTTGGGATATGATATTCCCAAGGTCAAAGGAACCAAGAATCAAGAATCAAACCAAAACCAATAATCATCTACCAAGGGAAACAGAACATAATACTTCAGGAGAAAATGTGGAAATTCAATGAAATAGAGGACTTTCAAGCATTTTTGATGAAAAGACCAGAGCTGAACAGAAAATTTGGCTTTCAAATACAAGAAGCAAGAGAAGAATGAAAAGGTAAATAGAAAAGAGAAATCATAAGAAATTTATTAAAGTTGAACTGTTTACATTCCTACATGGAAAGATGATATTTGTAGCTCATGAGACTTATCTTGGTATTAGGATAGTTGAAGGATATCTAAAAAATAAAATTAAGAAGTGAGAGGAATTTATTGGGAGGAGAAAGGGAAAGATAGAATAGGGTAAATTATCTCACATAAAAGAGGGAGGATTAGACTATTACAGAGGTGGGGGATAGCAGGAAGGTGAAAAGGAATGAGTCAGCCTTACTCTTATTGGATTTGGCTTAAAGAGGGAATAACATACACGCTAAATTGGATATTCTACCCTATAGGAAAATAGGGGAGAAAGGGGAAAAGAGGGGGGATGATAGAAGGGAGAGCAGATTGGGGGAGGGGTAGTAAGAAGCAAATACTTTTGAAAAGGGACAGGGTCAAAGGAGAAAATAGTATAAATGGGGCAAGGGATAAGATGGAGGGAAATATGCTTATTCTTTCACAATGTAACTACTACGGAAAAGTTTTGCATAGCTACACATGTATAACTTATGTTGAATTGCTTGTCTTCCCACTGGGGGTGGGTAAGGAGGGAAGAAAGAAAAAAAAACAATCTGAAACTCAAAATTTTAAAAACAAATGTTAGAAAATCATTTTTACATACAAATAAGATATACAAGCAATGGGATGTAGAAATCCATCTTGCCCTAGAAGAACGTAGAAGGTAAGAGGGTAAGGGGAGGAATGTGGGGAGTATAAGAGAGGGCAGACTGGGGGAAGGGGTAATCAGTATGCTTGACATCTTGGGGTGGAGGGTAGGGGAGAGATGTAGAAAAAATTTGGAACTCAAAATTTTGTGGAAATGCATGTTGAAAATTAAAAATTAATAAATACATTTTGGAAAAAAATGTACAGGATATTGAACAATCAGCATGATTGATTTTCTTTACAATCCTATTTTGTCCATTTAAACATATTATTCTGAGAAGGGATATGTGGGGAATCTACACTGCAAAAGGGGGCCACATGCCCCAAAAGTTAAAAAAAGCTCATAAATATATACCATGGAGGGAAAAAACATTTTTTAAAAAACTACAAATATTCTACTACTGTTATATTGTCCTGAGGCATAAAATATGTGAGTCTCTGAAATAGATTGATGATGGATAGATCAATACATAGTGATACAAATATGTAGATAGATATAGATCTATATCCACATCTATATCTATATTTGTATTTATGTCTATTTCTCATGTGAGGAAATCAGTAGGCCAAGGACATAAGCGTCGAGAACAGTATTTAGATGACAACTAGAGTCACATCTTTCCATCTTGTCCACAAGGATAGAATATGTGTCCATCAGATGGTCTGATGAAACCAAGGCTTATTTCCCCAATCCACCAAGCTAGTCTTCCTGCTTAATCCCGAAGAAAAGCAGATGAGCTTAGACTGGTATGAAGACCAGACCATCTCCTAGAGATCATTACTTCTGTGTCAAACTACTGAGAAATCATACTTTGATGACTAGAAATTTGCCAGTCATCAATGGCAAGCTCTACAATTTGCATTTTCTTCTTTCCTTCCTTTTACTCTTTCTTTCCTCCTTTCTCTTTCCCAGTTTCTTTTCCTTTTTTCTTTCCTTCCTTTTTGAAAAGCAGAAAAAAATGGCCTTTCTCCTATTCTTTAAAAGTCTTTCTATACTCTTTCTCTCTCTCTCAAACAAGACAAAGGTGTTGGCTCAACAATTACATTTTTCAGGTCCTCAGTTCCCTTCTAAGATAAGTTCTATCTAGACCTGGTGACTTGAACTCATCCAAAGCAGCAAGATCCTCACTTGTTCTAACTTTGCTTATCTTAAACATCAATTACCAATTAGTTATTTTTGTTCCAAGTTTTTCAGTCGAAGGTTCATTCTCCCTAGCAAAGAAATAGATTAAAACTTGGAGCTGAATGGTTTATTTTGTTGTCACTCAAAGGACAAAAGAGAGACTTATGGTTGATCCGAATGTCTTGAAACACACTCAACCTACAATTGCCCAAAAAGCAATGTAAAATATGTCAGCAGGGAGATCTATAATGGCAGCAAAGGTGGACCAGTACAATTCACGCCAGCAGTACAGTTAGTTCATTTCTCCCTGTGTTTCTTTATCATCATCCCCTATACCATGAACATAGCCCTGCTTATTAATTACTTCTCCCCTTACCACCAATATGAACAAAACCAAACCTTCAGAAGTAGGCGACTCAGATATTTTTTTCTTGCTAGTCATGACTCATTCTAAACATTAGCATGTTTGTCAACATTCTTATAGGATTTAATCATATTGCTCTATTCCTCCTCAGCTGCCTTTCTTTCTATCTTTTTTTTTAAAAATTAATTTAATTTGGCTGATCAATAAATCACCCATGCATCTAAATTTACTTTTTAATATTTTTCTCCTTTCTTTTCTCTTAAAAATAATTTAGGTTGTCTTCAAAATGTCATTCTTAAAATCTGATATTATCGGGGGCTCTTAGAATTTTAGTCTTTGGAGTCCTTTTATCCTTTATTGTAACCTTCACAATCTCTTCTTGCCAAATCTAAGATGCATGTCCTACTACACCCAGTTTTTCTATCACCCTTCTAAGCTTCAATGGTCATTCCTTTTCCCATGTCCCCATCTTCGTGCATCTGGGCAGCCATTCAACCATATCTGAATATGGTAAGCATCATTCATGCTCCAACAACCAATTTCTTCCTGGAAATGGAAGTAGATCCAGAATGGATTCCCTTCCATTATGTTGTCTACCTTTTGAAAAATAAAAGTAATTATGAATCAAAACCATGAAATTATTTGGTACTAAATTTTTGACTAGAGAGAGCATTAGTAGCTGACTGGATATTGAATTACCCCATATCTACTCTGTAATACCTCTGCAATACACTTAAGCCTGTTTCCTAAAGTCTTCATCTGTTTCTTCTTGCTATCTGGGTGGTCTGTGGTATAACCCAGTGATAATATGGTTTCTATATCTGACTCTGGTTATCAACTAAATACTATACCCAATGCTTACCTCCTTGGCCTACTGATTTCCTCATATGAATGTCTCCTTCATATAGGGCCTTTCTACCCTGTCCTTTCTTCAACTTTTCTTGCTGTTTATGAGCAAAGTACATCCTTCTAGAACCATATTCCAGTCATAGCAAGTCTCAATGATAATTAGGAGGATAATTTTTCCTCTTGCATTGTTATCTCTCATTCCAACCCAAGTAATCTAATCTAATCCGATCCCACAAGCATTGATTGAGTCTCTTTTATGTATGAGGTACTGAGGTAGATGATATGGTTAAAAGAAAATAGAATTCCTTTCAGGAATTCTGTTTTATGAGATATGGGTTATAAGCAGAAGTATAGATGTACATGTAGATATCTAGCTATCTACTTGAATCTCTAGTTCATTCACGAATCCAATGAAAATCACAGGTCAAGTTTCCCTTTCTGTTTTCTATTTCTTTTCCAATCACCCTGCATTCCCTTTTCAAACTGGCCTGTTTTTGGTTCATGCATCACTCTCTGTGCCTAATTGGAAATTAGTTTGGAGGAAGAAAGTGAGGGAATGCTCCTTCCTCAGGCTCCTACCTTTGGAATGTGGGAGTTGACACCCAGGACCAGCAATACTTCTCCTCCTCCCATAAGTCAGGTGACTTTTCCTAGCTACTGCCCTTGTCTTCAGCTCTTCAGAGAATATTTTCTGTGCATGTGTTGGGGAGGGAGGAACTGAGAAGAAGCGATACCCCATAACCCTGAAACTCAGCTTCATCCCAGGAGCCATCAAACATGGTGGTGACTTAATTTAGTCCAGCAGGAGACAAATCCAACATTCATTTTTGTCCCAAATTTTAAGAAGTTTGTCCAAAATTAGGGTTAGAGGTTGGATCTGTGGATTCACTGATTTATGAAAGTCCCAGATGAGGAAATGCCATCTACAGATACAGGTCAGCACCTTCTAAAGTTCATGGCTGGTGTATCATTGCATAAGGAACATGACCTTCCTGAGTCCCACAGCCAGTAGTTGTCAGACTCGGGAATTCAGCTTCCGTCTTCCTGGTGACAACATGAACCTTCCATCCTCTGCCTACCAACTATCCACCACAAGCATGTCAAAACCATTAGATTCTCTTTTAGCTCAATCTGCATCAAGGGTAATGCAGGGGGTCAGGGAGGATTTATTCTTCCAGGCTTAACCCCTCTTTTCTACCTCAACAAGCCAAGCTCTCCCCCATTAGATGTTCTCTTCACCTGCGGAAGGCACAACATTGTGACTCATAATTTAAATTCTCCACACTCAAATAATCAATAGCACAATGGGGGCACAACCAGGATCGATTCAGGTTTTAGCTAAATTGAGGTAATCTTATTAATAATTAAAACAGAATGGGAATGGCTTTAAATAACAGAAATAAGTGTTGGAACAAGAAATAACTCCCTGAAAGGGAGAGAAGATAAAAGGGAGAAGGGGAGAACACATCCCTGTCCCTCAGCATTTTAATGGTGATCAGAGCTGCCAGCATCTCTGTCTCTGGTTTTCTCTGACCCAGAAACTGTCCACATAGTTGCCTCCTCCTTGGGTTAAGGCAGTGGCAGTCACCCCATTGACTCTCCTTTCATCTCATCTCATGTCCACAGCATCCTTCTCCAGTTCTGTGTCTACTACCCTATAGGCTAATCCAGATTGAGGTGGAGTCTTGGTGGCAGCAATTGGTAGAGTCTACCACTTCCTGAAACCCTCTCCCACCTGCTTGCATTTGTATTCATGGAAGGTGGGAGACAATATGGACATTTCAGACCATGGGGTAAAGAAAGTAGCAACTGTGAAGATAAGGGGGAACCAGGAAAGACTGGGTGCAGAACGTATCCATAGCCTAAACTGTGAAGGAAGTTGGAGCTCTCTGTGGCATACATGGCAGACATTCTATCACAGCCTTTTCCAAGTCTGGATCCAGGTCATGGAGGTACTTAAATGTTTAAGGGGGAATCTGTATTTGATCCCAGAGGTAATAGGAAGGAGCAAGGACTTATCAAGAAGATCAGTTCCATGGTCAGACATGGATTTCAGGGATATCGCTTTGGTGACCAGGGAGAGAATGGTTTGGAGGGAGCAGTGATGGGGCAAGGACACTGATCAGAAGACTCTTGGTAGCAATGTGACCTTGGGGGAGGAACTTCACGTTTTTAGGCCTCAGTTTCTGCTTTTCTATGTAAGATGTTCTATGCCCTTACCTCAATAATTACCCAGGTACAAGATGAAATCAATTAATCAAAAGTATGAATTGGGTATTAACAAGACCTACATATCTCTATTGACTCAATCAATCCAATCAAAGGCATTAAATTAATATGCTCCCAGTGAGTTTTTATGTATGTATATACATACACACATATACATATATGTATATATAATATTAAGTCATTTTAGAACCCAGCATTTGAGGGTCTAAAACACCAGTGTAGACATTAGTTTCTTCTAACTCCTTGGGATGAATGAGGGGAGATAAACATTTACCTCCTCCCCCATAAGCCCACCTCACATACCTTATCATATCATTACCTCGTGAACTTCAGAAGCTTAGAGAATTTGGACTTCTCATCTATACCCTAGCACTGGAATGCTGATTGCCATGTCTGTTTTGTGAGCCATGCTTGAGGAGACTTGGGAGGGTGCCATAAAGGAAAGGAAAAGGTCTGCACCCAAAGAACTTCTCGGATGATAATTAGCTCCTTTGCTCTACCATATGCTCTAAGTTGAGTTCAACTTTCCCTGGGCTCTCTGTGTACTTGTAGAGGAATACACCCTGGTTTTGTAGAAGTTGCTTTGGACCAACTCCTTTAATGAATAACCATATCTAGAAGCTCATGTAGTCTAACTGATATCAACTAATAATCTTAAGGGGAAGCACACCAATGGGGGTCATATTCCACACTGTGAGATAACCATCCTTCTCTCTATCCTCTCTGACGTTTTGGGTCTCCTAGAACTCTGAAAGAGAAAAGTAGGATCTGCTTTCTGGGACCCAGACTGCCAAGGGAAGTGGGAATTAGAAGAATGAGCCACTTAACATATGCTACATATTAATGTGAGGGAGCTGGAACCAATGATTTCTAAGGTATCTTCTAGCTCTCAGTCAATAATTCTATAACCCTAGGTGACGAGGACTGAAAGGTATGGTTATTACATGCATGGAGAGGAGGAAACAAATGAGCCACCATCATCCAGTCATATCAGTTCCCAAGAGTTAGCCTTGATTCTGATCCTCACTCAACACTTACCTCTAATTATATAAGACTTGTTGATTCTGTCTATATGACATAACTTTTATCTGTCCATTTTACATTGTATAGACTCTCTAACAACTCCAAGTCAGTCTTCCTTGGAAGGATGTTGGGGAGAGGAGGAATGAAAGATATTTGTATGATTAGGGTCCTGTATAGGTCCCAGCATTGACAAATGCAATCAATGAAATAGAGGAAATCTGTTTCTGCTGCAATGAATAAATTTCCTTTTGGAGGGCCTTGGGGTAGTGCTATCAAACTTGAGGCTTGTATGCATACTGGGGACAAAAATGATGCTCACTAGAATGTCTTGAGGTTGCCTCACTAAAAACTTCAAGCATCTTCCCTTTCCAATGGATTTGAAGCCACAGGATTGCACCATGAATGTGAAAGACTGAGGAAGTCTAGGACAAAAGAAGGGGTATATGTTATGGAACCTGTAATAAGCACTGGAAAATAAAATAAAACCATAAAACATGATCCCTATGCTCAAGAACAAAGGTCTTGAGAGTCTTATGACAGGAGAAGCAACATGAATGTAACCAGGTACAAATAAGACATGTATAGTGAATGAATGAAACATAATCATGGAGGGGAAGGCACTAACAACCTGGGGGGGGGGGGTGTCATGGGATTTAAGTTGAGAGCTAAAGGAGGGAAGGAAAGCTAAGAGGCAGAGGTGAGGAGGGAGAGCATTGCTGGCATGGAGAGCACAGTCAGTACAGAGTCTAGGAGAAGGGATGGGTGTCCTCACCAAGGAACAGCTCAGAAGACAGTGTGATTGTTTGGCATTGTGAGTGGAGGGGAGTAAGGCATAAGGAGACTGACTAGAAGAACAACAAAGAACCATGTTGGGAAGGGCTTTCAATGCCAAATGGGGCAGGGGACAAGGGAAAATATCCTAATTGCTTTGTGAGCTGATGTCAGAGGTCTTTTCTGTGTTCTTCACATTTAAAAGCCTTCACCATCTGGCTCCCATCCCTTTCCTGACTGGTTTCACTTAACTTGGTCTCATTCTCTCTTCACTCCAGGAAGCTGGTCTGCTTGTTGCTCCTTTTCAATGGAGTTCCACTCTCCAGGGCTCTGTGTCTCCTCCTATCACCAGATTCTTTCCCTCCTGATGTCTGCCACTTGGAACCTCTAGCCTCTTTCAAGACGACCATACATTTCTTATCCCTCTAAGCTGGTGCTTCCATATCTAAAATGATGTAGCTATTTCATGTTGGCTCATCTTGGCACATGCTCCCCACTCCCAACAATGTGGATTCCTCAAAGGCAGAGGTGGCTTTCTTCTGATCTTCATGTCCCTGCTTTTTTAATGGAATGGAATGCATGAGAATTGGTTACTCTTCATTCCACCTCTGTGGAAAACTTGACCAGTGCTCTATTCTGAGGGATTGCAGAGCAATAGCTGGGTGAGGGAGAAAGAAGCCAAAGGTAGGCTGTGGTGACTCTAGACTAGAAATGAACCTGGGATGTATAAACTCAGAGCTTTGGGTACCAGGCAGACATAAGCTATACACAGAGGAGTACACTGAGGGCCAGGCAGGAGTGGGGACCCCAGGGCCATATGGTAAGCTAGCTGCAGAGCCATACTCCTGCCCCTTAGCCCTATATTCTTCTGTCGTCTCCGAGCACCAAACTTGAATCAAAGGCTTGAACATACCCCTAGCCAAATCAACAGCTTTCTCATATTTCCAGGTATGATAGAGCAATTGATGATTCTGCTAAACTATTAGGGGAAAAGCTTCCTTGCCCCAACGTGGGTCACTGAGCCTTCTCAGAGCTGACTGGCAATTTTGGGATCCTAGACAGAATACTGAGCCCAAACCTCTGATTTTACAGAAGGGGAAACTAAGGCTTAGGGAATGGAAGGAACATTAGTCCAGGCCACAGAAAGCTGTGACAGACTGGGAACTAAAACAAGGTCCTTTGGTTAAATGTCAAAGAGAGGAGCTTATATTTGATCCTGGCATTTACTTCCTACAAACCCTTTGTAGTTTTGAAGTCTAGGATATAAATCAGGAGAGTGCTTTACAATCCTGAAAATGCAATAACTAAGTGTGTTCCTATTGTTTCTCTCCTCCACGGAGCTTTGCACACAGTAGGAACTTCATAAATAATGGTGGAATAAATGAATTTGCACTTTGCAAACACAGGTTTTAATCTCCCTCACTGGTGAGTTCTTAGCACTTAGAGCTCAGAAAACACTCAGAGAGGACCATAAAGCACTCTCTATTCTCGGTGAGGGCCTAATTCCCCAATCCTCTTAGCACAAGACATTTCATCTTTCATTTTATCAATTATAGAAGGTATGTTTCTGGGCAGAATCCAAAGACAGGTTGTGGTTGCTGCGATATTCAGTTACTCAATTCCTTGATTCATATAGAGACTGTGAACATCCTCCCCATTCCAAGGAGATTCTTGTCAAATCAGAAACAACTTGAGAGATGGCCCCATTGGTCTGGCATGCCCCTGGTGAGAGGCCTTCTTTCTGTCACTGTCCTTCAGCACTGGCCTGAGGTGCACAAGTCCTCCAGCTTTGGAGGGTATACCTAATAGATGGAGCTCAGGGTCCTACTGCCCTCCCTCCTCAGCCATCTCCTGCAGATCATTTTAGCCATAGCCCCAAATGCCTCTTCTCCACCAGCACCGGTCTCTGGAACTGCAAGCTGGTTATGCTTGTTTCTGTCCAGTGAATGTGATCTCAGCAGAGGGGTTCTCTCCTCTTTTCTTCCCTTCTCATGTCTCTGGCAGTCTCAAGGTAAGGCATGAATAAAGATGTCAGATAGAGGCCACTTGCTTTTAGCATCACTATCTCCTCTGTTATTTATGGGGGAACACCAACATCTCTCTATACCTTTTGTCTTTGTGTTTATCCCAAGTACTCTTCCCAGAGCATGGTACATTGTAAATGGAGATCCTTAACTTAGATTTTAGCCCGGCATTCTAAAATAGTGTCCTATTATTGTGAAACTTTGGACCTATTATTGTGGAAATGTTGGAGCAGTATGAACAATGGGTATAGTCAAGTGAATCTGGAATTGGTGGAAGCCAGTGTGGGAGGAGGTCTGCAATGGGGTGCCCTAGGGATTCATTCTTGACTATTGACTGGGGAATATTTCCTTTATGAATGATATATGTAAAGACAGCAGATGAAGTAATGTGCTCACTTATGGGCAGCGTATTTTATGAAGCATATTGCCAAGTCAGAAAGTGTCCAGAGAACCAAGAATGGTGAAGGATGTAAGTTTCATGTTATTGATGGATCAATCAAAGAAAAGAAGGAAGGAAGGAAGGGAGGAAGAAGGAAGGAAGGAAGGGATGGAGGAAAAGATGAAGGAAGGGAGGGAGGGAGGAAGGGAGGAAGGAAGGAAAGGAGGGAGGGAGGGAAGAAGGAAGGAAGAAAGGAAAGGAAGGAGGAAGGGAAGGGCGCCCCATCATGGCAGGGGCTTTTTACAAAACATTCTGGACTTAATGTCATATAATATGGGCATTTCCACATATGTGTGTTATATACACACATACATGTACATATGATACACACATATATGATAACAGAAGAAAGGAGTTGTACATGAAATCAGTAATATGTTTTTGGTAGAACTAGCTTTTCTTTTAAATATAATAAAATAATAATCCAACATAAAACTTTCAAAGTTGTCCTACTTGCCATGAGTCTGTCCTTCCTTCTGTGCATTAAAGAAAACAAACACTTCAGTTTATCCTTTTTTCTTTTCCATCTCCATTTTTATCTCTTTCTCCTCTCCCCTTTCCCCACTCCTCAATTAAAAAGCAAAACAAAACAAAGAACAATAAAGTTATTGCAACAAACATTCAGAGTCAAACAAAACAAATTCCTACAATTGCCATGTCCAAGAATCTGTCTCATTCCACATTTTGGATCTCTTCTCTGTCTGCCTATCTGTCTATCTGTCTGTCTGTCTGTCTGTCTCTCTCTCTCTCTCTCTCTCTCTCTCTCTCTCTCTCTCTCTCTCTCTCTCTCTCTCACACACACACACACACAGAGGTGCAATACATGCTTCATAATTTTTAAATTATTTTTTCAAGTGACATGAATCTATCCTATATCCCTCCCTCCCACCCCCAAAGAAAGAAAAATAACACACATATATAGTAAAGGAAAATAAATTTCCTGCCTGACTATGCCCCTACCATCTATGTCCTAATTTTCATCCTTGATTCACCACCTCTATGTCAGGAGACTGGTAGCAGGCTTCATCATGGTTTCTCTTTCCAAATACTGCTGTTATTTTATATATTGTTCTCCTGGTTCTGATCACTTTATTCAGCATCATATAGTTCATATGATTCTTCTCAAGTGTTTCTGAAACCATCCTCTTTATTGCTCCTTAGGGCACAATAGGTTTCCATTCATTCCATTCAGTGACCCTAATTTCTTCCCCAATTGGATGCCCTTTCCCTTGTCACTTTTTTGCCACCATAACAAAAAGAGCTGCTATAAATATTTTTGGACTTAAGATTGCTTTTGTTCTTTCAGCTATCTCTTTGAGGTAGAGGTCCTGTTGTGACACTGTTGTGTCAAAGGATGAACAGGATTTGGTAACCTTGAGAGGGTGTGGTTCCAAATTGCTTTCCAGATTGGCTGGACTAATGGCAGACTCTTTTTCTACAACCTTTCCAGTGTCTCTTATTTTCCCATGTTAGTCAACTCAGAATTTCTTTAATCATTAGCCATTTGTGGAATTTTTTCATATGGCTTTTAATAACTTGGGTTTCATCCTCCAAATTTTGTTCATTTTTTGAGGAATGACTTTTAATTTTATGAATTTGAATCAGCTCCACATAAATCTTGGAAGGGAGACTTTATCAGAGAACCCCCTACCCGAAGGTTTTCAATAACGGGTGGACAAATCAGAGTTTCTATAGAGAAGATGTATGCACAGGGACTTGTTGGACTGGGTGCTTCTGGGACAGTCCTAAAATGGTGAGACTGTCCTCCATTTGAAGCAGAAAGGGCCTTCTCTTATGTTTGCCACCCAGCTTCTGTATCGCCAGCAGTAGCTACAGAGCATGGCAGAGGGAAGGTGCTGGGCTCACCCTTGGGAGAAGAGTTTGAATGCTTCTATGTCTCAGCTGCATAATCCTGGCCACTATGCCCCAGCCAAGCATCAGTTTCTTCAGATTTAAAATGAGCACTTGACTATGCACACTCCTTGAATTATAAGGTGCCACAAGGGCCAGGATCTGGGTTCCACAGAGCTCTACATAATGCAAGACATTGAGGTCACAGGGATACAGAAGGAGTCAGAGTTGGGAGAAAGTATGAAACCTGTAGAGAAAGCCGCTCATGGTCCTGGGGCAGCTCTCTCCAGGGCCAGAGATGGGGACCAGGAGACAGCCCCTGATTCCAGCTCACCCAAGGCCTTGGATATCCCGCTTGGCATCACCACCCTGTGTCGCACCTGTCCAATGAACCAAGTGATTCCATGGAAACTTTGTTCAAATGTCTGGCCCTGGGTTTTTATCAGCAATTAATAAAAAAACAAGATTGAAAATCCCAACTCTGGGTGATTGCCTGGAAATTCACAAGTAAAAATCAATGGTGCTAATCTATTTAATAAAGTACAGACCAGAGAAAGCCCCCAGCTAGCAGAGCTCGCTCTTCTCAGGGTGCTTTCATGTGCTCCTGTCCCAGCATCCACTGGCTGCCTATGGGTAGACCTAGACTCTTCTCAGAGCTCTGTCCCTCCTCTGTCTGTCTGTGAAAACACACACACACACACACACACACACACACACACACACATTCACTCACTAGCTGATACATCCCCAGCCTCATTCACAAGTCATAGGAGGCCCTCTCCTATTTGCTCCAAACCCCTTCTCCTCATTAAGGAATAGCTGAATCACTGTTGAATGAAAGTAGTGACCATGCTCCTATGTGGTGTTCTTGGCCATGTGCCTGGTGCTCCAGGGGAGGCAGGAAATGAGTGGGGACAATGTCCCTGCTCATGTGGAACACACTCAGTCTAAACTGAGGCCAGTCTTCTGTGGAGAGAGAGAGAGAGAATGAGGGGGGATGGTCCAGTCATATTGGAGGCAGGGGTGGGTCTCATTTCTGCCAGCCACAATATATGCCACTGTCATTCATTTCCATTCCATTCAATTCATTTTTATTTCAAGAGTCATTGGGAACAGAGGAAGCCTAGTGCTGGGTTTGGAGTCAGGAGACCTGGGCTCCCACACAATTGATTCCCAGACCTTCTCACCCCTGTGAGACCAAGTCAGTTGCATGACCTCTGTAGGCACCCATGTGCTCATCTCTCCATTTCGTCCACTCCAAATGAGTTACTCTCCTGCTGTATGAGGAGGCTGTGGCTGGGCGTAGCCCACACTGGCCTGGTGCCAGCTCTCTGGCAGTACCTCTTTGCTCAGGTAAGATGCTGAGGGCCAGACAGGTCAGCCCAGAGTTTCAGTGCTGTCACCTTGACGGCCTCAGTGACTATAACTTCTCTTTCAGACTCTTGGGCAGCTGTCCAGCTCTTAAAGCTCTCATTAAGCAGAATCCTGCAGCTCCCTGTGGGATGGCTCTATTTGTCATGGAACTTTTCCCTCATCAGTGCTGCTCTTGGGACTTCTACCTATTGCAGAGAACAGCTAGAGAAGGCCTGAGTCAACAGCCATGGAGTTAGATGTGATCTGGGTGTCTGAGGGTACCCCACCCTAATAGCTGTCAGCTATCAACTAAACGGGCTAATGTGGCTTCCCTTCCACTGGGCCTAGGCTCTACTGTCCAGCCCCAGGAGGGTCCCCCTGCCCCTCGCCCTCCACACAATGCTCTTCAGACATGTCCCTTCTTGTGACCAGACCCTGGCTTTATCCCCTGGGGGTGGGGCGGGCAGAGGATGAAGGAACAGGGAAGGAAGGGACTTATTTTAGGCTGGGAAGCTAGTTATAATATGTCACCTCTAGATCCTCTGATTACCCAAGAAACAGCCAGGTTCCACTACAAAGCCCTGGTTCTGCCTGGGGACCTGCTCTAAGTTCTAGAATCTCCCAGGCTATTAGGGGACAGGCAGCAGACTCAATTATCCTCTCTGCCTCATGAAGCAAGGGTCAGCTTGGTGAATAGACCCAAAATGTTGAACAAGCAGGAAGCAGACCATCCACCCATGACTGAGAGAACCAGCTTTTCAGAGACAGATGCTAATGCCAAAGACAGAGAAGGGACCATTGCTGCTTTATTAGAAGGCTAGCAGGGGTGGGAAGGGAAGGAGGAGAGGGAAGGGGAAAGGAGGGAAGGGGAAGGGAAGGGAGGGGAGGGGAAGAGAGGGGAGAGGAAAGGAGAGAAGGGGAGGGAAGGGACTCTCTATTTTCTTATTTGTGCACAGTGCCTGGTACATAGTAGGCACTTAATAAATGTTTATTGAACTGACTTGTAACCATCTGTCTCTACCACTGTCCACCCCTTGTTTGTACTTAGTTGCTCCTTCACTGTTTTCCCAGGAGATTGGAAGGTCTGTGAGGACAGGGGCTGTTTTTGTCTTTCTTCCTATTCTGCCTAACAATTATTTGTTGACTGACTTCCTGTTTACCTGAATATCTGTCTGTCCTCACAGCAGTCCTGGGAGGTTGGCAGCACAAGCATTGGCACAATTCTACACATGAGGCCCAGAGACGTTCAGTGATGTCCTCATTGCCATCAGTTTTGCTCGCCTCAAGTCTCCCTTTGGATGGAGCCTTCCTGATCTGGGCTCTGCTCCAACAGGACACCTACCATGGAATGGCAGAGTGGAAGGGACCTTGGGTGCCATCTTTTTGGAATCATACCTGGACCAGGATCCCTCCTTAGGAGTATCCCAGTAGTCATTCATTCTCTGCTTGAGGACCTTCCAAAATGGCAGAGATCAGGAAGTAGGTATTCTGTTAGTTTAACTGTGATAGAGAGTACATGGAGGGAACTATGGTTGAAAAATTGGGGGAGGCCAGATAGCAAAGGACTTCAGACCCTCAATGCAGAAGATTATGTGGATTCTACCTTTAAGGGAATAGGGAGCCCCAGAGGGTTTGAGCAGGAGAGTGACTAGCCAGTTCTCTTTCTTAAGTGATTTTAGTAGCTGAGCAGAGGATTGACTAGGGACAGATGGGAAGTTGGGAGGCCTTTGTAGTGATACAGGATCATTGTAAGGAGCCAGGGGAACAGCATATGGAGGATTTCCTTCAACCCTACAATGTTACAAATAAACAAAGGTTTCAAGGAACTCATAGGTTATGATCGCCTAACAATACCTTCTCTTGTTCCGATTCCACAGCGACTTAGCTGTAGATGGGCTCAAGGCACATTTTTAGCTCAGCACTATTGTGCACAAGCCAGCTGGCTGAACTCTTTGCACATCTATGCTCCCCTCCCTCAGAGCCCCTGCCTTTCACCTACAGCTGGAAGGAAGGACTCAGCAGATGCTGCTGGTTTATTGCACCCTCCCTTGGATGGAGCAGAGAGCCCAGCAGCTGGAATACATCCCTTGGGAGATTGGGAGGCGCCCATTATCACCATGTCTGCCAGTCAGTCATTCCTTGAGTGGGCTGGTCTGGACCCTGTTCACAGAGGAAGAAACCCCAGGGAATGAGGTGAGGCATCCTGAGTGCTCTTTGTAAGAAGTCCCTGGAAAACTCCATTAAGCATATGCAAAGCTGAATAGTAGGAAGTGAACAGCCCAGGAGACCTGGGGTGATTGCAAAGGGCTTTTTAGCAATTCCAAGCTGACCCTGACAGGGAAAAAAGGCTTTGCTCCAACACTGATCCTCTCCCCTGCTGTCTGTCCAATAGTCTCTCAGTACCCCTGCCACTGGAAGGATCCAAAAGGTAGCTGAAGGGCTCTGGCTGCAGCATGCTGCCATGGCATGGAGTCTCATGCCATGATATGGAAGGGATCAGCTGGGAAATGTGTCATCAGGAACAGAGGAGGGTGGACCACCCAGTGAAGGTCAGGGGCTCAGCACCTCCATGTCCAGGGCATGACAAAGTCCTCAAGGAAGGCAGCTGCAGATAAGAAGGGGTGGGCAGGCCACTGTCTGCATGGGTGGAGGGCATGTCCACATAGACAGGGTCACCCATTCATTCAAATACAAGTATCAGGCACTTTGAGCAGGGACAGACTGTGGCCTTGAGGTTGTTATCTCTCCTTGCAGATAGCAGGCTCACATCTGGGTTAATTGCTCTCTAGGCTAATCCCTGTTCCAGCTGAGGATTGAACTGGCAGTCAAAATAATTGTTTTAAGTGAATTAACATTTTCAGAGACTGAACTCTCATGTATCTAAAGTGAGTGAATAATCCTTCAGCCTTGTGGTAAGTCAATGAAACTGATGAAATCCTGCCTGGGAACACGAAGACCAAGCCCATGGGTCCTGACCCTGCAGGGCAGCCAGGGTTTCACCTGTGCTGGGGAGGGTCCTAATGCTGCTACTTCAGGGAACAAGGCAAAACCTTCTCATGGACTGGTCTTCCATATCCTTAACAGAAAGTGGTTTCTACCTTTCTACTTCAATGAAAATATATATATATATATATATATATATATATATATATATATATATATATATATATATATAGATCATGACTATTCAATACTAGACCCTGTACCAAGCCCTGGACGGACAAGACAAAAGCAGAAAGTGACACTGGCCTCAGGAACTTCCATTCACCTGGGGTAGAGGGAGAGGAAGGAGGATTACAATTGCACACTTTTGCAATTTGCTAATTCAATTCATATACGGTTACACACAGCAGCATTAATAGGGAGCATGTCCCCTTGGATTAGCTCTGCCATTTCATCAGTGTGATGGGCGGGCCCTCTACCACTGTGGGTCATAGGCTAGGTCAAGGCTCCCCAAATTTTGAAGTTATCCCAGAACTGGCTTGAGTGTGCATGCCCTACTCCAAACATTTCTTCTTTTTCATGAGCTACAATCCCACATTCTCTCCACTCACATTTGTGTTCCTGGAAGGACTTGGTCTACTCCAAGCATCAGCTTGTCATAAAGCAATGTTTCTCATTTCCTGTTCCTTACTCCCTCCTTTCTGGTGAATTTTAGCATCCCCTCTGCAGCTCCTTTCCCCATTCCCACTAGCATTGCTAGTCCTGTTCTCAGAAGGTGGGTGAGTTTTACACTCTTTGGGGGGCTTGGGGTAGCCCTGAGAGGGAAGGCATGGTCTAGCATGGCTGCTCAGGACTCCCTATTGGGGGGCTATTGATTATGTATTAGAAAGGGCACTTCCTCAGCCACAATTGTGAGGATACTTGACCCCAAAGAGGTTCTGATCCTGCACACTGAAGGCCCCTGAGGAGAGTGCTCTCAAACTTGGAGGACAAGGGCAGTGAGACATGCATGTAAAAGACTTGTGTGGCAGGGGGACAGCTCCCAGTCACTGCATGGCCTTTTCTGCCTGCATGGAGGTTTCATGAAGTTGTCCTTGGTCATTGATCTTTTCTGGGCTCCAAGGATGGACCTTGAAGCTGCCTTTCCTTTTTCATGTGTCCTCTATGTTCTCAGTGTCTACCTTAGCTTCCTGAGTGAGGAAGATGTTATCCATGGCAGTTCTGGTGGGCACACTACAAATGCCAATGGCATTGCCATGTCTTCTAACATGTTGAAGCTCACCCAGTTACAACTTGGTGCTTTGCTTCCAGGAATACTCAGATGTCTTTTCTTAGGAGCCCTTTTCTTTGACCTTAGTATATTTCTTTCTGGTCTCTCCAGGAATATAATCATTGGGAACAAAGGAGAGGGAGAGAAACAGAGACAGAAACAGAGACAGAAGAGGAAGAGAGACCATTCCAGTTAATTCCCCCAAAATATCAGATGAGACAAAGGAGACTTTTGATGTTGGCCTTCAGAGATTTGGTCCCTCCATATTTTCTAGGCCACTAATGCACAAGCCCATTGGCATAGAGACCTTGGAGTAAGATGGAGAATCCCCAGAGATGTTCATGCTTTTCCTGTGATGTCACCTCCTCTGCTCCAGCATGGAGGAAGACTGGAAGGCTGGAAGGCTTCCATTCTAGCTCGATTCCATTCCATGAAGGCTCTTTCCTCTACTATCCTCCTGACTCTTGGGTCTGGAGCTTCATGGGAAATGTAGTTCTTAATGGGATGGGCATTTTGCTTGCTACACATAATGCTGTGCTATCAAGGCTTCCTTCTCCTTTGACTTTCATCTGTTACCTATGGATGAGAAGTCCAGCTCCAGGGGCTGAGAGGCTACCACAGTCTCAGGGCTAGGGGCCAGCAGTCTCTCCCTTGAACCTCACACTTGCCCTGAGTGAAGGTGGCTCATTAAATGTTGCCTATGGAAAGAAGCCAGCTCTGAAGAAGGCAAGGCAAGCCTTCTGCATCCTTGGGGCTCCCGCTTTGGCTCATTGTCATCACTCTAATAAAGAGTCTATAGGACTTGCCGAAGACTCCCAGTAAGAGCCTCGTGGCTGTATGGGACATGAGAAGACTTGAGCTCTCCCATCAAACCACTGCTTGACTGTGGGCAGGTGCCTTTCCCTGACTCTCAGCTTACTCATCTTTAGAGAAATGGACTGAATCTTGTTTGTTAAGGTCCTTCCAGGCCCTTTTCCTCTGTTCTGAGGTAGCAGTGGAGTTGGGGGAGGGATAAAGGGGTATTCCCCTAGTCCCTAGGTGCCTTCCTTTACCCCTCCTCTACCTGGTGATTTCACAGAACTTCAGAGCTGGAAGGAGCCTCAGTGGCCACTAGCCTGAATTCTACCTGAAAATTAATCCCATCTATAACATATCCACAAAATGATGGGTAAGACTGAGCCTGGTGCTCCTCCCCCTGAGGAAGCACACTGCACCTTGGGGTCATTCTAATTGAAGGAAATATGAGAGGACACTTATATTTCCTTCCTCACAATGACGCCCTTCCCAGTTTTGCCCCCTGGGGCCAAGCAGAGAAAAGTTGATCCTTCTTCTGGGTGATGGCCCTTCCCAAAGTGAAGGCAGCCAAATCCTCTCTTCTCCAGACTAGGCACCAGCCCATTTTCATGTGGCATGAGCATAAGTGCCTTCCTCTGGATGCTCCAGCTTTTCAGGTTCTCCCCCAAATTGAATACAACATATCACACACTTGTTTCATTTCTTAGCCCTAGTATAAGACATTACATTTATACATATTCCATTCCATCTTATTAAATTCAGCCCAGATCTGGCCTGTCTAGATTCTTTCGGAGAAAGATTCTGATATCTCTTGTATTCACTGCCCCTCCCAGCTTGGCATCATCTGCACATGTGATGAATATATCATCTCTGCCTTTATTGGAACCCTTGATAACCAGTATTAAGCAGATCAGCTGACCCCAGATTACTCTCAGAGTCCAGCTGTCCACTCTGGATGGAGCTGTCTTGTCCACCATGAGCTTACCACTTCTCACCCTGAGTTCCACAGGAATGAGCATGAAAGACTTTATCAAACGTCTCACTAAACTCTAGGTAAACTGTGTCTGCCACGTACTAAGGAGCCCAGGTTTGTCTGGCATGATGGGTTTGTTCTCAGTGGAGACTCCTGGGTGCTTTCTGATTAGGGCTTTCTTTTAAAGCTATTCACCAACCATTTCTGTGATGATAAAGTCTAGAATTGCATCAGGAACAAGGTCAAGCACACTGTCCTATAGTTTGCAGTATCTATGCTTTTTTTCTTTCTTTTCGATTGGGATGTTTGCCCATCTGCAGTCCTGTGGCATCTCCCCAATCCTACACAATCTTTCAAAGGTCAATGACAGTGGCTGCAATCATATCTGCCAGTTTGTTCAGGACCTGAGAGTGTCATCTACTGAGGTGCTCATTTGGACTTCCGGGCAGCTCACTCAGGGATTTTTCTTAGTTATCCTGGTTAGCTACCCCCCTCTGACTTGTGGTTTTTCCTTTCCCCGTCTTTTCAAGAACAAAGGTCAGACCCCCCCTACTATATCTCCCCTTCCTTAAAGTGGGATCTAAAAGCCTAGTAAAGAAATAGAATTAAATTGTAGATGGTCTAATCTTCAGTCTCCCTCTGTCTCCTGCTTGAGTCTCACTTCGAAGGGTCTAACAGTGAGGCTCTCTGCCCTCTTCTCTTTTCCTCCTGCTTTCCCTCGGTGACCGCCCAAGAACTTCTTTCACTTTTGTGCTGGTAACTGATTCTCCACCTGTATCTTGGGGCCTGACCTCAGGCCTCTCTCTGTCCACTCCTGTAGAATATAAACTCCCTGCAGACAGGACTCCTTTCAGTTTTCAGGCTTTTTATTCCTGCTCCCTCACACTGTTCCTGCCAAGGAAGAGACAGGATGAAACATTCATTTGGCTTGCCCTGAAATGTCAATCAGCCTATATTCCTTTCCATACTGAAAGTTTCATCTCCCACCTCCATGTCTTTGCAAAAGCGGCCTCGATGTATGGAATTCATCCTTACGACCCAGGCAGGTACCATGGGGGGCCTCCTGGTCACTCTCGTTTGAAGGTCTGGCCCACTTTATGCAATGCCTTGTTTTACACCTTGCTGTCTTATGTCATTTCTCCTTCTCTGGGTGAATGTCCCAACTCACCAAGAGAACGTGGGTTTCTTGAGAGCAGGGACAGTTTTTTTCTCTTCTTTTGGATCTCTGTGCCTGGCTCAGGATCCAGCTCACAGCACGTACTAGACAAATGCCGATGGAACCCACCGAACTGGAGGCAAAACAAGTCACCAACAATGGGCACTTGCGACCAAGCTGTTGTGGCTGCTGTTTGCCCTTTGCTCACAAAGCCTCCCTCCACCCAAGGAACTCTACAAGGAAGAGAGGGTGTAATGAGGGATAATGCTGTGTAGCCTCCCTATGTGGCAGCAGTGCTGAAGGACCTACCCTCACCCCATGGGGCGGGTCCTCATCCTGCCAATTCATATGAAAAACAAGCAAAACAAACTTTGATCATGGTGGAGGGAATGTTACTGCTCCTGTTTAGTCTTATTTCCAAACATCAGAATGAAAGTGTTTATTCAGTCATTCATTTCTTTGTCGATTTATTTGTAATTGTGGGCGGGGGAGAGGGAAGGGAGGGGAGGGAGGGGAGGGGAGGCTAGTGACTGGAATGTTCTGTGTAGAATCAAAAACACTCCAAGCCTTCCTGGGACACTCAGTAGCTCTGAAACAGACTCCAACAAAGACTCTAGGACACTTGTGGCAGCACCGAACTTGCAGAGCTGTGTAGACAGTGACCACAAAGGGCTTGCCAGCTTTCCATTCTAGGTATTGAGGGAATGCTCTCTGAGCCTCCAACAGAGTTAGATCAACAAACTGTTAGGAACCATAAGGATGGCAGTCTGAGAGCAAAGTTCAAAGAGGAATGAGTGAATCTGAAAAGAGATGTCCTGGCCCTTCTTGTGGGACCTTGGGGAAATCACTCCCCCTCCCTGAGGCCCAGTGGGGGCCAGTGAGGGAGGAAGGGCTGGGCCTACTCAGCCCAGGGGGCATCCAGCCGCAAATCTAAGCTTTTCCCCTGTCCAGTTGCTTCAGGGACAGTGTCTGGATGTCCTGATAACTCAGTGCATGTCACAGCTCCCAGCCTAGAAAGCTCCTTTAACTAGATCACTTCTCACAAGGAGTTCATCTTCTTACCAATGTCCAGGCTGAAGGTTGAGTCCTTATTACAGTACCTTTCTCCTCCCCTTATCTCTATTGCAGCAATTTCTCCTGTTTTTAAAACCAATTCTTGTCCATCCTTTCTTTGAAATGCATTGGAACACCCCTCTCCCCTCCCAGTCTCTCTGTCTGTCTCTCTCTTTGTTTCTGTCTCCTTCTTTCTGTCTTTGTCTCTTTCTCTCTGTCTCTCTCTCTCTCTCTCTGTGATTCTCTGTCTCTCTGCCTCTCTCTCTGTCTCTGTCTCTCTCTGTCTCTCTGTCTCTCTCTGCTCTCTGTCTGTGTCTGTGTCTTTGTCTCTGTCTCTTTCTCTCCTTTCCTATTCCTCCTGCCTCCATCATATTCTTACCCTTCCCCAGATGTTGGACTAGCCTTAGAGGCCAACCTCTGCTGACGCCAGTGTTGTGGCCTTCACTTGAAGCACCAACCAAAACGTGGGAGTGAACGTGGATAATGAGTCTGTGGTCCAGGGATAGATGGCTTTCATATGTTTACTGCATGCCAAGCAAATCTCAATGAAGCATCTTGAGGGTCCGAGTTTATTCACTGTAGCTGAAGCATTTAACGCATACTTTCTCATAGGAAACTTCACATAGTTGCTACATGAGGCCCTAACTTACAACTTTGTTGGAGGCTGCTCCTGTGGGAGGCTACCCAGCTTTCTTGTCTCATGCGTCACTACTTGGTCTTTATTGCTCAAGGGCCAGGGTTTCAGGGATGGCCAGAATGTTCCAAGGCTCCTTTGCAGAGGGATGAATAACGGGGGTGGAGTGTCAACCTGAAATAGTGGGCCCAGCCTGGATTCCCACCCATGGGATGCAGACCCCTCAAAGCCCTTGACAGTGTACCCTGCACAGTGTCACTGGGATGTCCCCCCAGAACTGCCTGTGCTTTTCCCATGATCCTCTATTGCTCAAAAAAGCCCCCTGCCTCCCTAGCCCATGGATGAAGTCCATGCCCTCCTTCCCAGGACTCAGAGGCATGTGTGGGTTTTTTTTACCTTCTTCTGGAGAGCCAGAACTCCCTGTCCATCCAACCCCATGCAGCTCCCAGATCCAAAGCCCCCATAATGGCTTGCCAGACTTCTTGTCCCTGCAACAAGCAGTGATCTAAGTTGAGACCTTCCCTCATTCTTTCTGTTCCCCTCTTGTTTACCCTGTTTATACAAATGCTATCACGTTGAGATCCTCAGCCTGAGGCTCACCTATGGAAGCCCCGTGGTGTCTGGTTTGGATGGTGCACAGTGCTGCTGCTGTCCTTCAGGGAGACAGGAGAACCGGCAGCATTTTCTATTGCTTTGGCATTCAGGTAAGTCTTCTCTTCCTATGAGCTCCAGGAGGAACTGGATAGGGCTGATTCCTTTTCTAGTCTATGGTGTATGCCAAGACTGACAGAGACTCTTCCTATTGGAGATGTCTTCAAGGAAACAGGATGGGGCAACATCCGCATTGGCCTGTGGGCTTTGAAATCTAATCAGATACCCCACATGACTTTAGAAGAAGTCTCTCTTTAATTAGCTATGAAGGAAGCTGAGGGGGAAGCACTGAGGCTGTCTTTGATGCACACCATGAGCCTGGTGTCTGAAAGCAGCAGCAGCTTATGGGAAATGGTTTGTGATAAGATGTCCGTATTCTTGGAACATTCATAGCCTGTAGCTGCAGGTCCCTGAGTGCCCCCAGGGACAGGCTCCCTGCTCTGCTCCAGTCTTGTTCTTTCTTTTGTAGGGGGAAATGAGAAAAGAGCCTGTTTAAGGAGCTGATATATGTTTCCTTCAAGTGATTTATTTCCCAAACTGTCTGTGGACTTTGGCGGATGTGAGGGTGGCTGCAGATGGGTCAGAACCAAACTCAGAATGGGCTCTTCCTGTCTCCCTCATCCTAAGCCCTCACTCCTTGTGGCTGGTGGGTCGAGGAGCCCTGGGGCGGGGAGTGGGGGGAGGGGCTCAGCCTCCAATAAATACCTGATAAACGTCTTTGAAAAGTCCCTTAAGCTAACTCAGACTGACAGCTAATAGATGTGCCACTTCTGCTTCTGGCTCAGGCATCTCCCACAGTGTTGGGAAATTTTCTAACCCTGGTGCTAGCAGTTGATTAAAAGCAGAATGTCTTCTACTAGGGATCTTCAGGGTATTTCTTCTTCTTGAACTTCCCTTTTTTAAGAACGTCAAGAAAATTACACATTTTATCATTTAAAATAATCTAAGAATATCTTAGGACTTTTTTTTCTTCCACAAAAGATAACAGACAATTGCTACAGTAATATGGAATCCAGCTGATAGAAGGGAGGTGTTGGAGAGATACAAGGTAACCAGTTTGGAAATGGAAAGTAAAGGTTACCATCTTGGTGAAGCCTCTTTTGAGGGGCAATGGGAATAGGGCAGGATCCTGGCATGGGCTAGCACCATGAGGTGACATTAGGAAGACAAATGCTTACCAGTGCAGAGCACAGCTCAGCTTGGTTTGTGAAAGCCCATTGTGAGCTGCTAGTGTGCCAGGATCCAGTGCAGTGAGAATGAGGGCAGCATCTGGGAAGCCAGCTCCGTTCCCGGCTATGGCCATGCAGTGTGGGAGGGCACCAACCTGGGAAGCTGTTGGACTTTTTAAGTCCTAGCCTCCACCTCCTCAGTTGTGAGATCTGGGACATAACACAGATGCTCCCTCCCTCAGGACTTCTAGCACGGCAGAAAGAAGCAGTGACATGTAAGGGGCTTGGGAGTCATGATGGTGGCAATGGCACCATGGTAGGGGGAAGCTTGCTGATGCCTACAATGGCATTCCAGTGAGGATGATGATGGCATGATATTGTCAATGATTCTGGTGACAGGGTTAGGCTCAGTCATGAGGATGATGTCAATGGGGAGGGGACAATGGTGACAGCAGTGACGATGGCAGCGGTGATCGTCATGGTATGGTGCCAGTGGGAGGAGGACAATATAGTGACCATGGCCATGGTGGCTGTGGGAGATTGGGGGGTGTGGATTGGGATCATCATTCTCTCCTTACATCTTGAGTAAGAGAATAGTGGGGAAAGAACTGAGGTCCATACTGGCAAAGAGAAGGCTTCAGTGGATATAACTGTCTCTGAATTATGGAAAGGCTGTTCCACTGAAGTAGGTGAGTGCTTACTCTGCTTGGCCTTAAAGGCTCAGGGTAGGAACAAAGCAAATGGGAAGGCCTGGGCTCATCTACAATGCTCCTTTACCGTCTTTTCCAGGGTCTGTAAGGGACATTGGTCTTTAGCTTTTTCTTTGAAATTCTCTTCCATGCCCCCTCTTCAGGCAAGGACATTCTTTTTTTTTTTTCTTTTTGGAGGCCAAATGGGGTTAAGTGACTTGCCCAAAGTCACATGGCTAGTCTTTTGTGTTAAGTGTCTGAGGCTTGATTTGAACTCAGGTCCTTCTGACTCCAGGGCCGGTGCTCTATTCACTAGGCAGGGACATTCTTAACCCACTTCAGTCAGATGAGAACCTCTCCTGGGCTCATCTGGCCCTGACTAAGGGGCCTCCCTAAGTTTCTGATGCCTATCCACATGAAGTAGTGACCCTTGCCAATGAAATCCCTGCACATGAGCCTTCCTCCATGGCTCAAATCCATTTCTTCTTTTGATAGTGGAACTGCAGAATATGAAAGGCTCTTGGAAGTTATTTAATCCAACCTGTCCCCGAGGCGGGGCCCCTTCTACATCTCTAGCTGGTGGTCACCCGTCTTGAAGACCCCCAAGAGCAGGGAAGCTCACCACTTGCACCTAATTTCTGTCGGTTATTCTACTTTCATAAAGCTCTAGTTATTAGCCGTTCTTTCCTCAGGCAATGCTCATCATCACATTTGCATAATATTTCAGTTTGTAAAGGGCTTTAACTGTCTCATTTGATCCTCACAAGTATCTTGTAAAGAAGGGGTTACTATGGTCCTTATTTGACAGAGGAGGAAGCTGAGGCAGACAGAGGTTAAGAGACTAGGAAGTGTCTGAGCTGTGATCTGAATGCAGATCTCCCTGACTCCAGGCCCAGGGATCTCCCGGGCTGACGACCCACTTCCCCTCACATATAGCCAGTCCAGCACTTACTTGTTCTCTTATTGAGGAGAGCCCAAGTTATCCCAGGGACCAGGAGCAGAGCGTCCAGCATTGCTGTTGTTGCTGGTTCATTCTATTCGTGTCTGGCTCTTTGTGAGTCCATTTGGGATTTTCTTAGCAAAGATAGTGGAATGATTTGCCATTTCTTTCTCCAGCCCCTTTTACAGGTGAAGAAGCTGAGGCAAAGAGGAACAGGCGGCTCACCAAGGTCATATATCTGGGAAGGATCTGAAGCTGGATAAAAATGAGTCCAGTGCTCTATCCACTGCACCACCTAGCATTGGAAGGGCACACTGACTGAATGATTGATGGTTCCTTGATTGATTATCAGTGCCCTAGATATTTTGAGGAGCAGTCTGGTAATACATTATGGGTCTGTCCCCGAGCAAGTTCAAAGGAGCTCTTCCCCAGGCTGGTCACAGGCTGATGAATGGGGAGGAGGCATAGCCTTTGCAACTCAGCTTCACAGCTGCAGAGAAGCTTCACATGTGGGCACAGAGTCCCCAGTCTGAGAGTCAGAGGGCACTTCAGTCTCCCTCTCTCCACATTCTACCCATGGCTCCTCCCCCACCCTCTTGGGCCCCTTGATAAAGCGCCTTGTATCCAAAGGCAGCTGGCACACTCCTGCCGTGCCTTCTTTACTCTGGGCTACACGCCCAGCAGATCCTCCTAAGCCAGGATTGTGGGCCCCCTCAACATCCTGGGCCCATTCACTGGAGATGCTTCAGTCTGCCAATGTCATTGATTACATATTCAGAATCATACCCAAGGTTCCAGTCATGGTCTGAGCTGGGGAAGGCATGGGGGAGGATGGGAGGTAGTCTCCCCTATTCTTTCTGGTGGGCCCTGTGATTCTGTTAAGGTCATGTGAGCCTTGGGGCCTTGAGGGCCCTTGGAGACCATGACTATCTTTACTCCACTATGGTCTCTGAGAAAACACAAGGATGCACTTATTTGGGGTCACAGCAAAGGGCCTAGTTCGCCAGTCACAGACTTTACTAGCAGTCTCAGCTTTTTAAGGGACCATCCTTAGGTCTACAACTGGCGTTGTGCATTTCTCCCAACCACAAATAGATTTGTGCATGAAATAGCTCTGCTTGTTGGCCAGTCAGCAAATATTCGTAAGCACCTACCTCACTCAGAAACCTAGTCTGCCAGATGGTAAATGATGCGATTCTCTTGTGCACCATGGATACTCAAGGAGGCCCTACAGGATGCACAGGTATTGTTGGGGGCCTTAGGAACGAGCCTGGAGGAAGATCATCCTACAAGAAGGGCAGGCCTTGGTTAGCCCTAGGTGAGATTTGCCAGCGAAGGTCAGGAGCCTCCTTTGAGCTAGAGTGGAAGAAAACATGGTGGCCAGGGTGTCCCTACAAACAGCTCCTGGATTTGAAGCTGGATGGCAGCTCAGAGGTCAGGACACAAGGCTCAGGAAGCTTTGAGGACTGGCCCAATGCAACACAGCTAGCTCTTGTTAGGGTCAGGATTTGCTTCTAGGGCCTGTGACTCCAGCAATAGGGCTTTTTCTATTCTGCCCTTTCCAGAAAAGACTGGGGTCACTCCAGAGGAGGACCATGTCACCAGGGGCAGAAGACTTGGGTGGAACCAGGGCCCACTAGATGGCACCCTAGGGTCCCTATGGGTCATAGAGTGACTGAACTTTCAAATGCAATGTTGTCTATATTTTATTCTATTTTTGTTTATTTTGCTAAGTATATCCCAGTT
>WOXC01010882.1:0-150000 GCA_011680675.1 Gymnobelideus leadbeateri | reverse complement strand
TCCTGCCTCGGCCTTTGGTTGGCATTGTGATAGGCCAGCTTCAGGACCTTTGGGGTCCAGCCCAGCCAGGGCAGGTCTAGGTGGAGCCTCCTCTCTTGCTCCACTGGGGCTCGGTCCTGGTGGATGTCCCTTCCTTCTCTCCTCCCCCCCCCCCATCCCTGGGACTCCGTCCACAGTCTTCCCCAGTCAGAGGTGGGAGGGGGTGCTTGGGGCCCTGCCTAATGAGGGGAGCTCGGGGAGATGAACCAGCCAGCAGCCTCCTCCACACTGCTTCCAGGGAGCCCTGACAGGCTTTGTTGGGGGAGAAATCATTATTCTGGAGGAGGGAGGCAGGCAGGCGGAGAAGAGTCGGAAGGAGCCCTCATTGTGCCGGGCGCCTAACTGCATCTCCCATTACACCCCTTTCTCTTTTTTGAAAAATAGATGTCAGGTAATTGTGCTCACGTGGCGGGAGCCGAGAAGTAGAGCCCTTCTCCAGTGAGTAATTAACATTTCTTTATCAGTGGGAGTCTGCCTTGTCTTTCTCCTCTGATGCTCGCAGGTTCGCTCCCTCCCTCACGTGGAGAGGGCCCCGCTCAGGTGACAGAGCAGAGCTCTGGCTCCCAGCGATGGGTCTGAACGTCCGAGGCAGACCGGGTGGGTGGGGGGGAGGGGCGCCCCCTCCCATCTCTCTGATCATCTCCTCTCCCACGCTTCCCCTCATCTCCATCACTGTCCAGGAGCCACCGAGCTGCCTCTGACCCTTCTCTGCGTCCCCAGCAGTGACTCCCCCTGACCTGGCACGCCCCGCCCCCCCCATTCCTAGTCTCCTTGATCCTTCCCAGCAGGAGCTCTCGGTTCACTCCAGCCTGATCTCTCTCCTTTTCTGCTCCAGTCCCACGCCCAGTGCCCCTTCTGTCCCCTCCACCCACTCCTCTCCAGGTGGATGTGCCCCCAGCCCCATCACCCTCCTGCCCGGTCCCCTTGGGCCAGGCCAGTGCCGGCTCCTGTTGGCAGTCTTTGGCTTCCTGAATGGCAAGGGTCTGGGTTTATGTGAAAATTTGGCTGCTGAAGAGAAGGCAATAAGCTTTTTTTATAGAGCCTACTATGTGCCAGGCTCCTTGCCAAGCACTGGTTCCAAATGTTTCATTTGATCCTCACAACAGCCTTGTGGGGTAGGTGCTGTTAACTACCCCATTTACCAGTTGAGGAAACTGAGGCAAACAGAGGTTAGATGAGGTGCCCAGAGTCCCACAGCTGGTGAGTGTCTGAGGTCAGATTTGTGTCATCCATACTGTCTCAGGGACCATCAAATGTACTGAAGGTGGTGAGGCTTCCCCTTACCTGAACGGTGCTTACCCATACCTGTTAGCACCCCCTCACATGGCCTGGATCTCCCCAGCACCTTTGAACCCTCCACTTACAAACATGCAAGAATTACTCTGTTGGACGAAGGTTCCCATCCCTCTGTTTCCTCCCTCATCCCATTTCTTCTGAAATGATGCTCTCTATCCCCAGGTCTTTGTGCAATGAGATAAACTGAGACCTGGGAAAGACCTTATCTCAAAAAGTTTAGGGTCTCCAGTGCAGCCTGGGCCATCGGCAGTCATCCGGACCTATGCCTTGCCCCTGGACTCCAATGATTCTGAAGGAGATATTGAGGCTGAGGCCTTTGCACAGCCCTGCCTCACTTAAATTCAATTCACTTGCAAGTCAGTACATTGTCCTGATATCACTGGTTTTCTTCAAGAATGAAGGACAAACAACAACTCTGTATGCTGCTTGGCATGCACACAGGTGGTGGTTAATGTATGCTTTTACTATTCACTTGTTTTCACCATGGCATTTGGTCCTTCCACCCCTAAGAGTCTTGGAGTCACTGCCCCAGCTATGGCCTCTCTCCTTCCCCTCCAATCTCAGTCCTCTAGCTCAGCAGTTCAGGGACAGTGCAGCATCGTCCCATGGCTCTGTGTGCATGCCAAGCAGTGTATAGAGACAGGTAATGAAGGGCAGTTGGGCTGGAGCATGGGAGGAGTGCAGGGGCCATGTGCATGTGGCCCAGCTTGTCTCACAGAGCCACATTGGATCAATGATCAGCTCTCCCAACCCCCTGTGGCACAGAGCAGAGGTGGGGGGGGGGCAGTGGCATTATTTCCATATGATATGGGAACACTAGAATTTGGCAGGTTAGACTGCTGAACTCTGATTCTGATGCTGGGATCCAAGGTGGGATCAGAACCTGAGTCTTTGGCCTCGGAGTTCTTTATTC
Source organism: Gymnobelideus leadbeateri (assembly GCA_011680675.1). Classification (NCBI taxonomy): domain Eukaryota; kingdom Metazoa; phylum Chordata; class Mammalia; order Diprotodontia; family Petauridae; genus Gymnobelideus; species Gymnobelideus leadbeateri. The sequence goes on along the minus strand of WOXC01010882.1, from coordinate 147,752 downwards.
TTGTCATTGCTACGTACACTGCTGCTGGTCCTTCTTGGATAACTCCACTCCATCAATACGGAGCAGCTTATTCAGAGATGCTGGAGGGCGTGTCCGCAGACAGCTGAGCAGGCCAGCACAGGACCCTGAGGCATCCTGAAAAGGTCCAAGCTTTTGTTCAGATGCTCCTCTACCATGGAGGTCACAGTGGGTCATTGCTATGTGCCTACAGACTCAAAGAGGGGGGAAGGCAGCCCCTGCCCTCAGGGAGCACACAATCCAATCAGGAAAATGACGCAGACCAAGCAAATTATCAGATAAACAGGAAATAATTGAGTGGGTCAGGAAGGAAGAGGGACTGGGAAAAGCTCCCTGCCCAAGATGCCATTTTGTTGGCCCCCCATGGAAGCCAAGGAGGTCAATAGAATGGAGGTGGATGAGCGCTCAAGTCTGGGGAGCTGAGGCAGGGATTGGCTTCTGCCTTTCTTTGTTTCCCCAATGCTTATCCTAGCTCCTGGCACATAGTAGGGATTTCATAGGTGTTATTTGACTGACTGTGGTTCTCCATGGAAGAGAGAATCTGGACAGAGAGCATGGGAGAAGGCCGGAAGCTCTTACTGGTGGAGGAGTCAGGAGGCTGGGGTCACTGTATAGAAGGGTACACATTGGAAAGCCAGGTATAAGGAGCCTGGAAAGGGAGGCAAGGGTAAGTTATGAAGGTCTCTGAATGCCAAACAGAGCCTTTGGTATTGGAGGTTTACCAGGAAGGAGGTGAAATGACCAGACGTCTGCAAAACAGCCCAGGGCGATGGGGAAAGGATTATTCCCATTTTCCAGATGGTGAAACTGCAGCAAAATAATTTTGACTTTAGAGCTGGAAACCAACTAAGGCATCATCAGACCCAATCCCCTGCTTTTACAGCAAAGGAAACCAAGGTCCCTAGTGGTTAAAGGTCTGGTCCACAGTCATTTGAGAAGAAGGCGCAGAGGCAAAGTTTAAACCCTGGCCTTCTGACTCTGACAGGGCTTTGTTCTGGGGCAATCTGGAGCAACCTGTGTGAAGCCTGGCCTCCTCTGCTCAGGATGAGAATGCAGCTGTCTTGGGGGGGAGCATTGCCCATCCCCCACCCCACCCCCAGCTTTCATGCACTGCTCTACACACACGCAAACTGCTTAGCATGCTTTCTCCCCTGTTGTCCATTAATAATACATCTAACCTTGTTTCTAAAAAAAGGAGAGAGGAGAAAAGAGAGAGAGGAAGAGAGAAGAGAAAGGAGAAAAGGAGAGAGAGAGGGAAGGAGGGGGAAGAAGGGAGGGAGAGAGAGAGAGAGAGAGAGAGAGAGAGAGAGAGAGAGAGAGAGAGAGAGAGAGAGAGGGGGAGAGAGAGAGAGAGAGGAGCATAGATACACATACAGAGACACTGGGGACACAGATACAGAGCTGCTGGTGTTTTCCTTGACACATCTTGGTTGAATGGAGGGCTTTGGAATCAGGTAGCTCATAGTCCCTTTCTTAATGGATCCATGCATTGGCTTTCCAATCCCTTCATGCTTAATTGAGAAGTTCCCATTTGGGGATGAAGAAAAGGTTCTGACCAGATGACATCCCCCTCCCGACACCACCTCGAATGCCCTAAATCCGATGGCGATTATGCATTTCCAGACGCTAAGCCCTCTCCCTGTGACATCTCCACAGAAATGGACTGAAGCACCAGGGCCTGTGAATGGGACCCACACTGTTCAAATTGGAATGTTTTATTAATCACAGTTCTTAGAAGATATTGAGCCTGGGAGGAGGGAGAGCCAGCTATCAATAATACATGCTCCTGAAATGGCCCTGAGACGGGAGCTGTCCCTTTATAAATATTACAGACTGCACGCACAGCCCCACAGGTAACAGCCTTACAGGCATGAAGGGGAATGAGGCATGAGCTGCCCCTGCTCATTAGGATGGCAGCCTGGGCTCCCCACCCCCCACATCTAGGACCGCTGTCATTGGATCCCCTAGTAACGGATGTCTGTCCTTAGACGCAGATATAAATAATTGGTCTGGGATGGCAGACCTTGAGGGCTGGAACTCAGTGAAGGCTGCCCAGGGTGCTGTGGGAAGGCCTGAGTTTGGATTCAGAGGGCATCTTTTCAAACCCCAGCTCTGCTCCTTATTAACTGCATCCCCTTGAGCAAGTCCCCTCTCCTCTATGGGCCTTGGTTTCCTCATCTGCAAAATGAGAAGGGGTGGTCTGGGTAACCCTAAGGCCCCTCTGTGTCTAGAGCTAAGATTCATGATGAACATCTTGTGCTGCTAGAGTGGGAGCCACAAGGCAACCCCTTCCTTCTTTCCAGAGGCCGGGGTTCATTCAGAACCATCCTAGGCCAGGTCCCTGTGCTGGCATTTCTGTCCCTCCATCTTGACCTGTGAGAACAACCATGCCCCCTCTCTGTTACATTTCTGGATAAATGTGTGAGTTCTGATGGCATCTTCAGGATGTTTGGAACTGGGCAAGAATAAGCCTGATGTCCAGGAGGGCCCCAGGCCCAGCAGGTACTCAGTCCTCCCTGCCTGTGCAGGCTCTGCTGCAGGGGATGGCATGTGTAAGACACTAAGCTGCCAGCCTTGTGCCCTTTGAGCTCAGACTGGCATAGGACGTCCTCCAGGCTCTCTGCAAGGGGGAAAGCCCATAGGAAGGTTTCCCAGCCTGGGCCCTTCCTGGAGCATGGGAGTACCTGGAGGCCTGTGCATGGAATCCTCTATCCCAGACTGGTCCTTACCCACCTTCCCCTCCAGCTCTTCCTAGCCAGAACCCTCTGGACCACCACTATTCAAGCTGTACTTTTCTCTTAGCACCCCACTGAGGCAGCTGTTTTTTCCTACTACAGATATGGAGAAACCAAGGCTCCAGGGTAGACCTGACGTTTGCACCCAGGACCTGTGGCTTCAAGTCATGGCCACCTGCAACTCACCCATGCTCCGGCTCCCCAGCTAGATCCAGAGCTCCCTGAGGACTGATGCTGGTCTATTCCTGGTACCTGCACCCAGCAAGGCAAGGTTGTCTCCACAGCACAGAACCTGGGTCCCTTTGTGGTGGGGCAGAAAGAGGAAGTGCGGGGGCATCTAGCCATTGCTATGGCTTCTCTGGAATCAGGGCATTCTTCCCTCCAGACAGGGTAGCCTTGCAGCTTATTACACCCACACCCCAAAGGGTCTTCAGATTTAGGCATGCTCTTGTTCTTACTGGGTATGCATGGTCACAGCAGCTGCTTGTAATATAGAGAGTCAATTCTGTGCCCAACAGAGTACTAGGCACTGTGGGGGAGAAGCCAAAGAAGGCAGGAGGAGACCCAAGAGAGAACAAGAACACAAAATCCCAGGGCAGGGAAGGAGAAGGGTGGCATGGGAATCTACAGTCACAAAATGCAGGGCAAGCAAAGGAGGGCTTGGAAGGGGGTACTAGATTTCCACATTAAGAGACCTTTTGGGGGAGGAGCCAAGATGGTGGAAAAGAAGCAGTAACCTCACTAAGCTCCTCGGTCACTAAGTCTCAAAGGGTGAATCTGAGAGGATTCCGGAGTGACGGAGCCCACTGGAAGATGGAGCGTGGCAGAGTCCAGCCCAGGAGGTTGCCCAGTGTGTCCTGACAGGACAAGCGCAGAGCACTTGGGGTCTGCACAGCTCAGAACTAAGAGCAGACCAACAGACTACACCAGAGAGAGAAAAAGCCCCAGCCTACAGACTTAGCAAGGACAAATCGCAGTCATCTCCCCTTCATCTCATGAAGGGACAGGAGGGATTATTGGAGCCAGGTAGGAGAGTCGGGCCCCAGGGGAGAGAGCAGCTTCTCCGGCTGCATTCAGCCCCCAGCCTAGAAGGTTGGAGACTGCCTGCCTGTATAATACAAGGGCTGGAATGGCAAAGTAAATTCTAGCTGCTCTGATCCTCCCATCCCTCCTTCATGAAGCAGAAAACTCAAAGATAAGTCTCCCACCCAGATTGAAATCCCAAGTTAATGGAAATAGCCCCAGACTTGAGAGTCTCCAAGGAGGGGTGTAACTGAGACAGCCAGGAGTCTGAAGAGAAGAGAGGGAGGGGTCCCAACAAGCCCCACCTCACCTCACCAACAAAATCCTACTTATAGCCCAGGGGTATAGAGGCAGAAATCTGAAGTGGTCAGACACACCCCCACCTACATATCTACATTCCTCACTGACTTCCCTGACTTAGCCATAAACTAGCCACCCAGAGATATTCAAAGTCAAGGATCAGGCTCTAAACTCATAGCCTGAGAAACTAAGAAACAGGAAGTCACAATGGGAAAAAAGGAAGCTGAGAAGAAGGGGAAGGCAAGAAAGTCGATTTGAACCTACTATGCAGGGCAAGAACAACAAAATACACAGGACATTATAGACTCTACCCACACCTGAGACCACAGAAGGAAACATGATCTGGTCTCAAGCCCAAATAGCATCCCTGGAGGAGCTTAATAAAAATTTTAAAGACCAAATCAGGGAGGCAGTGGCCAACTTGGAAAAAACGTCTCAGTGAAGTAGTTGGAGAAAATATCTCCCTAAAAAAGTAACTTCAAAAACTAACTGAAGACCATAATTTGCTAAAAATTAGAAACAATCAAACTGAAACTCAGAACTCTATGATGCAGCAACAGTCAATCAAACAAAATAAGACGATCCAAAAATTGGAAGAAAATGTAAAATATCTCACTGGAAAAATAACTGACCTAGAGAAGAGATCCAGGAGAGACAACCTAAGAATTATTGGTCTACCAGAAAGCCATGATGAAAAAAGCAGCCTAGACAACATCTTCCAAGAGATTGTCAAAGAAAACTGTTCTGAGGTCCTGGAACCAGAAGATAAAATAGCTCTTGATAGAATTCACTGGACTCCTCCTGAGAGAGATCCCAAACTGAAAACTCCAAGAAATATAATAGCCAAATTCCAGAATTACAAGATTAAAGAAAAAATTCTACAAGCAGCCAGAAAGAAACAATTCAAATATCGAGGAACTACAGTTAGGATCACACAGGACCTAGCAGCTTCTACATTAAAAGAGGGGAGGGAATGGACTTTGATATTTTAAAGGGCAAGAGAGCTAGGACTACAACCAAGGATTAACTACCCGGCAAAACTGAGCATAATCTTTCAGGCAAGGAGATGGTCATTTAATGAAATAAGAGACTTCCAGACTTTCCTGATGAAAAAGCCAGAGCTCAATGGAAAATTTGATCTCCAATTTCAAGACTCAAGAAAGACATAAAAAGGTAAACAGGAGAAACACAGACTCACACATGCATAAGTGCACACACCCACACCCACACCCACATGCTCATTACTTGGGATGCAACAAGAGCAAAATGTTCACATCCCTATATGTGGAGCTGATAACTATCAATATTCGAAATCTTTATGATTATCATGACCTTCAAAAGGGTGATACTTAGATAGAGGGTGTGGGTATGAATGCACTAACCTGAAGACTTAAAAAAAAAACTATTAAGGGGATCAAAGGGACTGTAATGGGAAAAAGGAAAGGATGAGATAGGAAAAGGTAAAATAGGCCATCTGAAGAGGCATTAAAACACACTATAGAAGAGGGGAAAGAAACAGGGAGAGGAATATCATTTAAACACTATTCTCACTGGTTCTGGTTCAAAGAGGGATCAACTTAATCAGTGAAGTTTAAGATTCTAATGTGAATAGACACATACATTCATTAAATAGAGGAAAAGGAGGGAGGGAGAGGAGCACTGTTTGAAATTTACTCTTATTGGTTTGGAATCAAACGGGGAGTAATTTACATAGATAAATACAAAAATAATTTACTCTGATAAGTATAAAAACATATTGTGTCCTATAGATAGTAGAAGGGTAAAGGGGGGTGAAAAGGAGGAGACTAAAGTGGGGGATTAGAAGGGAAGGAAACAGTAGTAAGGGGAGAGGGTAGGTTAAGAAGTGGGATCACTGGGTGGGAACACTGACGGAGGGTGTGGTCAAAAGGGAAAACTTCAAGGAGGGGAAGGGAGAAGGAAGAAACAAAAACATAAACAGGGGAGGGAGTAGGATGGAGGGGAAGAGACAGATAGTCATAATTACTGTGAATGTGAATGGGATGAACTCTCCCATAAAACAGAGGTGGATAGCAAAATGGATTAAAAACCATAATCCTACAATATGCTGTCTACAAGAAACATATTTGAAACAAAGGGATACCCATAGGGTAAAGGTAAAAGGTTGGAGTAAAATCTATTATGCCTCAGCTAAAGTAAAAAGAACAGGGGTAGCAATACTTATCTCAGATAAAGGAAAAGCAAAAATAGATCTAATTAAAAGAGATAAGGAAGGAAACTATATCCTACTAAAAGGCACCATTGAGAATGAAGCAATATCACTATTTAATGTATATGCACCAAGTGGTATAGCATCCAAATTCCTAGAGGAGAAGTGGAAAACTATACTAGTGGGGGACCTTAATCTCCCCCTCTCTGAACTTGATAAATCTAAGCTCAAAATAAACAAGAAAGAAGTTAAGGAGGTGAATAGAATTTTAGAGAGACTAGATATGACCAGTCTCTGGAGAAAACTGAATGGAGATAAAAAGGAATTTACTTTCTTTTCAGCAGTGCATGGTACATACTCAAAAATAAACCATGTACTAAGGCATAAAAACCTCAAAATCCAGTGCAGAAAGGCAGATATATTAAATACATCATTCTCAGATCATGATGCAATAAAAATTATATGCAATAAATGGCCATGGAAAGATAGACTAAAAACTAATCGGAAATTAAACAATTTAATCCTAAAAAATGGTGGATCAAACAACAAATTATAGAAACAATCAATAATTTCATTCAAGAGAATGATAATAATGAGACAACATACCAACATTTGTGGGATGAAATAAAAGCAGTTCTCAGGGGAAGTTTTATATCCCTGAGTGCATACTTAATTAAAGCAGAGAGAAGGGAGGTCAATGAATTGGACATGCAATTGAAAAAGCTAGAAAAAGAACAAATTGAAAATCCCCAATTTAGTACTAAATTAGAAATAGTGAAAACCAAAGGTGAGATTAATAAAATTGAAATTAAGAAAACTATTGAATTAATAAATAAAATGAAGAGCTGATTTTATGAAAAAATCAACAAAATTGATAGACCCTTAGTCAATATGATAAAAAAAAAGAAAGAAGAAAACCAAATTATGAGTATCAAAAATAAAAAGGGTGAATCTACCTCCAATGAAGAGGAAATAAAAAAAAAATGATGAGGAATTATTTTTCCCAATTGTATGCACACAAATATGACAATCTTAGTGAAATGGATGAATATTTACAAAATCACAAGTTGCCCAGATTAACTAAGAGGAAGTGAATTACCTAAATAACCCCATCTCAGAAAAAGAACTCAAACAAGCACCAATGAACACCCTAGGAAAAAATCTCCAGGGCCAGATGGGTTTACTAGTGAATTCTATCAAACATTTAAAGAACAATTGATTCCAGTACTCTACAAACTATTTGGGAAAACTAGTGAAGAAGGAGTCTTACCAAACTCTTTCTATGACACATACATGGTACTGATTCCTAAATCAGGAAGAGATAAAACAGAGAAAGAAAATTATAGACCAATTTCCCTCATGAATTTAGATGCAAAAATTCTAAATAAAATATTAGCCAAAAGACTCCAACAACTTATCACAAAAATAATATACCCTGATCAGGTGGGATTCATTCCAGGAATGCAAGGATGGTTTAACATTAGGAAAACCATCAGTATAATTGAGCATATCAACAATAAAACTAGCAGAAACCACATGATCATCTCAATAGATGCAGAAAAGGCTTTTGACAAAGTACAACATCCATTCCTATTAAAAACACTAGAAAAAAAAATAAAAAAAAATAAAAATAAAAACACTAGAAAGTATGGCAATAAATGGACCCTTCCTTAAAATAGTTGATAGCATCTATTTAAAACCATCATCAAGTATTATATGCAATGGGGATAAAATAGAAGCCTTTCCAATAAGATTGGGTGTGATACAAGGGTGTCCACTATCACCCCTCTTATTCAATCTGGTACTAGAAACACTAGCGGTAGCAATTAGAGAAGAAAAAGAAATCAAAGGAATCAAATTAGGCAAAGAAGTGACCAAGCTATCACTCTTTGCAGATGATATGATGATATACTTAGAGAATCCTAGAGAATCAAGTAAAAAACTACTTGAGACAATAAATAAATTTGGCAAAGTTGCAGGATATAAAATAAATGCACATAAATCCTCGACATTTCTGTATATCTCTAATAAAACTCAACAGCAAGAGATAGAAAGAGAAATCCCATTTAAAGTCACTGTAGACATTATAAAATATTTGGGAATCTACTTGCCAAAACAAACCCAGAATCTATCTGATCACAACTACAAAACACTTCTCGCACAAATAAAATCAGATCTAAATAGTTGGAAAAATATCAGTTGCTCATGGCTGGGTTGAGCTAATAAAATAAAAATCACAGTTTTACCCAAACTAAACTATATATTTAATGCCATACCAATCAATTTACAAAAAAACTGCTTTCTAGAGTTAGACAAAATAACAAAATTTATTTGGAAAAACAAATGGTCTAGACTATCAAGGGAATTAATGAAAAGAAATGCTAGGGAAGGTGGACTAGCTATGCCAGATTTTAATCTGTATTGTACAGCATCAGTCATCAAAACTGCTTGGTACTGGCAGAGGTGTAGCGTAGTGGATCAATGGAATAGATTAGGTGCAGGAGACCCAGCAGTTAATGAATATAGTAATCTATTGTTGGATAAACCCAAAGACCCCAGTTTTTGGGATAAGAATGCACTATTTGACAAAAACTGCTGGGAAAACTGTTATACAGTATGGCAGAAACTGGGCATAGATCATTATCTAACACCATATACCAAAATCAAGTCTAAATGGGTGCATGATCTAGGTGTAAAGGATGATACTGTAAGCAATCTGAGAAAGCAAGGAATAGTTTACCTGTCAAGATTTGTGGAGAGGGGAAGACTTTAGGACCAAACAAGTATTAGAGAGCATTATAAAATGCAAAATGGATAATTTTGATTACATTAAATTGAAAATCTTCTGTACAAACAAAGCCAATATAAAAGCAAGATCAAGAGGGAGGTGGGAAATTGGGAAAGAATTTTTACAACTTGTGTCTCTGATAAAGGACTCATTTCTAAAATATACAGAGAATTGGGTCAAATCAATAAGAATACAAGTCATTCCCCAATTGATAAATGGTCAAAGGATATGAACAGGCAGTTTTCAGAGAAAGAAATTAAAGATATCTATAAGCAGATGAAGAAATGCTGTGAATCACTATCGATTAGAGAAATGCAAATCAAAACAACTCTGAGATACCACATCTCTCTAGCCATATTGGTAAGATGAAAAAACAAGAAAGTGACAAATGCTGGAGAGGATGTGGGCACATTGGAACACTAATACATTGTTGGTGGAGTTGTGAACTTATCCAACCATTCTGGAGAGCAACCTGGAATTATGCCCAAAGGATAATAAATAATTTCATACTCTTTGACCCAACAATACCACTTTTAGGGTTATATCCCAGAGTGATCATAGAAGTGGGAGAAAGACCCATATGTACAAAAATATTTATAGCAGCCCTTTTTGTGGTTGCAAAGAATTGGAAACTAAAGGGGTGCCCATCAACTTGGGAATGGCTGAACAAGTTGTGGTATATGAATGTAATGGAAAATTGTTGTGCTATAAGAAACGAGGAGGTGACGGATTTCATAATTACCTGATGCTGAGTGAGAAGAGTAGAATCAGAAGAAATTTGTATACAATCACAGGCATACCATATCTGTGATGACCAATTATGACAGACTAGACTCTTTTCAGAAATGCAGTGATATAAGTCAATCCCGAAAGACTCAAGAAAGAGAGAAATGTGCCATCCAGAGATATAACTAGAAAGAACTGAGCCTGAATCCTGATGGAAGCAAACTAAATGATCTTTTTCTTTTCATTGTTTGGTTTTATTTCTTCTCTACCATCTTTCCTCCCACCTAGTACAATATGCCTTTGTAATTGGAATAATGTCTAATATGAATGTATTTGCGGATTCTATACTGGACTATATGCTGTCATGGCGGGGGGGAGGGAAGTAAAGGAAATTTGAAAATCAAGGAACTATGGAATTGAATCTTGTTAACTGAAACTAAACTAATAAATTAATTTAAAAAAAGAGACCTTTTGGTAGCTTGTAAGTAACATAGGGAACATGGTAGGGAAATGGAGCCAGCGGTTTAGGTAGGGGTTTTCCTGAAGGCTGCTCTCAGTCCCTTGGCCGGAGCACTGCTTCCCTTTGTCCTAGCCATGACTGGCTGTGTGTCAGGGAATCTACTTGGTCCAGGAAGATTCCCTGAGCTTTCTCAGCCTACACTGATGATCCATTTCAGCCCACACATGATGTACCACAAGGGAAGGCTTCCCAGCCTGTACAGGGGGCTTGATGCCACAGCAGCCTGCTACAGCCCTAGGTTTGCAGTCAAAAGATCTCACTTCAAACCTTAGGCCTATCCCTCATCATCCACTGGACCTTGAACAAGAATCTGTTTTCTCATCCTCAGTTTCCAGAGTTCCCGGCCAGATCCTGCCAATCCTATGTTTCTTAGTGTAAGCCTCAAGTCCCATCTCCTGCCCCCAAGTCTAAGTTCACATCTTGGTGGAAGGGATAGCCCAGGTGAGGAGAGTCTGGGGCCTAGAGACAAATCAGACCTCTGGAGTGTGGTAGGAAATCCAGTGAGGCCCCAGCTGTTGTTGGCCAAGAGAGCTAAGGACTTCAGGGGGAAGGAAATGAACTTAAGTGAGGCAGAGTTGCACAAAATTATTCTCACTTTCTCCTCCCGAGTTATCAGAGTCCAGTGGTAAGACAGAAGTCAAGGTGAGTGGGGATGGCCTGGATGACTGAGCGCTAAGCCCTCCCCAGTACCTGCTTCTAATGCCTTCATCAACACTAGAGTGAATGTCCTCACCTACCTGCTTCACTGAGGGAAGTCTTCACATGCTTGTGCTAGACAAAAGGTGGCTGGAGATGAATGTACATGTATGTGCTCATCTTCTTCTTATAATCATTCTCCTAAACTGAACTTGTCTTCTTCCAGGATTTGTCCTTGGACTGACTTCACTGGAGTCCTTCTCTGGTGCCCCCTCAGGCTCTGAGAGCACCTCTTGGCTTTCATCAGTTAACCCAGGAGGCCTAAAACCTGGGTGGATCTTACCAGACTGGGAAGTCCATGTGGACAATCTCAGCCACAGGAAGACCCCAGAGGAGACTTCCCGTTGGAGGTAGGCTCAGCTTTACTTAATAGGATTTGGACAGGTGGGCAAGCATGCTCAAGGGCATAGAGTGCCCATTGTCTGGGAACAGAGATGACTTGGGAAGACTGCAGATACCAAAAGATTAGATGGAAATTACCAGTGTCTTCAAATAAATAAATAAAAGGGAATGTATTGCATGTATATATGTGCATCTATGCACATGTAATACATACCTGTATATGCAATCTTCTGGTTTTTAGTTACCTTCACATCTAAGGGTCACTCTTTGCCTTCCCCTCTCCTGAGAGCTGTACCTTGTAAACAAACAATGAAAAAGATAGAGTGGGAGTGCAGTTCTGAAAGTTGCACTTGGCAGCATATGCTCTGTCTCTTACCTGTAGGTCCCCTGCATAAGAAGACAGATTGTTGTTTCCTCTCAGTTCTCCTGACTCCAGGTCTGCACCACCCAGCTGCCCCCCAGTCTGGTCATTATCGTTACGCATGGTTCTGTCTGATTTCCTCAATCTTCCCTGTGCCTGTTGCCAGTGTTTTCCGTTTATTTCCTATCAGGTGATAGGTCTCTCCATGGGACCTTGCCATTTCTTTATTTTTAATAGCCTGGTCCTGCCCAACGACTGTGATGGAACACAACTCCCTTCTCCATCCCCAGTGAATGGGCCTCTGCTCTGCTTTCACCTCTTTGCTGCCGAACAAACACAACAAAACACAAGGGGCTTTTCTGGATGTCTTGGGGTCTGGGAGAGGACTTTGACCTCCTTCAGGTACAGGCATCCAAGAAGAACCTTGGAATGAAAGAGTAAGCAGCATTAGGCTCTGCCTTTTCGAGCTTCCAGACTTGTTTGGTTTGGGATTCCTCTTACTTCTTTGTGATTCCTGGTTAAGGTCCATATGGTGGCTAGCAGTTTGTCTGTTCAAATTCAAACTAGATGGGCACTGAGGTCTCTCCCAACTCTGAAATTCTGTGTTTGTGTGCCTTTGGCCACTTCCCTACCAGCTGAGGGGCTCTTGGGCAGCTGCTTGAGTTAATGAGTTCAAATATGGATGGCCCCAGACTCTTACTGGCCATGCAACTCTGAGCTAGTGACTTAACTATAAAAGCACCTGCCTATTTAAGTAGTGGCAACTGTCTTCCTCCAAGGAGGGCTTAGCACAGAGCCTGGAACACTGTAGGTGCTTCATAAATGCTTTCCCCTCCCCTCACATCCTTCCTCTCCCCTACCTTCCCTTCCCTTCCCTCCTCTCCCCTCCCCTCCCCTTCCCTCCCTCCTTTCCCTTCTCTCCTAGCTACTGATGCATCTTAACTGTCAGATCCCACTTGGAAATACTTGATGCAAAGATTGTTCCCCCTCCTAGTTGAAAGCTTCCCTCCTTATACTAATTACATTGATTTGGACGCTGCATTTCCCCAACTCCCTCATAGACAAGTAGTTCTCCTTCAGTGGGTCCCAAGTTCAGACAAGGGCTCTTCAGTAAGTTGTTGAAGTAATGGTGAACACACAGTTCATCTTACTCTGTTCTTTCCTCCTTTCTTCCCTCCCTCCCTCCTAGCTTCCTCCCTTCCTCCCTCCCTCCCTCCCTTTCTTCCTTCCCCCCTCCCTCCTTTCTTTCTTCTTCCTCCCTCCCTCCCTTCCTTACCTTCTTCCTTCCTCCCTCCCTTCCTTCCCTCCTTCCTTCTTTCCTTCCTTCCTTCCTTCCTTCCTTCCTTCCTTCCTTCCTGCTTCCCTCCTTCCTTCTTTCCTTCCTTCCTTCCTGCTTCCCTCCTTCCTTCTTTTCTTCCTTCCTTCCTATTTCCTTCATCCCTTTCTCCCTCCCTTCCTTTCCTCCTTCCTTCTTTCTTTCCTTCCTTCCTTTTTCCCTCCTTCCTTTTTTCCCTCCTTCCTTCCTTCCTCCTTCTTCCTTCCTCCCTCCCTCCCTCCCTTCCTCTCTTCCTTCCTTCCTTTTTCCCTCCTTCCTTCCTTCCTTCCTTCCTTCCTTCCTTCCTTCCTTCCTCCTCCCTCCCTTCCTCTCTTCCTTCCTTCCTCCCCTCCTCCCTTCCTCTCTTCCTTCCTTCCTCCTTCCTCCTTCCTTCCTCTCTTCCTCCCTCCCTTCCTCTCTTCCTTCCTTCCTCCTTCCCTCCTTCCTTCCTCTCTTCCTCCCTCCCTTCCTCTCTTCCTTCCTTCCTCCTTCCCTCCTCCCTTCCTCTCTTCCTCCTTCCCGCCCTCTCTTCCTTCTTCTCTCCTTTTTTTCCTTTTTGAGATGTCTTTTTCATTGACAGCAGACATGCATCATCTGGTTTTATTTTTACACCAGAACTTGGTGCCCTTTTCGAGAGATGTAAAAGTTAATTGGTCGCTAACATGCTCTGATGACAACTGGATTACATTTGAGGGATTCGTTTCCCCCAGTTGCCATGATTTCAGTGCTTCTCCCCCGACAGGTTTCCTTGTGCATGAGCCTCAGCAGAGGGCAGATCGGCTGCCGAGAACGGGTGGGCACTGGCGCTCTCTGGCAGCTTACCAGCAGTGATAATCACACTGCAGCCACATACACTGTGTATTTTCATGGAGTGCTAAAGAAAGGAGCTGCCCAAGTGGCCTGGCCCAGGCAGGTATCAGGGTGTTTCAGAGGAGCCAGCATGAAGCACAGCATTTCAAAGCTGCTTTTCCCCAGGCATTTTGCTTTACAGAGAAGCCACCTGCACCACGCCCATGTGGCCTTAACTCCTGGCCTAAGCCTCTGGGCTGGGCTCAGTTGTTCTCCAGTGGAGATCCAACAGTTTGGCTTCCAGGCTCCTTGCTTCCAATCGAGGGGTGGGGGTGGGGGCATCGCTCAGGGGCAGACTGGGTCCCAAAGGTTGAAGAGCGCAGTACCAAGAAAGCTCTTGGAGCTGTCAACAAGAAGGCCATATCTCTGCGAATGTTCAGAAAGATGACAACATGGAGGAATGCAGAGAATCCGAGACCACGAGTCAAGGGTCTTGGGACCCACTCACGACTCTGCCAGAAGCTGGTGGCATGACCTTGGGCAACTCGGCTCCTTTTGATGAGCCTCAATGCCTTTATTCCATGGATCACAGTGTCTAGACCCGGGAGGGACCATGGATGCTTTGGAGTCCAAACCCCTCATTTCCCAAAGGACCAATCCATCCAAGAGAAGGCAAGACAGCAATAACAGGTAGCATTTGTGTAATTCTTAAAGCTTTGCAGAGTGCTTTACATAGGTGTGGGGAGATAAAGGAAAACTTAGATGCTAGCTTCAAAGGAATAACAGGTTGGATATAATAGATTGGCAGTTTAATGTGCAATCATCTTTTTTATTGTGCTATGTTATGAAAATGCTTGCTTTATTCCATAAATTAAAAATAAAATAAATTATTGTAAAGGAATGACATCTGTTAAAGGCTGAGCGGGGGAGAAAGTAGTAGCATTCTATATCGATTTCTTTTTTTTTTTCTTAAAAATTATTTTGCTTTTAATCAACTTTACAATTCATTCAAGATTAATAGATGCTAAGCTTTTGATATGAACCTGAGAATAGCTATCATGTTAGATGACACATGGCTGGGGTCCCAGATTCCAGTCTACCACTAACAAGTAGAATCCGATCAAGACCAATGTGGAGGGCTGAATTCAGATTCCTACTGCTGAACGGCTCAACAGCAGGGCTAGGAAGGCCATGAGGGCTGCGTCAGACAGACAATGTAGACGGTGTGCTACAAAGATTCCCAAAGTCGAACATCCAGAGGATGCTATGGTTGTCTCAGCACATTTGGACACTTCTTATACCAAACGCTGAAGAAAGGAGGATGGGTGCTGGGCGGGGCGGGGGGGTTGGGGGGGGGGTCGGGGCCCTGGCAAACATGGTCCTGATACATGAAGGGCAGCCGTGTGAAAGAGGGACTCGGTTTTTTCTGCTTATCTGGGGGGAAGAGAGCTGGTACTAACAGGCATGTTACCAAGAAGCACTTTGGGGCTCAATGCAAGGAGCAAGTTCTTCACTGGATGTATCCCCAGATGGAAGTGGCTGCCTCAGGGCAGTGCTCCCCACCACTGAGGCCTTGGAGAAGCCCTCCTGCTTAGATCCAAAGGTGAGTCTGGGTGTGAACTTGGGGGCTCCTGTCTCCTGGTACAACCTGGAGCCAGGCTTCTGTCATATCCCTAACATGCAGCTGTGGCCAGAGTCCCTTCTCATGACACTAGCTTGAAGAGGGTTCCTTGCACTCAACCAAGTGGCCTTGCAGGTTCTATTCAGAATCCCTGGGCATCTACGTCTGCAGCTGTTAGCCACTTTGCCTGGTATTTTGGGAACGAGCGAGCCTGAGTGACACCAGAAAGCTTCTGTGGCTGAGCCTGGTCATTTGGAGAGACTGGAGTTGAGCTCTACTGCTCCAGATCCCTGAGTAACCTACAGACACTGAAGGGCTTGGGGTTGAGCCCTGGCCAGGGGTGGGTAGGGGGCTACAAGTCCTCCCGTGTGGTCTCCAAGGGCCAGCTGCAGTCAAGTGGCTGTTCATCTTCACATGTGTTCACTACATGCGTGTACCTGTCCGGCAGCTCGAAGTAACTTTGGTATCTGAGGGAGGTCTCCTGAAGCCCAAGCTGCAGGTCCTGAAATGACTAATCCCGCTAACCTTCACCCCCTCCCTCGGCATGACCAGCTACGGCAGCTCAGGGAGAAGGTGCCTGCTATACTGGAAGGGCTCTGAACTGAGGCCCCTACACTTCCTGCATGGTCCTGGCCTTAGTCATCTGTAAAATGGGGAGAACCACACAGCACCTACCTCACAAGGTTGTTTCTGGGGAAAGTGCTTCCTAAACCTTAAAGTGCAAAAGAAAGGCCAATTACTCATTCAGCCTGAACGTGGTGATGCTCCTGCCAAATGGTGGGCCCCCAGCTCTGCTGGATGGCACCAGCTCACTGCCTACAAAGGCCACTTAGAGACGGTTCCAACTGCTGGAACTGTTCCTTACACTGAGCTCAATCTCCCTCTGCCATTTAAACCCAGGAGGCCAACACCCTCCCAAGAGTGATCCCATTTCCACAGGACCACCTGCCAAATGCTTGAAGACCATTCCACAACGGCCCTGGGTCTTGGACTCTGAAGGTTCTTCCACCGATCCCCAAGATGTCATGGCAACAGGGTAGATGGAGGGTTCCTGCCTGTCCCCAAGGACAGCTAGGTATGGCCTCTCCCAGGTAGAAGGGGCCCCACCAGCCCTCCACCCCATCATCCCACTAAGCACACCCTGAGATGCCTCATACTCCATCATCTTCCTTCTTCCAGGTGTGGGGCCCAGGAAAAGGCACCCAGACCCTGCCCCCCCCCCGCTAATGAGAAGGGGTGTCTCTGAAATCAGGCCAGGAGGGCCAGGGGCCCCAGGCTGCCTGGTGAATGAGGGCCTCCAGGGAAGTTCCGTACAGGAACTGAGAATCAGAGACTCCTGCTCAAGGTCTGCCAGGCTGGAAGGAAGAAAGAAGGCAAGGGAACCAAAGGGAGCTGGGGATTGGTTAGCTCTCCTCCCCAATTCAGGGTCAGGCTTCACTTCCCTGGGCATCCAGCCTGACTTTTTAAAGGAAAATGAGGCTTTTCCTCCTTTCTGGAAAAATGTGTCAAGAGGGAAAGGAGTGACTGAAGGCCTGCTCCTTTCTGATCCAAGGTCAGGACTGGTATAAGCCTGAAGGCTGAGAGCTGGGGACACACCAGCTTCCTTCCAGTGTCTGGCCCATCTCTCTCTGACGTCCTCAGTGCTTCACCTCCTTAAAGGGCCCAGGCCCTGGAGCTTCAGGAGACCCTCCCAGGGGTTGGGGAGGTGGAGCATCTTCAGAGTTCCTGCAAGGAGGTTGCTGGGGTCTGCTCACCCTCCCCTTCTGACTTCACCCACAAAGGACAAGGCCACAGAGAAGGCCCTGGGACTGCCTGGCTGAGGGAGGGGTGGCAGCCAGGAGCCTTGACAGGACCAGCAGCTTTACAACTGGACTCCAGGTCCTGACTCCTTGCCCCATGGGGATGTAACTGAACACCCTTCTCCAGCTGGCCAGCCAAGTAGGTGGAGGGCTTAGCTCAAATCTCTGTGGCCTCATGTCGACCTAGGGCTTGGTCAGTGCTGGTTTTTCTTGGCTGCTGGGCGTGTCTTGGTCGTGATCCTTTTCCTCTTCTTCCCAAATGGCTTCTTCTTCTTCCTCATGACTTCCTTGGTCTGCTGGGGAGTTGCGGACTCTGCAGCCACCGGGGGCTGGAGCTGGTAGCCGATCAGCTCGCACCAGCCCACGGCATAGATGTCAGGTGACTCACAGTCCACCCACTGGTCATACTCGCTGTCCCAGCCATCAAAGTGAATGCTGAGCAGCCGCTGGACGACCCTCTTCACCGTGGCCACACAGATGAGTCGAGGCTCCATGAGGTCCACAGCCTCTAGCTTCATGCCCACCTTGAAGCCGTGGTTGGGGCAGTCCATGTTGAAGAGCCGGGCAGGGGCAGCCTTTGAGTTGGTCTCTTCAAGGTACGAGGTCCAGTCAAAGGTCTTTGCGTCATAACCTTTTGGAGGAGTAAGGTCAATGGAGTTCTTCTGGCAAAATGTGGCTGGGAAGATGGCGTGCGATGAGGCATGGTAACAGAACCAGTCTGAGCCATCCACGGAGTTGAGGCCGTCAATGCAGATCATCAGGTAGCCATCCAGGAGAACCTTGCAGACAGTAGCCACACAGATGTTGCCCAGGTTCAGCGGGTCGATGGCCTCCAGCTTCATGCCTTCTTCAAACCAGCCTCCTTCTGTGTAGACAGCTCGCACCTTCTTGAAGAGGTAGGAAACGGCATCACAGTAGATCTTTCGAAAGGTGGGGTGGCTGCTAATCTCCCCTCGCCTTTCTGGCTTCTTGATGCTGTGGCCAACTCGGCGGGACCAGCCCACAGGGTGGATAAGGGGACTCCACATGTGACACCAGAAATCATCGTCGCCGTCGCCATCTTCATAGAGCAGCCGCAGCCGCCCCCCGATCACCGTGTCCACCACGGCCATGCGTGTCCTGGACACGTGGGTCTTGTCTACCACCTCCACTCGCATCCCCTGACGGAAGGGGTACTTCATGCTCTCTGCCATCTTAATGTGGAAATCCACCGGAAGGGTCCTGGCTCCCACCAGTCGCTTCATGAGGTAACCCCTCCAGTCTGTGTACTTGGCATGAATGGTCTGTGGGGGCACCAAGATTTTGCTATTGATTGCACACCACCCGATGGGGTGCACATCCACAGTGCCCAGGTTACACCAGAAGTCGTTGCTGGAGTCATTCTCAAAGCCTTCATATCGAAGGAGTACCCTGTAGCCTGCTGTCTGGATGACTGAGGCGATCCAGTAGACTCGGCTGGGGAGCACTGCGTCACTGTTCAGGATCTCCACCTTCATCCCTTTCACCACATCATCCCACTGATCAAACAGCGGAACATGTTTGAAGCAGCTGACAGGGGCCGCCTTGTAATTGTGCTCCTTTAGGAATTTCCCCCAGTCGAAGCCCAGGACCAAAGCATCCTGCCCCGTCGGGGTCCCATCTGCCAGCTGCCCCGTGCCCTGGGAGTGGAGGAAAGCACCGATCTTGGCAGACCAGGCAGCCTTGTGAAGGACCTTGGCCTTCTTGGCGGGTGGCTTCCCCTGCAGCCTTGCCAAGATGCTGGCTTTCTTGGAGTTGGAGGAGTAGCTCCTGGAGCAGGAGACGCTGCAGAAGCGCTTCGTCTTGGAGAAGAAGGCCTCCTGCGTGCCCACAATGCCACACATCTCGCAGACTGCTGGCTCAGAGCCGCTGCCCTCCTGGGCCCGTGGGGCAGGGGGGCTGGGCATCAGCACAGGAGAAGTGGGCAGCTCCCCAGCTTCACGGTCGTGCAGCTCATTCTCAATGCCGCTGGACTCCCCCAGGTAGGAGCTGCTCTCACTGCCCAGGCTGCTGGTGTAGCCCTGGAAGCCGGTGTAGCCCCCAAACAGGTCCAGCTCCTCCTCCTCCTCTTCCTCCTCTTCCTCCTCATCGTCGTCTTCCTCTTCTTCATCCTCCATCCTCTCTGAGGAGGGCGTCTCCTGCTCGAGGCCCCGCTCCATGAGGCCGCCTAGGCCGAGAAGCCCAAAGCCTTCACCGCGAGCCCGCCGCCGCCATGGCCGCCGTGCCTTCCCTCTATATCGATTTCTCATGCAAAGAAATGCAGGAAGTAAAGTGTGGTCGCATGGATGGCAGCATTGGTGCGGTCATCGTCAGGGACAGAAACTGGAGGAGTGTTATCACGGGAGTGCACTGCAGAGCACCCGGGAAGAAAGTGGGGAGACGATCACGTGTCTACCATCGAGCCCTCTTGCTCAAGCTCTCCTGACATCTGTTGGAACTCTCTCCGCCCCAAGGGGACTGCGTGGTCAATTCTTGCCTCATTACATCCCCTTCAGAGGTGGAGGGATGCGTAAGGGGTGTTGCCATGCCCGACCGGTGCCTGATCCCAAAGGAGGACAACAGGAGCCTTGGGGGGAGGGTAGCAGGAAGGAGGCAGGATGAAGGTCTCCAGGGGAGTGCCCCAGGGATTTGTGCTTGTTCCTGTGCTACTTAACAGTTGCTACTGAGGACTCAGATTGGTAAGGTTATCTATCTTAAGATTTATAGCTGATATAATGCTGAGGTGGGATAACTTCATACTGGGTGGTTGATTCAGGATATAAGTAGATCTCAGTAGATTGCCTACAGTCCAGTCCTATCTAGTAAAATGAGATGAATTAATGGAACGTCTTGTATTTGGGGTGATAAAGTGAGAGATTGGGGGTAGGGAGCGGAGAATCCATCAGTTCATATAAAAAGATGAAGAGTTTTGTGAGTTGATAGAAAAATATGGCAGTCAGTAACAGTTTGGGGGCATTCCCTTCAGTTCAGAGAAGCTGAACTTCTAGGAATGAGAAAAAGAGAAGCCCTTGGAACTGTGGCCCTGCTCTAGTATAGTCTGGGAATATGGACCCTATGTGGGTCACTATCATGATGGAGACAGGGTCTGGAACCTCTGCCACTCAGCAGGCTCTTGGAAGACTTTGGGATCCAGCCCATTTGTAGGAAGAGCACTGTCCTTGGACTGTCAGACCACCAGGGTTTCAAATTCTCCCTCCTGAGCTGGTTTCCTGGGCCTTGCTGCCCCTTGGACCCAGTTTCCTCATCTATAAAATGAAGAAGGTGAATTAGATGGTCTCTAGCTCTGGTCCTAAGTTTTCAGGCTTTTTTTCTTGCAATGTCAATGCAATTTGTGTGGGGGGGGTGGGAGGGAGGGTGCGTTTGTGTGGGTATGTGTGTAGGGTGTGTGTGTGGGAGGGTGGGTTGTGGGTGTATAGGGTTGTGTGTGGGGGGTGGGTTGTGTGGGTATGTGTGTAGGGTGTGGGGGGGCAGGGTGGGTTGTGGAGGTTAGGGTTGTGGCGGGGAGGGTGCATTTGTGTGAGAATGTGTGTAGGGCGTGGGTTGGGGGGTGGGGGTTATGTGAGTGGGGGAGCAAGGGAGAATGTGTCTTCCCAGCTCAATGTCACCCTCTTTGCATATAAATAAGTGCAGGTCCACACTGTAGTTGCTTCTGGGTCTCCTCTGCTGCCCACCTGGGGCCTCTCTAGGCCAATGGTGCATCTGCAATGTATGTGCTAGGGCTGGATTTCTAACTGCTCTTTTATATCCATGTTCCAGAATTCATGCAGGCAGACCCTCTACAGTGAGTAAAGCTTGGCCTCTCTATGGCCCATGAATGGCATCCCAAGGGGGCCCCAAGTGCAGCCCCCCACGTGTTGCCTTCTCCATCCCCGGCTGACTTTTCTTCCTTTCCTAATGAAGCAGACTCCAAGACTGCTGCCTCAGGGGCCGTTAATCACCTGGTAGTTGCCTCTAATATCCATCATCGGAAATAACTTGGACTGTGTGTGCAAAATTCTTCTGGCAGCAACACGGTGAAACCTCGGTCCTGGCCACAGCTTTCACTGGCTTTCTCCCCTGTGCCAGGTGGCATGTAAAGAATCACAATTAGCAGTGTGGAGGGCAGGAGTAATTAATAAGCCATGGGAGGTGGTGGAGGCAGCAAAGGCCCTGGGAGGGGGCAGAGCCTGTTCTTGCCTCCCCTGGTGGGGGCCACGCCCCCAGGTGAGGGGCTGCTCTTCCTTGGAAGCTCCAGAAAGCCGAGCCAGCACTCCCTTCCTGGATGATTTATTACTGCCCACCTGGGCCGTGCTGAGCCCCTCTGCATGGTTATTAATAAGGGCCCGGAAGGTCCCATCAAACCTGCACACAGGCAAGGGAAGCTGTGGGGCTGGCACACAAAGCAGGAGTGTTCTCCTGAACAGTAGTTCCTGTCTTCTGAATTCGACCCAACAGGCAGATTTTAACCCAACATTAGGGATGGCAGCTCGGTGGGCAGAGGATCATCTCACAGCAAGTATTTTTCCAAATGAGAAATTCCATTGTTATCCACATAAACCACCTTCAGAAAAGGGTCTTTCTGCTCCCAAAGAATTTTGAGGGGGGGGCTGATGGGATCAGGGTTCTTGGAATTGGCCTTGGGCAGAGGGCAGCTCTCCCTCCTTCTTAGTGAGTCAGGCTCCTGGGTGTGTGCTGGAGCCCCAGGGTGGCCCACTGAAAAGGACAGACTAAGATCCAGGCCTGTGGAGCAGAGGGTCTGAATTCCATATCTGCTGATTCCTTCCTGTCTGGCCTTAGTCGTGCCTTGTTGGGCTAGGGGGTCTCTCAGGTCCTGCAAGCACTTAGCAGAATGGATGGAAAGGAGTAAGTATTTATTGTGTATCTATCATGTGTAGACATTGTGCTAAGCATTAGACAAAACCGTATCATTTGGTGCTCACAACCCTGTGAGGTGGTTGCTGTTATTATCCCCATTTTTACAGTTGAGGAAACTGAGGCAGATGAAGGTTAGTGACTCACCCAGAGTAACCCAACTAGAAAGTATCTGAGGTTGGATTTGAACTCAGGTTTTTATGACTCCAAGACTAGTGTTGTGTCCACTGTGCCACTTAGATGACTGTGATGTTCTAAGCTCAGCCAGATCCATATCGTTTAAGAGGGATCAAATGTATTACAATAGCAGATAATCAAAATGCTAGTACCAATGCAGAGAGCATGACTGGGTCAGAAATTACACTTCTTCTATGTCCATGCTGAGTTTCTGTACATTTCCCTGCTGATCCAAGAGCTGATCCATGGGCCCTCTCTCTGGCCTCCAGAGGAAGGGTCAGCACCCATGGATCACACAGTTCTGTTCTCCCTATGGGGTGGGAACAACTTATTGACTAAAGATATATGGGTTTTTGGGTCTGTCCAATGAGAACACAGCCCTGAGCCTACAACCACTGTGGAAACCTTCACTTTGTTGTGGAATTAGGGTTTGGGTTGTTAGCTCAATGACATTGGTTCTCCATGAAATCAGACACCAAAATTCAAAAGCTGTGCAAGAATATTATGTGGAAGAAAGTGACACATAAACAAAGGGTATAAAATGAGAACATAATGGTATAATAAATAGTGACATCACTAGAAAACAATTGTGTCCAGTGGTCTCCTAAACCCAGGAAGTCCTTCTCAAGCAGAAGACTAAACTGGATTTAAGAGCTCCAGATTATATGCGGTTTGAGTTCAATTTCCTGCGTTATTTTCCTTTGGGTGGGCTAAGGAATATGGCCCAACAGTTCCAGTTGTTTGACTCACATAACCATTAGGACTGGTCATCAGAAGTAAAGGCAGAAAATCTGGAAGAACTTATATAATACAAGCACAGAACCAGAGATCTGGGGATGACTGGAACTTAGGGAAACAGCATTTTCTTCATTCTCAGCTAGTGAGGATGTTTAACCCTTTCTGGAGCTGGTGACTCTATTGAAGCGAAGCATGATTGGACTTAGGAGCCAGACCTGGTAAAACCCAGTGTCCAGTCTTTTTGTGGAGACTTTTCTTTTTGCTTTTTGGAGGGCAATTGAGATTAAGTAACTTGCTAGGTTTTTGTTTGTGTGTGTTGTGTCTGAGGCTGGATCTGAACTCAGGTCCTAATGACTCCAGGGCTGGCAATCTACTCACTGCACCACCTAGCCGCCGCCATTTTTGTGGAGATTTTATTGAAAATGCCTGCATCCCTATTTCTTCATGATGTTGGTCTTTATCAGGAGCTATTAACCTTTGTTTTTGTGACAGGAACTCCTTTAGGAATCTGAGGAATTTTATAGACAACATTTTAGAATAATAGTTTTACATATATAAAATATGCAGTTATATAAAGGAAACCAGTTGTATTAAAATAAAGGTATGAAAATATTTTCTTAAAAATGTTCATGAACCTCATGTTAAGAATCCTTGGTCTTGGGGGTGGAGCCAAGATGGCAGAAAGGAAGCAGTAACTTTGCTAAGCTCCTCCGTGAATCCCGTCACTAAACCTTAAAAAGTGAATCTGAATGGATTCTGGAGTGACAAAATCCACTTGGAGACAGAGCATGACAGAATCCAGCACAGGAAAGTGCCTAGTGCATCCTGACAGGGTGAGGGCAGAGCACAACGGGTCTGCAAAGCTCAGAGTTAAGAGCAGACAAGCAGACTACACCAGAGAAAGAAGAAGCCCCAGCTTGCAGACTTACCAAGTACGAATAGCAGTTATCTCCCCTTCATCTCACAAGGGGATAGGAGGAATCATTGGAGCCAGGTAGGAGAGTTGGGCCCCCAGTGGAGACAGCAGCTTCTCCTGCAGCTATGTGAATGGAATGAACTCTCCTGTAAAATAGAGGCAGATAGCAGAATGGATTAAAAACCATAATCCTACAATATGCTGTCTACAAGAAACACATTTGAAACAAAGGGATACCCACAGGGTAAAGGTAAAAGGTTGGAGTAAAATTTATTATGCCTCAGCTAAAGTAAAAACAAGCAGGGGTAGCAATACTTATCTCAGATAAAGCAAAAGCAAAAGTAGATCTAATAAAAAGAGATAAAGAAGGAAACTATATCCTGCTAAAAGGCACCATAGAGAATTAAGCAATAGCATTATTTAATATATATGCACCAATATAGCATCCAAATTCCTAGAGGAGAAGTTGAAGGAATTAGAGGAAGAAAGAGATAGCAAAACTATACTAGTGGGGGACCTTAATCTCCCCCTTTCTGAACTTGATAAATCTAAGCTCAAAATAAACAAGAAAGAAGTTAAGGAGGTGAATAGAATTTTAGAGAGACTAGATATGACCAATCTCTGGAGAAAACTGAATGGGGATAAAAAGGAATTTACTTTCTTCTCAGGAGTGCATGGTACATACTCAAAAATAAACCATGTACTAGGTCATAAAAACCTCACAATTCAGTTCAGAAAGGCAGAAATATTAAACGAATCATTCTCAGATCATGATGCAATAAAAATTATATGCAATAAAGGGCCATGGAAAGATAGACTAAAAACTAATTAGAAATTAAACAATTTAATCTTAAAGAATGAATGGGTCAAACAAGAAATTATAGAAACAGTCAACAATTTCATTCAAGAGAATGATAATAATGAGACAACATACCAAAATTTGTGGGATGCATTAAAGGCAGTTCTTAGGGGAAGTTTTATATCCCTGAGTGCATACTTGAATAAAGCAGAGAGAAGGGAGGTCAATGAATTGGACATGCAATTGAAAAAGCTAAAAAAAGAACAAATTGAAAAATCCACAATTTAGTACTAAATTAGAAATATTGAAAACCAAAGGAGAGATTAATAAAATTGAAATTAAGAAAACTATTGAATTAATAAATGAAAGTAAGAGCTGATTTTATGAAAAAATCAACAAAATTGATAGACCCTTTGTCAATATGATAAAAAAAAAGAAAACCAAATTATGACTATCAAAAATGAAAAGGGTGAATCTACCTCCAATAAAGAAGAAATAAAAAAAATGATGAGGAATTATTTTTCCCAGTTGTATGCACACAAATATGACAATCTTAGTGAAATGGATGGATATTTACAAAGTTACAAGTGGCCCAGATTAACTGAAGAGGAAGCGAATTACATAAATAACCCCATCTCAGAAAAAGAACTCAAACAAGCCATCAATGAACTCCATAGGAAAAAATCTCCAGGGCCAGAGGGGCTTACTAGTGAATTTTATCAAACTTTTAAAGAACAATTGATTCCAATACTCTACAAACTATTTGGGAAAACTAGTGAAGAAGGAGTCCTACCAAACTCTTTCTATGACACAAATATGGTACTGATTCCTAAATGAGGAAGAGATAAAACAGAGAAAAAAATTATAGACCAATGTCCCTCATGAATTTAAATGCAAAAATTTAAATAAAATATTAGCCAAAAGACTCCAACAACTTATCACAAAAATAATGCACTTTGATTAGGTAGGATTTATTCCAGGCATGCAAGGATGGTTTAATATTAGGAAAACCATCAGTATAATTGAGCATATCAACAATAAAACTAGCAGAAACCACATGATCATCTCAGTAGATGCAGAAAAGACTTTTGACAAAGTACAACATCCATTCCTATTAAAAACACTAGAAAGTATGGGGATAAATGGAGCCTTCCTTAAAATAGTTGATAGCACTCTCTTCAGGCGTCCTCATGCGAGTGACATCGTCTTTAAACCCCGTGTGGCAATCCCTGAAGCACCGCCGCGATGCCCAGGGAAGACAGGGCTACCTGGAAATCGAATTACTTCCTCAAGATCATCCAACTTTTGGATGATTATTCAAAATTCTTCATTGTGGGAGCAGACAATGTGGGCTCCAAGCAGATGCAGCAGATCTGGATGTCCCTCTGTGGGAAGGCCGTCGTATTGATGGGAAAAAAACACCATGATGCGCAAAGCTATTCGTGGGCATCTGGAGAACAATCCTGCCCTGGAGAAACTGCTGCCTCATATTCGGGGGAACGTGGGCTTTGTGTTCACTAAGGAAGATCTGACTGAGATTAAGGATATGCTTCTAGCCAATAAGGTGCCAGCTGCTGCCCGTGCCGGTGCCATTGCCCCATGTGATGTCACTGTGCCAGCACAGAATACCGGTCTGGGTCCCGAGAAGACTTCCTTCTTCCAGGCTCTGGGTATCACCAGAACGGCTGAACAAACTGTGGTATATGAATGTAAAGGAATATGATAGTGCAATAAGAAATGATGAACAAGCAGATTTCAGAAAAACCTGGAAAAACTTGTATGAATTATGCAAAGTGAAATGAGCAAAACCAGGAAAACATTGTATACAGTATCAGCAACATTGTGTGATGATCAGCTATGGATAACTCAGCTTTTCTTAGCAACACAATGATCCTAGACAAGTAGGAAGGACTCAGGAAGGAAAATGCTATCCATATCCAGGTAAAGAACTTAAGGACTCTGAATACAGATTGAAGATTTTTTTTCACTTAATTTTCATGTTCTTTTCCTCTCTTGATCTGTTTCTTCTTTCACAATTATTTCTAATATGGAAATATGTTTTATGTGAAAGCATGTGGGTTACCTATACCAAATTGCCTACCATTTTAGGAAGAGGGGAGGAGAGGGAAGAAGGGATAAAAATTTGGAACTCAAAATCTTGTAAAAATGAGTGATAAAAGTGTTTTGATGTGCAATTGGCAAAAATAAAATGCTGTTTAAAAATAAGATCAATAAAATAATAGATTCCCTAGCGTGTGATTATGAATAGTTATGATGATTATTTTATTTCTTTTCAATTGTGATTTCACCTTGTTCACTTCAAAATCTCTATGTGTCCTTACTATTACTTTGTTCACAGAGTTTTTAATTATTCCTATAACTTATTTTTGACCCTTTAATTATTCAGGATTTGATTATTAAACCTGGATTTAGACCCAGATAATTTTATTGTGCCCCCTCTATGAATTCCCATATTTTCATTATGATATATAAATATATAGTTACTATTGCTTTTTTAATATTTATTTACAATTTCTCTATGCCCAAGTCCATAGTTTATTTTTATAAAATTAACATAATACATAAATATTCACATACATGTGTATTTGTGTATATATAGTATGTCAATATCATACAATATACCCACAAGTATGCAACATGCCTTTCAAATATAACTGGATTTCCAATACAATCTGTTCATTTCAATATTTTCCTTTGTATTTGTCTTCTGAGTAGATTTTTCCAAAACTGAGAGATTAACATTAAAGTCCCTTAAAATTAACATGTTACCATTTATTCATTTTTTACAATTCAGTTAGCTTTTCTTTTGTGAATGTAGGTGCTTTTCCATTTGGTGCACATGATAATATAATAACTTTGCTCTAGGTTCCCATTTCATTGTATATGACTTTTTATTTTTATGTTTTTCTTGTATTCATCAGATTTTTTAAAAATCCATTCTGAATAACATCAAAAAGAAAGTAAAAGGTCAGCCAGGAATTCTGTTGGAAAGGAAGGGCATGGTCCAGCCCCTGCCCCCAGGGCTAGAGGTGGGGAAGTCATGGCTGCCTCAGGAGCACCTGGCCTACAGACTACAGGGGGACCAACTGACTATTCAGAGGGTAATTGCTTTTTCTTTGACCTGCTTGGATCTGTGTCGCTTTCTTGGGTAGTGGGTCCTGGGGATGAGAAATGTCAGTTTGCCAGTGTGGTGTCTGTAGAAAGGGCACCCTCCTCAGACCTCTCACAGACTTTGTGAAAAACCCGGTGGTTTGGGTCAAAGCTCTCCTCTCAGGAAGCAGAGTTCTACTGTGGCAAAGAGCTCAAAAGTCAAGTGATTGACTGGCAATATGAAAAAGCAGAGGAAGCACAAACAGACCATAGAATATCAAAGCATGGAATAGGAAGAAGACAACAAAGTCAGAACTCCTGCACCAAAAGCTTCCAAGAAAAACGTGAACTACTTACAGGCCATGGAAGAGCTCAAGAAGGATGTTGAAAATTAAGTAAGAGAAGTAGAGGAAAAATTGGGAGGAGAAATGAGAAAGATGCAAGAAAATCATAAAAAGAGAGTCAACAATCTGACTGAAGACAATAACACCTTAAAGAATAGACTAACTGGGGCGGCTAGGTGTAAGAGCGCCGGCCTCGCAGCTGGGATGACCCGAGATCAAATCCGGCCTCAGAAAATGAGCACCCACACATAAATCACGACTAGCCATGTAATCTTGAGCAAGTTACTTAACCCCAATTGCTTTAAAAAAAAAAGAAAGAAAAAAATAGACTAACTCAAATAGCAAAAGAGGCCCAAAAAGCCAAATGAGGAGAAGAATACCATAAAAAGCCAAATTTGCCAGATGGAAGAAGAAATTTCAAAAGCTCACTGAAGAGAATAATTCCTTCAAAATTAGATTGGAGCAAATGGAAGCTAATGACTTTATGAGAAATACTATAAAACATATCCAAACAAATGAAAAAATAGAAGACAATGTGAAATATCTTATTAGAAAACCACTGACCTGGAAAATAGATCGAAGAGATAATTTAAAAATTATTGGACTACCTGACGGCCACGATAAAAAAAAAGGAGCCTAGACACCATCTTTCAAGAAATTATCAAGGGGCGGAGCCAAGATGGCGGAGTAGAAACAGTTCGTCCAAGCCTCTCTGCCCCCAGATTCCCCACAAACTATGTAAAAAAGGAATCTGAACAACTTCTGGAGCCCCAGCACCCACAGAACGACACAGAGAAGCTAACCTCCCGCTGAGGACAGCCCAGCAGCCCTGCAGGAAGGACCAGCGCAGCGGTCTGGGAGCCGGCAGCGCGCAGAGCGCAGGAGCCAAGCCGAGCCCAGGTCCGCATGAGCCGAGGTTTTAGCCCCAGGGCGGCAGGGCCGGCAGCCAGTTGGAGGAACCCCAGAACACCAGGAGCTGTGGCGACTCCAGAATTATCAACATAGACATGCCTAGGACAAAGTGAGAGGTTAGTGCCCTATGGACTTTGGGACCTGTATTTGGGGAATGCGTCAGCTCCCTCCCCTGGGGGCTAGAAGCCGCTGAGGAGACACGCCATTTTGTAGCTTTCAGAGGCAGCTCGGGCTCCCAGCCTACAAATCGTGGGGAGATCCAGCGATCAGTCTTGGGGGGTAATCGCTCTTGCTTTAACCTCCCTGGATCTGGATTCTGATCTAGGGTGGAAGTCGTGGGTGGGTTTACAGCTTGCCAGAAACGGAAGTTGCCCCCCACACGTTCGGGACGAAAATTCCTCTATCTGGCCTTAAAGCCATAGTGTGGCAACAAGCCCAAAAGTCAAGCAATTAAGTGGCAACATGCCAAGGCAAAGGAAACAGAAAAATGCAACCCTAGACTCCTATTTTGGGGGCATAGAGCGGGAAAAGGACTGTGAGGTCAGAAGTCCTGCTCCAAAAGCCCCAGGGGAAAACATGAGCGGGTTGCAGGCCATAGAGGACCTTAAGAAGGACTTTAAAATCAAATAAGAGAAGTGGAGGAAAAATTGGAAAGAGAAATGAGAAGGATGCAGGAAAAGTATGAAATGAGGGTCAACAGCCTGACTGAGGAAAACAACACCTTAAAAAATAGACTAACTCAAATGGCAAAGGAGGCCCAAAAGGCCAATGAGGAGAAGAATGCCTTAAAAATTCGAATTTGCCAGATGGAAAAAGAATCTCAAAAGTTCACTGAGGAGATTCATTCCTTCAGAGTTAGACTGGAGCAAATAGAAGCTAGTGACTTTATGAGAAATCAAGATGCTGTTAACCAGATCCAAACAAATGAAAGATTAGAAGGCAATGTGAAATATCTCATGGGAAAAACCACTGACCTGGAAAATAGATCCAGGAGAGACAATTTAAAAATTATTGGACTACCTGAAAGCCATGATCAAAGAAAGAACCTAGAAATCACCCTTCAAGAAATTCTCAAGGAAAACTGCCCTGATGTTTTAGATCCAGAGGGCAAAATAGAGGTTGAAAGAATCCACCAATCACCTCCTGAAAAAGATCCCAAAAAGAAAACTCCCAGGAATATTATAGCCAGGTTCCAGAATCCCCAGATCAAGGAGAAAATACTACAAGCAGCCAGGAAGAAACAATTTCAATATTGTGGAAACACAATCAGAATAGTCCAGGACCTGGCAGCTTCTACACTGAGGGATCGAAGGGCATGGAATATGATATTCCAGAGGGCAAAAGAGCTGGGAATGAACCCAAGGGTCACCTACCCAGCAAAACTGAGTATTTTTTTTTCAGGGGAAAATATGGTCATTCAGTGGAATAGAGGACTTTCAAGCATTCTTGAGGAAAAAAAACTTTTAGGAATATTATCGCCAAATTCCAGAGTTCCCAGGTCATGGAGAAAATATTACTAGCAGCCAGGAAGAAACAATTTGGAAACACAATCAGGATAACACAATATCTAGCAGCTTCTACTTTAAGGATTGAAGGATTTGGAATATGATATTCCCAAGGTCAAAGGAACTAGGATTAAAATCAAGACTAACCTACCCAGCAAAAATGAGTATAATGTTTCAAGGGAAAATATAATCGTTCAATGTAATAGAGGACTTTCAAACATTCTTGATGAAAAATCCAGAGATGAACAGAAAATTTGACTTTCAAATACAAGAAGCAAGTGAAGCATGAGAAAGTAAACAGAGAAAAGAAAACTTAAGGAACTTATTAAAATTAAACTATTTACATTCCTACATGGTAAAATGATGATTGTAACTCATGAGATTTTTCTCAGTATGAGGATAGTTAAAGGGAATATATGTGTGTGTACATATATATATATATATATATATATATATATATATATATATATATATATATATATATATATATATATATGTATATATATGTATATAGTATCACAATATATCCACTATGGAAATATTTTGTATAACTACAGATATATAACCTATATTGAATTACCTATCCTCCTAGTAGGGGTGGGTGATGAGGGATGAAGAGAAAGAATCTGGAAATCAAAGTTTTTTTTTGCTTTTTGGAGGGCAATTGGGGTTAAGTAACTTTCCCAAGGTCACACGGCTAGGTTTTTGTTTGTGTGTGCGTTAAATGTCTGAGGTTGGATCTGAACTCAGGTCCTTCTGACTCCAGGGCCAACACTCTACTCACGGTGCCACCTAGCTGCCCCTGAAATCAAAGTTTTCAAATCAAATGTACATAGATACATAGATACATAGATAGACATAGATGTATACATATAGATATGTAGATATAGATATAGATATATATTTTACATGCAACTGGGAAATAAGATATACAGGCACTGGGGTATAGAAATCCATCTTGCCCTACTAGAAAGTCAGAGGTGGGATGGGGGAGGATATAAGAGAGAGCAGATTGGGGTAAGAGGTATTCACTAGCATCACTACTTTGGGGTGGGGGGACAGGGGAAAGGTGGGGAGGGGAGGCAGAGCCAAGATGGCGGAGTAGAAACAGCTCGTCCAAGCCACTCTGCCCCCCAGATTCCCCCCAAACTATGTAAAAGGGGACTCTGAACAACTTCTGGAGCCCCAGCACCCACAGAACGGCACAGAGAAGCTAACCTCCCGCTGAGGACAGCCCAGCAGCCCCGCAGGAAGGACCAGTGCAGCTCTCTGGGAGCTGGCAGCTTGCAGAGTGTGGGGACCCGAGCAGAGCCCAGGTCCGCGTGAGCCGAGGTTTTAGCCCCAGGGCAGCAGGGCCAGCAGCCGGCTGGAGGAGCCCCAGAACACCAGCAGCTGTGGCAACTCCAGAATTATCAACATAGACATGCCTAGGACAAAGTAAGAGGTTAGTGTCCTATGGACTTTGGGACCCGTATTTGGGGAATGCGTCGGCTCCCTCCCCTGAGGGCTAGAAGCCGCTGAGGAGACACGCCATTTTGTAGTTTTCAGAGGCAGCTCCAGGTCCCAGCCGGTGAATTAATTGTAGGGAGATCCAGCGATCAGTCTTGGGGGGTAATCGCTCTTGCTTTAACCTCCCTGGATCTGGATTGTGATCTAGGGTGGAAGTCATGGATGGGTTTACAGCTTGCCAGAAATGGAAGTTGCCCCCCACACATTCAGGATGAAAATTCCTCTATCTGGCCTTAAAGCCATAGTGTGGCAACAAGCCCAAAAGTCAAGCAATTAAGTGGCAACATGCCAAGGCAAAGGAAACAGAAAAGTGCAACCCTAGACTCCTATTTTGGGGGCATAGAGCGGGAAAAGGACTGTGAGGTCAGAAGTCCTGCTCCAAAAGCCCCAGGGGAAAACATGAGAGGGTTGCAGGCCATAGAGGACCTTCAGAAGGACTTTAAAAATCAAATAAGAGAAGTGGAGGAAAAATTGGAAAGAGAAATGAGAAGGATGCAGGAAAAGTATGAAATGAGGGTCAACAGCCTGACTGAGGAAAACAACACCTTAAAAATAGACTAACTCAAATGGCAAAGGAGGCCCAAAAGGCAAAGAAGAGAAGAATGCCTTAAAAAGCCGAATTTGCCAGATGGAAAAAGAATCTCAAAAGCTCACTGAGGAGATTCATTATTTCAGAGTTAGACTGGAGCAAATGGAAGCTAATGACTTTATGAGAAATCGAGATGCTGTTAACCAGATCCAAACAAATGAAAGATTAGAAGGCAATGTGAAATATCTCATGGGAAAAACCACTGACCTGGAAAATAGATCCAGGAAAGATATATATATATATATATTTTTTAAAGCAATTGGGGTTAAGTAACTTGCTCAAGGTTACATGGCTAGTCATTATTTGTGTGTGGGTGCTCATTTTCTGAGGCTGGATCTGATCTCGGGTCATCCCAACTCCAGGCCGGCGCTCTTACTTACTGCGCCCCCTAGCCGCCCCTTTAGGGCAATTGCGGTTAAGTAACTTGCCCGAGGTTACACGGCTTGGGTTTTTTGTGTGTGTGTGTGTGTGTGTGTGGGTTAAGTGTCTGAGGCCGGCTCCGAACTCAGGTCCTTCTGACTCCATTCACTCTATTCAATGCACCACCTAGCCGCCCCCAGGAGAGATAATTTAAAAATTATTGGAATACCTGAAAGCCATGATCAAAGAAAGAACCTAGAAATCACCCTTCAAGAAATTCTCAAGGAAAACTGCCCTGATGTTTTAGATCCAGAGGGCAAAAAAGAGGTTGAAAGAATCCACCAATCACCTCCTGAAAAAGATCCCAAAAAGAAAACTCCCAGGAATATTATAGCCAGGTTCCAGAATCCCCAAATCAAGGAGAAAATACTACAAGCAGCCAGGAAGAAACAATTTCAATATTGTGGAAACACAATCAGAGTAGCCCAGGACCTGGCAGCTTCTACACTGAGGGATCAAAGGGCATGGAATATGATATTCCAGAGGGCAAAAGAGCTGGGAATGAACCCAAGGGTCACCTACCCAGCAAACTGAGTATTTTTTTTCAGGGGAAAATATGGTCATTCAGTGGAATAGAGGACTTTCAAGCATTCTTGAGGAAAAAACCAGAATTGAATAGAAAATTTGACATCCAGACACAAGAAGCAAGAGATGCCTGAGAAGGTAATCAGGGAAAAGAAATCAAAAGAAACTTATCAAAGTTGAACTATTTACATTCCTATATGGAAAAACAATAACTGTGAGTGATGATATCTTTCTCACTATGAAAATAATGGAAGAAGGGGGTGTGGTCATGTGAATACATATGTGAATGTGTGTGTATATGGTTACAGTTATATATGGATAGAGGGCATAAGTTGAATTTGTTGGGAAGGGAGAATACTCAAGGGATGAAATTATGAGGTGAGAGAGGAAAGTGGCAAGAGGAGATGGGGAGAGTCAGGGTAGGGTAAACTATCCCATGTAGAAGAAGCAAGGGGAAGTGGTTGCAAAGGAGGGGGAGAATAAGGAAGGCTAAAAAGGCAAAAACCACATTCACATTGAATTTGGTTCAGGGAGAAAATGACATACATACTAAATGGGATATCTCAACCTGCAGCAGGATAGGGGGAAGGGGGATGAGAGGAGGGATGATGGAAGGGAGGGCATCCTTGGGGTGAGGGGAGGTTGGAAGTATCCACTATAGAAGAGGGACAGGATCGTGTAGGGAATGGACCAGGTGGGGGGGTGGGATGAGTGGGAGGGAATTATAAGCAGCCTTGTACAATATATCTACTATGATAATGTTTTGCATAGCTAGACATGTACAACATATTCTGAATTACTTATCTCCCCAGAGGGAATGGGTGACAAGGGAGGAAGGAAATGGATCTGAAAGTCGAGGTCTTAACATTAAATGTTTCAAATATATATAAATACTATTATTAATACTCTTTTGCTTGTAATAGGGAGATAACATGTGCAGGCATTGGGACACAAAGATTCACCTTCCTCCCATGGAAAAGTCAAAGGGGGTATGGGAGAAGTTATGGGAGAGAGCAGATTGAAGGAAGCAATATCTTGTGGGACTGCTATTCTGGGAGGGTGGGTAGGGGAATAACGTGCGGAAAATGAATGTAACTCAAAATCTGGCAGAAATGAATGATATAAAACAGAAGTTATTAAAGCATTTGTCTAAAAACAAAACAAAACCAAAAAAAAGATGGGGAGAAAATTTGTAACTCAAAATCTTGTGGAAATGAATGTTGAAAACTAAAAATAAAAAAAAAATCCATTCTACCACTCTGATTTTACCGGGTTGTTTAATCAATCAATAAGAATTTTTTCTAGGTCTAATATATGCCAGACACTTTGATAATTATTAGGGATATAGAGATAAAAGCCCTTGCCCTCAAGGAGCTTCCATTCCAATGATGGAAACAACATGTGCTCATGAAGGTATATATAAGACACAATCAAATCAAATACAGGGTAACTTTAAAGGGGTAACCTGTAGCTGGGCAGGAGCGGGGAGCTTGGGCTGTCCTGCGGGTTGTTTCTTCTACCCTTTGAAGGAGGAAATAACCATGCCCAGTGCCAAAGGCAACTTTCTTTTGTCAATTTATTAACCTCTCTGCTCTTAGCTGGGTGGGAGAGTGAGCCCTGGCCAATGCCCAGATCCCTGGGAGGCCCCTGGCACTACTCTATCACAGCAGGGGGGCGGTGTCTAACATCTTAAAGCTTCACCTCTAGGGCAAAGTTTCTTCACCTTTTCTGCCATGAATACTTTTGGCAAACCATTTAGGCAAAGTCTAAGGCCCTCTTCTCAGAATCAGGGTGGCAAGTAGTGGGAAAAAATGCTAAATTTCAGTTAGACATAAAGACATTGTTTTTCCCATTTAAGTTCGCAGACCCCCTGGTATCTGCCCAAATATCCCCAGAGCTAAGAACCTTTCCCTCAGGGTACCTTAAATCTCCCTCTCTGTGACTTTCCCCCATTGTCCCTGGGTCTTTCCTCTAGAGCCAATGAGAACAGACCTTGGATACTTCACTGTGTTCACCTTTCCTTCCTTCCCCCAGTCTTCTCTTCTCTAGGTTGATCCTCATATGGCCCCTACTTGGAGCTCTTATCCATGTCTGTTACCCTCCACGAAACACGCATTAGCTCTTCAATGTCCTCCTTAAACCTGGGTGTCCAGAACTGAATCCAGGACTCCGCAGGACTCAAACAAATGTGGTCTACCCAGGACAGAAGAGAACACGGGGATCTCCTTCCTTTCGGAGACTCCCTCCTCCCACCCCTCCTTCCTGCCATCCCCAACCCTTCCCACCCCTCCCTATTCCACTGCCAACCTGTCTGAAGTTTGACCTCACTCCCCATCACTGCCTTGGAGATGCATATTTGACATTTAGATTTTACAGTCAAGATCTGGAGAGGGTCTTTTCCTGCTGTTCTCATAATGCTGTGGCACTGGTGTCCAAAGGGGAAAGTGCAATTGAGCCAGGTGACAGCAGGGATGTGGGTCAGTGCTGCTGCCTCAACTGCGCAAGCTTCTGTTAAGCATCACCCTTATCCAGGCTGGTCCCCAGCTTCATACATCTTAGTGTCCCTGAGCTTGGGCCCTCCCATAATTCCAAAGTAAATATCTTCGTAGGAGTAACCCCCATGCACAATATTCACCCTGCCCCAGAGGCTTGTCTGGCCTGTCAGTGTTCTAGCAACAAGCCATTTTGGACTGAGTCTGATGTGCCCAGAACTGTGCCTAGTGCTGTAGGAACACAAATGAAGAGCAAGATTTGCCCACCCTCATCCTCCACAAGGTGCCCAGGACTAGACTTCCCATCTGGGCTTCAGCAGGTAAATGGTTAAATTCAAGACTGCTATCCTGAATAAGAACTGCTAATCATCTGGGGACCAATTAGTGGTGCTGAAGAATTATAACAGATCAATGGCAGCACGTTCCTGCAGGTCAGACAGCTGACGCCCACCCCCTCTTCTGCAGGTCTGGCAGTGAGATGGCCATTCAGCTTGGCCAGGGTCTGGGAGATGGTGACCAGGTGCCTCTCAGGTGGGACATGATGGGCTGCTCACACACACACACACACACACACACACACACACACACACACACACACACACACCAGACAGAAAGGGAGGCAGAGCCATGGAGAGCTGTGCCTAATGATTCTTGGTTGTTCATTGTTCAGACTCCACCACCCTCTTCTTGCTAGGCAGCAGTGCCTCTGACTCCCAGGCAGAGGATAAAAATAGCCTGGACCTCTCCAGGATTGAAAACAAAGCCCCAACAAGGTAGCCACCGGGCATGATAGGAGCAGTGCCCACTTTCCCTGGGAGGATGGAGGCCCTGACTGCGCACACTCATAAGACTCTTTCCCATTCCTGTCATCAACAAACCAAGACAAGCAAAGGGGGCTATAGACTGTCTCAGAGCTGGAGGTGACTTCCTTGGTCATCCAGCCCCTTCTCCACCTTCGACATGATGCACCCCTCCCCCACACCCATACCAAATCCCTGACAAGTGATTACTTCATGCCCTCTTGAAGCCCGAAAGTAACAGGAGACTCTACCCCTCAAAGAAGTCTATTTGACTTTGGGATGAAATTGTTAGAAAGCCCCTTTCTTCCCCCCTCCCCCCCACGGATCCCAAATCTGTCTCCCTAATTTCTCATCATCGATCATTGCCCCTCCAGGACTGAGAGAAATCCATCTGAGGTCAAAGCTCATCCCACACATCTGCTAGTCATGGGCAGCATTAGCTTAGGTCCCTTCCCTGAAAACAAGTCAAGAAATAGGGGGAGGGGGCAAGCACTTGGACATTCCCTGGATTGCCCTTCAGTGAGGACACAAAGAGATGTGGATGAGATAGACAGGGTCATCCCGGAGACAAGCAGACTGAGAGGGCACTGGCTCTGATCTGCTGAGAAGCTCCAAGATCTGGGGGTTCAATGGGATAGGGACCCCACTGGAGCCCTTCTGATGGCAGAAAATGGGACCCCTGGGTGGGGAGCAGATGAAGAGGGCAAGTGGGGGGTTGTGAGAAGACACCCCATGAGATCACAGGGCTACGGGGTTAGAAAGAAGGAGAGAGATCTCTAAGGGAGTGCCTCAGTGTTCTGCTCAGTCAAGCATCCAACAAAAAGTGTCCGGGCACTAACATGTCCTTAGCATTTCAGGGGAAGCAAGGATGAAGATGATTTGATGCCTTCTGAGGAACGCCCATTTGTGGGGAGGAGATGGCAAGAGTGAAAATACTCAGTGTGAAGCGAGTGGGCTCTGACCAGGGGAGGGTTACTGGGTGTTTGGTGAACCCAGGGGAAGGTTTCACTTTTAAGAGGGGGCTGGGGCAGTTGTTCCATGAGAACGCAGCACTGAGCTGGCCCTTGAAAGACCATTTTTATTCAGGTATAATTGGGAAGGAGGGCACTCCTGAGATAGAGAACAGGACATGTGAGCAAATGTGAGAGAGCACATACACACAGTGCTTGGTCAGTGGGTGCCATCCTCAGCCCACCGATGGCTGTGATTTGTGTGGCATTATACAGGACACAGAACACTCTGTTCCAAGAGCCATCTCTTGCAGAGGTAGCATAGCGCTGGTCAGCCCCAGGGAACGGGCACTAAACCTCAGCTCAGAAAGGTTGAGATATTTGCCAAAGGACACATAGATTGTATGTGGAGGTCACGTGGATAAATAGAAGGTTGCCCACAGAGGCATTTGCCATGGACAACACCTGGGGTGTCACAGGTTAAAGCAGCTGCATGGAGGATTTCAGAACCAGTAGTCAAAGGCTTGGCTGCAGATGACCCTTCCCCAAGGGGTGAAGTTTAAGCATCAACAAGACACACTAATGATTCAAGTGACCTCAAGGGTGCCCCTGAGACTTGGTGGAGTGTAGCCAGTGAGGAAACTCTTCCCTCAGTGGGTGCACTTGATTGGAAGGGACGTGTAAGATGGACATATAAGTGTCAAAATCTGGTAAGGATGGAATGGGGGGGGGACTGGGGATACAAGCAAGGGAAAGAATGCAGCAAGCCTGCGACAGATGCTTAGGGTGGGAGGAGGGGAGAGAAGGAAACATGACTCAAGCCATATTTCCTTCTGTGTTCCTTTCCAAGTAAGGAAATCCTCAGACTTGGAGGAATAGAACAGGGTGCAAACATGGGATAATCACAAAGCAACAGAATTGGGGGATTTGAAAGGATTTTAGAGCCCATCCATCCCCAAAAGAATCCCCACAAGAACATATGCATCCATAGGTTATCCTTCCTCTCCATAAGGAAGAGAGCACAAGACCAAATGGCCTTGGCCTTTGAGCTAAGTGCATGGATCAGGATGATGTCCAGTCTCTGCTCTTCCTCAACCCCCTGACATATTGGGTTTGGAATGTCCTAAAGAGCTACCTGAAAAGCCCAGACCAGAGACTGAAGGCTTGGGGTAGCACCTCCTGAGAGCCATGGGGAGGCCTAAGCCAAAGGGGTGAGTGTGGATGATACTGAGTTTAGGGGACGATATACCACCGATTAGGAAAATGAATCTGACTGTGACTGTGACCTTCTGAGAGTGTACTTGGATCATCTGAGGAGAGT
Organism: Gymnobelideus leadbeateri; assembly: GCA_011680675.1. NCBI lineage: Eukaryota > Metazoa > Chordata > Mammalia > Diprotodontia > Petauridae > Gymnobelideus > Gymnobelideus leadbeateri. The sequence continues at coordinate 108,554 of WOXC01010882.1, read as the reverse complement.
CAGATGTGACCTTTATCCCTGATGCTTTAGCCTCGTACAAATACAGCAGGTGCTCCAACCCCCCTTCCTGGCATTTGGCTACTGGCCGAGTGCTATAAACACATGAGTTACCAACACCTTACCACTGGGTTGACTTTATCTTTGTCTGAGTGAAACCTCTTTGAAACAGCTTTAAATAGGTGATGTTGAAACACAGTGAAACTGTTCCCTGCAAATTACCTACACTGGTGACCTTTCACCTTCTCTGGCCTAAGCTGGTCCCCCAAGAGCTTCCAAACCATTCTGTGTGCTGCCTGCCTGCCCCCCCCCCCCAGCACCTTCCATTGGCCCCAGCCTCCCAGCTCCCTTTTAGGTGCTGCCTTCTTCCACTAGAATGTTTGCTGCCTTGGGGCAAATGTTATCTCTATTTCTTGTATTTGCTTAACATCATGCCTGATAGATATTAAGGGCTTAATAAACTCTGTCTCTGTCTCTCTGTCTCTATCTCTCTTCATAGGTATAGATAGAGATATAGAGATGGATAGATAGAGATGTCTTATATATCTTCCTATGGCCAGACTCTAGGCCATTGAGCCCCCTGGTTTTGAAAAACCAGATGTTGGTGCTTCTCTCTCTGGTAACTTGACTATATATGGATGTAATGGTCAGACAGCTGGAATCTTGTCTACTGATCTGTTTCTCTGTTTGCTTGTAACTTCTGCTTGAAACCTGTCTGTATATTCTGAAGTTAGGGGTGCTTGACCTTTTCCCCCTGAATTAGGTATATGATATATGTTTGATTAAAGCAAGATTATTAACCCATTTTGAGTTGCTTTCCTTTAGAAAAGCAGATCGAAGAACCTGTGCTAGCAGCCATCCCAGGTATGCTAGGGTGCTTGCTGCTACATGTCTGTATCCCTAAGACATTCCCCTCAGAATGGGAAAGGACCTTTTGGTGGTGGCTAGGAATTGGAAATCAAAGGGGAGTCTATCAATTGGCGAATGGCTGAACAAGTTGTGGTATATGAATGTATTGGAATATATTGTGCCATAAGGAATGATGGGGGCAGAGCCAAGATGGTGGAATTAAAACAAACTTGGTGTGGACTCTGGCTCTAACCACTTCCAACACCTGTAAAAAATACCTCTAAACAAATTTTAAAGCTACAGAACCCACAAAGAGACAGAAAGAAAAAAATGTCCTGCTGAAGGCAGCCTGGCAGGCTGACAGGAAAGGTCTATTGCAGCACACTGGGAGCAGAACACAGTTCCCTGTGAGCCATAGTTTCAGCCCCAGGGTGGCCCAGACCAGCCAGAGCAGACTTCAGGAGAGTGAATCATCAGTAGCTGTGGCAGTTTCCAGACTTCTCAATCCATAAATGCAAAAGAGAAAATAAAAAGTCAGTGGGAAATTCTGTTGGAAAAATGAAGGAAGAGTAGGGTCTGGGCCCTGCCCCCGGGGTGAGAGGTGGAGGAGGCTCGGCACCTGCAACTTCTGTGTGGCTGCTTCCAGAGGTACTGGCCTACAGATTGTAGGGGGACCAAGCAATCATTCAAAGGGTAATTGCTTTTTCTTTGACCTGCTTCCATCTGGATCACAGTCTTGGGTGGTGGTCCTGGAATGTCTGGCCAGTGTGCCAGAGCTTGTGGGGGCTGTAGAGAAGGTGCCCAACTAATAGCTCCAGCATCTGCAAAAACCCCAGCGATTTGAGACAAAGCTCTCTCCATTCTGAGAGCAGAGTTCTACTGTGGCAAACAACTCAAAAGTCAAGTAATCAGCAAGATGAGCAAGAAGAGGAAGCGCAATCAGACCATACATTCCTTTTTTGGGGGACAAAAAGGATCAAAGCATGGAAGTTGAGGAGGACACTGAAGTCAGAACTCCTGCATCAAAAGCCTACAAGAAAAATATAAACTGGTCACAGGCCATGGGGGAGCTCAAGAAGGATTTTGAAAATCAAGTAAGAGAAGTGGAGGAAAAGTTGGGAAGAGAAATGAGAATGATGCAAAAAAATCATGAAAAGAGAGTCAACAACCTGAATGAAGAAAATAATACCTTAAAAAACTAGAATGGCAAAAGAAGCCCAAAAAGCCAATGAGGAGAAGAATACCTTAAAAAGCCAAATTTGCCAGATGGAAAAAGGAATTTCAAAAGCTTACTGAAGAGAATAATTCCTTCAAAATTAGAATGGAGCAAATGGAAGCTAATGACTTTATGAGAAATCAAGATACTATAAAACATATCCAAACAAATGAAAAAATAGAAGGCAATGTGAAATATCTCACTGGAAAAACCACTAACCTGGAAAATAGATCCAGGAGAGACAATTTAAAAATTATTGGACTACCTGAAGGCCATGATAAAAAAAGAACCTAGACACCATCTTTCAAGAAATTATCAAGCAAAATTGCCCTGATATTCTAGAACCAAAGGGCAAAATAGAAGCTGAAAGAATTCACCAATTACTTCTTGGAAAAGATTCCAAAAAGAAAGCTCCTATAGCCAAATTCCAGAGTTCCCAGGTCAAGGAGAAAGTACTGCAAACAGTCAAGAAGAAATAATTTGAGTATTGTGGAAACACAATCAGGATAACACAATAACTAACAGCTTCTACAGTAAGGGGCTGAAGGGCTTGGGATATGATATTCTGGAGGTCAAAGGAGCTGGTATTAAAACCAGGAATCACCTACCCAGCAAAAGTGAGTATAATGCTTCAGAGAAAAATATGATCATTCAATGAAGTAGAGTATTTTCAAGCATTTTTAATGAAAAAACTGATCTGAACAGAACATTTGACTTTCAAATACAAGAAGCAGGAGGAGCATAAGAAGGTAAACAGGAAAAAGAAATCATAAGGAGCTTATTAAAGTTGAATTCTTTACATTCCTACATGGAAAAATGATAACTGTAACTCATAAGACTTTTCTCAGTATGAGGATAGTTGAAGGGAGTATATGTGTATGTATGTATGTATATATATATATACATACATATGTGTATGTATGTATATATATATGTGTGTACTTACATATATAAGTATACATATATATTTATATAAGTACTTACATATATGAGTATACATACATATTTATGTATGTATAGGAGGGTGTATGTGTGTATAAATATACATGTGTGTGCATAGGTATGTACATGTGCAAATAGAGTGCACATGATGAGTTGAATATGAAGGGATTATATCTAAAAAAATAAAATTAAGAGCTGAGATAGGATTATATTGGGAGAAGGAGAAAGGGAGAGATAGATTAGGGTAAATTATCTCACATAAAAGAGGGAAAAAATAACTGTTACAATGCCAGGGAAGAGCAAGAAAATAAAAGGAAATGGGTCAAGCTTACTCTCATTGAATTTTGTTTAAGGAGGGAATAACATACACATTCATTTGGTTATCTTACCCTACAGTAAAATAGGGGGCAAAGGGATAAGAGGGTATTATAAAGGGAGGGTAGATTGGGGGAGAGGGTACACTTTTGAAAAGGGACAGGATCAAAGGAGAAAATAGAGTAAGTAGGGGGTGGGATAGGATGGAGGAAATTACAGTTGGTCTTTCACAATATATGGAAATGTTCTGTGTAACAACACATGTACAACCTATAGTGAATTGCTGCTTATCTTCCCAGTTGGGGTGGGTGAGGAGGGAAGAAGGGAAAAAAAATCTGTAACTCAAAGTTTAAAAAAATGTTTTCAAAATTGCTTTTTTTATACAACTGGGAAATAAGATATATAGGCACTGGGGTATAGAAATTCATCTTGCCCTACTAGAAAGTTAGGGGAGGAATAAGGGAGGATGGGGGAAGGGGTATTCAGTAGCCTCACTATATTGGGGTGGAAGGTAGGGGAAAGATGGGGAGAAAAATTTGTAGCTCAAAATTTTGTGGAAATGAATGTTGAAATAAAAATAAATAAATAGATAAATTTTAAAAAGAGAAATGATGAACAGAAGAATTTCAGAAAATTCTGGAAAGATTGATATGAACTAATAGTGAGTGAAGCAAGCAGAACCAGGAGAATGTTGTACAAAGCAACAACATTGCATGATGGTTAACTATGATAGCCTTAACTCTTCTCTGCATTACAATGACCCAAGACAATTTCAAAAGACTCATGATGGAAAATGCTATCCCCATACAGAGAAAGAATTATGGAGTCTGAATGAAGATCAAAGCATACAGTTTTTTTTTCTTTCTTGTAGTTTTTCCTTTATGTTCTGATTCTTTTTTCACAATATGACTAATGTGAAAGTATGTTTAATGTGATTCTACATGTATAACCTATGTCTTTTTATTGGATATTTCAGGGGGAAGTGGAGCAAAAGGAGGGAGGGAGAAAAATTTGGAACTCAAAATTTTATTAAAATGAATGATAAAAACTACATATGTCATTGGGAAAAATATTTGTGGGTAAAAAAAAGAAATAGCAATTTGCAAGCTCTATGAAAAATAGGGTAGGGATAAGAAAAATAAGAGGTCAGAAGATTAATGAGTACATTGCTTGGTAGGTGAGAATGGAAATTTGGTGAGCCTGAAATTTATTGGTGCCTATGTAGAGAGAATAGGAAAGATTCAAGTGGTTCCATGGAGGTGGAATCAATCCAACTTGGCCATTGATGGCTATTGGGAGGGATGGGTAAGGGAATAGCTGAGGTCTCTTTTTGGAGGAAAGCAAAGGTATCTGTGGTCACCACAGCTTTTCAATAGTGTTCTAGAAATGCTAATTTGAGCAATATGACAATAAAAAGAAATTGAAAGGACAAACACAGTCAAAGGGGAAAGAAAATCATTGTGATTTACAGATCATGGCTTGTTTAGAGAACCCTGGAGATTCAGATGGAAAATTGAAAACAGTAGAAAACTCCAACAAAGTAGCAGCAGGTAAAATAAACTTGAAACATCCTCACTCTTTGTGCTTATTACTAACAAAACACAGAAGGGAGAAATAGAAAAAGAAACCCCATTCAAATTAACAATGACAACATATTCATTGTACTTATGGGGATATTGCTACAATTCAGAAGTAGAGGAAGATGGAATAATAAGAAAGATATTATTTGCTTATTTTTTGAGCTATGCCAAGTAATAAAATGTTAGTACTGCCTAATTAACTTATTTATTATTATATAATTCAAATTTTCAAGAGGTTATTTTATAAAACTAGACAAAATAATAAAATTAATCTGGAGTAATAAAAGTGAAGAATCTTGAATAACGGGAAAAGAACTGGAAAGGAAGGATAGAAAAATGTCTAGGAGTATCATATAGCAAACCATATTACAAAGTAGTAGTAATTGAATCTCTTCAGTACTGGTCAAAACAGCAACAACAAAAACAGAAAAAATTGATCAATGACACAAATTCAATAAGCAAGTTTCCAGAAGCAACCAGACATTATATTATAGTACACAACAAAGTCAAAGATGTCAACTGTTAAAATAAAGATTCACTACTTACAGGGGACCAAACTAGTAAGAAAGCAGGAAAGCAATCTGACAGAAATTAGAGTTATAACAATTTCTTACACCATTTCAAATGTATAGTTGATTTAAAATAAGAGGTCATATAGAAAATAGACAACAAAGATAGGAAATACTTTCCCCAAGTATGATTTAGGGTGAGGTAGGGATTCTTACAGAGAGAGGGAGGGGAGAGAGAGAGAGAGAGAGAGAGAGAGAGAGAGAGAGAGAGAGAGAGAGAGAGAGACAGAGAGACAGAGAGAGAGACAGAGAGACAGAGAGACAGAGACACAGAGACAGAGAAACAGAGACACAGAGACAGAGACACAGAGAGAGATGATGATGATAAGATAAAATTGACTATTTTAATTAGAAAAAAGACTAAGAACTCTTGCAAAACCAAAATAACTGCAATTAGAAGATAATTAAGAAAAACAGATTTTACAACAAATTTTTGTGATAAAAATTAGTATTCAAGACATATAAAGAATTGCTATGGCAAGTATAAGACATATAAAGAGTGGAAATACTAGCTATAAGGGCATGTGACCTTTCCCAACATATTTGTGCTCAAAGGATCTAAATAGGAAGTCCTCAAATGAAGAAAGGCAAGTATCATTCACCACATTAAGACAAACAAGCACACATCAAATTACTAAACATAATAGAAATGCAAATCAAAATAATTCTACACTTATGCCTTACATCTGCCATATTGGCAAAGGTGAGAAAAGAAAATGCTTCTTAGAGGGACTATTAGAAGTTAGGTGCACACATATATCTTTTGTAGACCTGGGTATTAACTCAACCATTATGGAAAACAATTTGACACCATACTCCAGATTCCCCTAAAAATCTCATTTGCCATCCCATCTGGCCCAGCAATATTACCAGGCAAATGATGGTGATGTTAATGGTAATGGCAATACTTACAAGATATCAATCATGTAGAGATTTAAGGTTCACAGAGCACTTTATATACATCATCCCTCTAGATCTTTATAATATCCCTGGGAAGTAGGGGCTATTGTTATCCCTCTTTTACAGATGCAGAAACTGAGATTGAGACAGCTGTAGTGACTTACCTAGGGTCACACAGTTAGTGAGAAACTGATTGGAGCTTTCCAATTCCAAGTACAAGACTTTCCACTGTGCTGTTTAGCTTCTGCATGATACACGGAAGCATTCTTATATACAAAAATATAGCATCACTTTTTGTTGTAGTGAGGGATTGGAAACCAAACATGCACCCATCAAATGAAGAACAAGTAGAGAAATTGTGGTACCTGAATGTACTAGAACTTTACTGTAATAAATGAGGAATACGATGAACAGAGAAATATGGAAAGACTCAAATGAACTGATGCAGAATGAACTGAACAAGACTAAGAGAACCCACTTTCAAGTTAAGTCAAGTAAATGTTATTGACTGAAATCCTTGGCAACTTGACTTCACCTTTTGTGATGGCCATAATAATGATATAAGGGGAAACAGTGCTGAAAGATCTCAAGGATCTGACCAAGGCAGTAATCCGTTAGTACTTCAAAAGGCTGAGAATAAAGCCTGCTCCCTGCCTCTTGGAAGAGAGATTCCAGATAGAGACTTTGCCATTACTCCTCAGACACAGTCAGTGGGTCAATTTGGTTTAACTCTACATATTTGTCATAAGGGAGAGCATCCACTAGAATGGTTGATAAGGAGGGTTAGTGGCAAGGCAAGACTTCAAAAACACAGCATTGAGAGGGGTGGAGCCAAATGGAGTAAAAGCAGGAATATGCTTGAGCTCACACCCTAACCACCTCCAATACCTGCAAAAATGACTCTAAACACATTTTAGCACTAGAGAACTCTCAAAATGACAGCTGAAGTCAGACTGGCTAGCCAAAAAGAAGGGTCTACCACATTGGACTGGGAGCATATATACACACACACACATACATACATACATATATACATATATATACACACACACATGCATACATACATACATATATATATACACACACACACATACATACATACATATATATATATATATATATATACTATTGCTTCTTGTATTTGGAAGTCAAATTTTCTGTTCAGCTCTGGTCTTTTCATCAACAATGCTCGAAAGTCCTCTGTTTTGTTAAATGTCCATACTTCTCCCTGAAGCATTGTACTCAGTTTTGCTGGGTAGGTGATTCTTGGTTTTAATCCCAGCTACATTGACTTACAGAATTGCATATTCTAAGCCCTTCAATCCTTTAATGTCGTAGCTGTTTGATCATATGTATCCTGATTGTGTTTCCACAATACTTGAATTGTTTCTTTCTGACTACTTGTAATATTTTCTACTTGACCTGGGGACTCTAGAATTTGGCTATAATATTCCTAGGAGTTTTCTTTTTGGGATCTTTTTCAAGAGGCCATGAGTGGATTCTTTGAATTTTTATTTTACCCCTTGGTTCTAGAATACCGGGGCAGTTTCCTTGATAATTTCTTGAAATATGATGTCTAGGCTATTTTTTATCATGGCTTTCAGGTAGTTCAATAGTTTTTAAATGATTTCTCCTGGATATATTTGCACGTCAGTTGTTTTTCCACTGAGGTATCTTACATCATCATCTATTTTTTTTTCATTCTTTTGGATCTTATAATATCTTGATCTTTAAGAATCAGACATGATTGAATTGACTAAATGACTGAACAACAATAAATACACACATATTTATGATTAAGACGGTATAATAGATCAATTTCTTAGGCAAACATTTTTCCTCATATTTGTATGTTGAAATGTTTGGGTCTGTTGGTAACTTTAGTTTTATAATTAAAAAAAAATTTGTAAATACTCAAGGATGGCTCTAAAGTTGGGAATCTAAATTGGTGGGGACCTTGATAGAAATATAGAAGTTCTTTTAAGGAAAGATAGTTCAGTTGTGGATATACGAGGTCTGAGATGTGTCCACGATATCTAGTTTGAATGTCCAATAGACTGTTGATGATATGAGATTAGAAATCAGGATAGAGGTAAGGGTTGGATAAACAGATCTTAGAATCATCTGCATTGAGATGGTAACCAAACCCATAGTAGATAATGAAACCACCAAGGGAGAGAATGTAGAAAGAAGAAGAACCAGGACCGAAGCCAGGATATACCCATGCAGAGAGGGTGAAACTGAAGAATGGCCCAACAAGTGAGGTGGGAAGATGGAAATCAAGAGAGAACAGTGGCACAGAAATCTAGGGAGGGAGTATCCAGGAGAAGGTGGCCATTAGTGTCAAGTGTAGATGTTAGGCTTAGTAAATCTGCCAATGACACATTTGTAAAGGGACTGAAAACATGTTGGGTGACAATCAGAATTCAACATGTCCTTGAAAGGTTGAGATATGAGATGACGTTGAAGAGACTCTTTAGTAGAAAGAAATGCAAAGTCTTGACCTTGGCTTTAAAAACAGCACCAACAACAGCTTTACAAGTACAATTTGCAGGGGCGGGGGGCGCAGCCAGGGCTCTCCTTGACCCACATGCAGGTGATATGGGATGGTAGCCCAGAAATTCACAGCCAGCTTCCTCCACCTTACAAGAGGCAGAGTGCCCAGGATTAAGATGTAGCAGCACGTGCTCTGCTTCCTGACCAAAGCCCATTTGGGTGTTGAGTTCTAATTTGGGTTCTGTAGCACTGATGGACTGAATCAAGTCCAAAGGAAAAGATGATTGAGGGAACTGAGAATATTTTATTTGGAGAAGACTTATGGGTATACATTAGATGGCTTCAAGTGTATGAGGGGCTGGTGTGTGGAAGAGTAATGATTTTGCTTGGCCCCAGAAACGGAACTAGGAGCAGTGGGTGAGAGGTGAAGAGGGGAAATGAGCTTTTGATAGCAGGATATCTTAGGCAAAGGCAGAGATACTTACTAACATTCTACCTGTCCCAAAATGGAATGGAAGAAGATCCTCTCACCACTGGCCCTCTTTAAGCCTGGAGAATATGGCCAGCAGCAAGGGATGGTGTAGACATTTGTCTTCAGGTAGCAGTGGGAGTGCAGGTCCCTTTGAGATCCCTTCCAAGTCTGACATTCTGGGTACTTGGTAGTGTTAGGACTTGAACTCAAATCTTTTGATTCCAAATATTTGTTTGTTGGTTTGTTTGTTTTTGCTTTTTGCTTTTTGGAGGGGGAAGGTAGGGCAATTGGGGTTAAGTGATTTGCCCAAGGCCATATGGCTAGTTTTTGTGCTAAGAGTCTGAGGTCGGATTTGAACTCAGGTCCTCCTGACTCCAGGGCTGGTGCTCTATTCACTGCACCACCTAGCTGCCCCTATTTGATTCTTTACACTATACCAAGCTGTTTCCTCAAACCTACCAAAATATACAATATAGTGAAAAAAAGGAACACAATTAAGCATTTATTAAGCACTTTTGTGCATGAATAGAGAAATGAATGATCAGGGTAGATAGCAAGATGGAGATGCACGGATGGTAAGCAGGGTTGTGAGACAGCTCAGAAAGAATGGGCAAAGGCTTTGTGCTCCCGCCCTTGCTGGCTTTCCAGCTTAGGCCATGCCCAACCAAGAGTTCTGGAGCCTGAACGGCTGAACTCCTCGGGAAGTGGTTTCTGGAGATCTGGTGCATGGGGCCGAATTCTAGGTGGCTGGAGTTGGGAATGTTCATCATTCATATTTTTTTTAAATCATATTCTCCTCATAATTAGCATCATTCTCATTCTAAATAGGTTTTATTTCCCTGGTCCTTGCAATGCCTGCTTCTCTAATGGCTCCAAGGTAGTTGGTTAAGTTGACTCAATAAAGAGTTAAAAAATAGACATGTGAGCCCAGTCGCCACCAACTCCTCTTGGACATATCTCCCGTCTCCTAACAAATGCCAACCTCCCCACTTTCCAGTTGGGACCAGCTGAGCCCCATCAGCCAAGGAAAACAATTTGTTCTGAGCCGGAGCTGTCACCGTCTATTAGTAGCGAGAGTGGGCTGATCAGAGCTGCTGCAGACCTCAGCTCTCCACGGCGTGCAGCCACACTCCCTATCGCTTGACAGCTGTGGACACACGAGTCATGCAAATCGTACGTAACCCAATCACTAGACTGTGAAGAATCTTAGCGCGACAGACAGATGTTTCAGTGTGATCACCACCTTTCATATTTAATTACATCTCCCAGGAACAAAAGAAGAATGAGGAAGAATAAACAGTTGGCCCAGAAATGCAGCTTGTGTTCTGTGTCTTGCCCTAATGTGGTAAGTTGGGGGTCTTTGGAGATAAGAGTGAGCACTTGGCCCATAATGGTCCCCAAGATGGAGATGTTCACAGCTCCTTCATTTCATCAGAGACCTATTTCCAGCTTTTTCAAGTATTTCTCACACAGTTGATTCATCTTTGTGAATGAGAAACACTAGGAAGGATTTACTGATTCAGGGAAAAATAAGCCTCAACTCTAGACACAGCACCTTGCTATGCACCCTAGAGGGAAGGGCACAACAGTACATATTTTCAATCCGAAGGACTGTCATGTGGAAGAGATTGGGTTAGGCATTCTGCAGAGCTTAGGGGGGAGTGCTGAAAGCAATACGGGGGCAGGGGATGATCTAGAGAGGGGCAAATTAAATTTGAAGGAAGGAGAAGAATCAGAGCAATGACAGCTATGCAAAGAGTGAAATCACTCTGGCTATTTCAGATCCTATACCCTTGGGAAGATCACATTGGAGCCTGGCACCTTCTCGCTATCTGGAGCATCGGCCCTCTGCCTTTGCCTGTCTCATTCTGCCCTTCTGGCTGGCAACAAGAGAATAGTCTATGGCTGCCCCTTGGGATAGGAGGAGGTTGTGAGAGCCCTGCCATTGTGGCAGAGCACCTGCCTTCAAATGCTGTCTCTGGAGCTTCCTACCTGGGTGACTTTGGCCAAATCATTTACATTCCATGGGTCTCAGTTTCCTCTTCTGTAAAATAAAGGGCTTTGGGCTACATTGCCCTTGAGGACCCTTCTGACTCTAGAGCTTGGACTTTTCTGTTTGCCTATGATAGGGAGCCTCTTCTTGGCTCTGCCTCTACCCTTCCCTTGGCCTGGCTAAACAGAGCAGTGCCTCTGTGCCCATCCAGTGCTCCTCTCTTTCTTCATTTTCCTCATATCCTTCCATATTTCTGTAGCTGTATCTCTGCTAGTCATTAGGGATCCCTTGTGAGAAGCTAATCCTCATTGTGTCTGGGACAAGCCTTCACTGGAAGCCTCTTTCCAGAAAAAAAATAATGTGATCTATCTATCTATCTATCTTTCTATCTATCTTCTATCTATCTGCCTATCTATCTGTCTATCTACCCATCTATTTATCTATCATCTATCCATCTATCATCTAACCACCCATCTATCCATTCATCTATCATCTACTATCTATCTATCTATCTATCTATCTATCTATCCATCCATCCATATATCTATCTATCTATGACAAGGGTACAGAATGGAAACAGACACTCCCAGGTCTGAGTTTCTGGAGCTGGAGGATGAGATGAGAAGATGGGGATTTAGATTTATGTTGTTTCCCTCTCTGCAGTTCAGTTCATGGTGGTTGGGTTGTGGGTAAACTGGAGACAGCAGGAAAGTTGAGCAGGGAGAACAGAGATTAACCACTTTTAATGATGAAGCCTTTCTGACTCTACTACCAGTCAAAGGACATCCTCCTTCCCCACCACCATGAATTCTCCAAGACCTCATTACATACGTACACACGGATGAGGTTTCTCTTTCTGCTAGGTCTCCTTATCTTGCCTGGGATGGAAATGCAGCACCAGTCAGGGTCCCTCCCTCTGCTGTTGTCTCCTGCCACCCTGGGCTGACCCATTGGTGCTGCACCCAAAGGCTCTAGTGGGTCCATACTGAACCATGCTACTGAGCTGTGCACCAGTCTTGGCCTCCCCTGGAGTGGGTATTACAGCCACATGTCACCACACCTGGTCAGGAAACTGTCAAGAACTTTTCTGTACCCAAGGTCAAAGGTTGTCTCTAATCCTCTCAGATGTGATTCCATGAGGCATCTTCCCTGGGCTTCCTGGGAGGAGGGACTATCATGGATCAAGGACCCACAGAAACCCAGACATAGCTGGAGGTCACCTCCATCTGCCCCAAGGCCCCTCACAGTTTGGCCTTAGGGGATTGTGAGGGACAGTGGGCCCCAGATCTAGGGGTGCTCTACTGCAGCTCAAGAACTGTGGGAAAGGTCCAAGTCACACAAGGTGGTATGTGGCTTGTCCTGGGACAGACCTGGTAACATAGAGTAAGCAGGGCAATCAATGAAATGGGTATTTCCATAGAACAGCCCCCAGAGAAGGGCAGGAATGCTGAATCAAACCAAGAGGACAGAGAACAGGCTGGTCACTGGGACTTTCAAGCATTGTCCCAACACTTGGTAACTCTGGAGACACTGGGTGCCTCCTATCAAGCACTGTCCTGACTTTTGGTGACCCTGGTGGCACTAGATTGCTTCCTTTCTATAAAAGGGGAGCTGGAAGGGTGATGCTCCCAACAGGCTAGCAGTGATGGTTATCTATGGGGCCCAAACAGCAGGTCCCAGGCCAGTATCTCTGAGAAGGAGACTAGCCCACAGATGGTACATGCCATCTGGGCCAGGAGGCCTGGGAAAGGTGCTGTTCTCTCTGCTCTGAGGAAGGCACCCAGCAGGTAGCTGTGTTGACAGGAGGGAGATCCAGGATATTGGAGAAGGCCTCTCAGTGGAGCCTGGGTATGTGTGTGTCAGTCTTCACTGGCATCAAATCCATTTCTGGGAAGGTGCTGCCTTGGGCATGAAAATGTGAAAATCACAGCCCTCCCAGCTATCTTGCTTTGCAATTTCCAAAGCATGGGCTTCACAACACCCCTGTGGGCTCACTGGTGCAGGCCTTTTATCCCCAATTTACAGAGGAGGAAAGTGAAGCTGATATAGGGAGGTTACCTTGTGTGTTAAGGGTCACACTTGGAGACCAGAGACTGAGAATTATTGTGGTGCAGAATCAGACCCTGAGGCACCTGGAAGACCTCAGAAGCTTGTTAGACTAGCCTTAATGACAGCAATAAATCACACATTCAGCACCTACCTTGTCGGTGGAAAGGAAGGAAGTATGGTCTGGTCTTGGACAATCCCTGAATCAGGAAACCCATTGTCACACATGTAGCCCATCCTCTTTTTTCTGACCTGATTGTCAAGAAAACTTTGGTGTGAGAGGCAGCTGTGGGGAAGGAGAGGAGCTCAAGACTTCAAACCTGAAGACCCAGATGTGAGGCCCACCTTCCACAAATTCAAGTCTGACCTTAGATGAGCCCCTTTCTCCTCTGTTTCCTCAGCCACAAAATGGAGATAAGTGTCCAAGATCACCTGGGGCTTCTGGAAAGAAAACCTTTTGCTAACTGCCATGTGCTAGGTGCATGTGGGCTGTTATCACTGACCCTCCTAGGTCTGATGCCCCTCTGGAAGCTTATCATGGCCTGAAGAAGACCTATCTCCTGCCTCCATTCCCAGAACATGGACCCCATCAGGTCCTCCCACCTCAGCATGCTTCAGGGATGGGTCAGTGATGGCTTGGGTTTGGGTCTGTCCTCAGATGTAAGGAAAGTCTCATTAGTCGAGGCTCTGGTGCCAAGGGAAAAATCTTTTCAAGCTTCATGACTCAAGAAGTTCAATTCATGTCAGGGGGTATCAGTGGGTGGGACTGAGATCAGCATCAATGTGGAAAGGGGGGCTCCACTGGTTATCTGAATCACTTAACAGCCATTCTCTTTTGTTTGCTAAGAACACTCATTTAGCCACATCCAACTTTAGTGACCACATTTGGGGTTTTCTTGGAAAAGACACTGGAGGGGTTTGCCATTTCCTTCTCTAGCGTAACAGATGAGGAAACTGAGGCAAACAGGGTTTAGTGACTTGCCCAGGGTCACAAGCTAGTAAGTGTCTGAGGTTGGATTTGAACTTGGGAAGATGGGTCTTCCTGACTTCAGGTCTGAAACTCTGTCCAGCACAGCCCCTCCTATTGAAGGACTCCTAGTCCCTGAGTAAATCAATTAGAACAGGATCTGTCCACATCCTGAAATCAATGAAATCCTTTGGATAAGAGACTCCCTAAAGAGTTTTTGGGAAAGTAAGGAGCTATTTGGAGCACGATAGAGATTCTGAGGATGTGAAGGCAGATAAAAGGGCTGCACTGAGAGAGGATCTGCAAGCCCTGGGAGCCCTAGCAAAGAAGAAAGAGGTCAAGAAGCATTTATTTAATACTTTGTGCCACACACTGTGACAAGCACTGTGCATACAAACTCAAGCACAGGATGGCCCCTGCCCTCTAGGAGCTTACCTGCCACTGGGGGAAGCCAACACACAACAGGAAATCAGGGTGGTGGTAATACCAAGAAGGGAGCATCGTGAAGCCTGGAGGACAAGCATGTCCAGAGAGGCAAGAAAGTGGGAGGTTGGCTGGGCTCGGCACTTTCTTCCCAATGGAAGCTCCAGTCAGAGGAGGGGATGCAGGAAGAGCTCAGGCTTCTAGCAGAGGAGTGAGAAGGTGAGGTGACAACAGTGAGGAGATGGGATGGGAGATATTGAAGAAGGTCCTCAGGCTCCCAGCACCTTGGAGCAGGAGGCCCAGGCTGACCCCCCCACCAGCATACCCTCCACTCAAGGATGCTAAGTCGGCTCCTTCCCAGCATCCTCCTTCTGTTGCCTCTCTCTCCAGACCCTGCAACATGATCTATTGTTTCATTACCCAAAGGTTTCAGTGACATTGCATTTTGACTCAACCACAGAGAGGCCAGGGGCTACCTAGTCATAGGTCTAAATGCAGAGGTAGGCAGAGAGCCCAACATCTGCCTAAATGGCAGGACTTTTCCTGAAGACCCATAGTGATTGTGACAGAACTGGCAACATTCCACCTAAAATGAGCTCCCCAAAGTTGTGGAAGAAGAAACCACATGGCCCTTGGGTAGGGCTTGTGTCTGAGGCCTGCGCTTGCTATGATGACCCTGGAGAGAGTGAGGCTGACGCCATGACACAGCCCTGCCTCTCTTAAAGTCAATTCACTTACAAGTCGAGACATCACCCTCCTGATGTCATTGGTCCTCTTTGAGAAGAAAGGACAAACAACAAGAGGCTTAAGAAGAGCCTTTGTGTCAGAGTGTTATAAATGGACACTGAATAAAGCAGTTTCTACCTCTCTACCCATCCATCCATCCATCTCTTTATCACCACTCTTTCTCATCTCTCTATATCTGTCTCTCTACCTCTGTCCATCTGTCTGTCCATCCATCCATCTCCTTTCATCTACCACCATTCTATCATCTGTTATCTGTCTACACCTTTCATTTGTCTCTCTGTATCTCTCTACCTACATCCAGCTATGCTCATATGTGTGTATATGCATGTGTACATATATCCACATATAGGTACAGCTATATATACTTAGATCATGTCATGTAGAGACATGGCTCCAGTCAAACTGAGACCCAAGCCCCCTCAACTCTCCAAGCCCATCACCCAAGGTTCAGCACCAGGCCTGAGTGAGAGAGGGTCTGGGGGTGACCAAATGGCTTTAAGCATGCTTGGGAAATTGAGTCACAAGTCCTCCTCATGTTGAAGTCAGTGGAATATTGGGCCTTTCTGTCATCACGTTGAAGGCGTGATTAGATTGTGATTGGACATTGTACAGCAGAGAAGGGTGCAGAGGCATGACGATCCTTGCTTCCTTAGCCAGGTCAATGTCTGTTGCCTTTTCAGCATTCCTGGGTCCTCTCCTGTGCTGTGAGATATGCATCCTGGGTCAGAAATGGGGCACAGACATGGCCCAGTCCTGGCGGCCCTGACCCTCTGCTTTCCCTTCTGCAGGGCCTGGGTCAGGCAGGACACAGCTCCCCACATCTCTTTGAAGTCACCTCTTAAGTGTATGGCTCCTTCGTCCATTCCACTTCTTTAATAGTTTGCTTTGCTACAAGAGTCCTCTGTGGGTGACCCATAAACATCTGGGACCCATTGAGAAAATGGAGGCAAAAAGAAGAAATCATCTAGTGGAGCCCTATTACAGTTCATGAAACTGAGGCCCAGAGAGATCCCCAGTGCTTACTGAGGGTGCCCAGGTACTGAGTGGGAGAGTCGATATTTGAAGTTGAGACTTTCGGACTTCTGAATAGTGCTCTGCCCATCCCTCACCCATGCACTTGCATTTATCTGCCAGTTACTTCCTAGCAGCACCCCAAATCCCCACTCCCCTCACCCCACCATTACCAGGCCAGGCCCAAGCACCACACACTGGTTGGAAGTTTGCTTGGTGAGTGATGGGAAGGTCTGAGGATTGGGGGGAGTGGATAAAGGAGTTAGGGGAGAGAAGAGAGGAAGGGAGTGGAGAGGGGAGATGGAAGAGAGGAGAGAGGGAAGGGGGAGAGAGGGGAAAGGGGAGAAAGAGGGAGAGAGAAGGAGAGAGAGAGGGAGAGAGAGAGAGACAGAGAGAGAGGAGGTAGGAGGCAGTTGATGGTTGCCCTTAGCTAATGGTCATGGAGTGGAGACAAGGGATGAGAGATGGCCTGAATAAGGAAGGGCTAATAACAATACCGTCATTGAACAGGGCAGGAGAGATTCAAAGGTAGCACCAACATTACAAACGAACCAGGGGAAAATGGGGCCAGAGCAGTGGCAGCAGGAGGCTTTGGGTCAGTCATATCACAAGCATTCGCTAAGTGCCTACTGTGTGCTGGGCTCCAGGATTGCCAATGCAGCAAGAAGGAGCAGTCCTGATTTCAGAGGTTTTATGGTGGAAAACAGCACCTGCAAAGTGACCGAGCACTGAACATGCATTTATCAGAGACCAGCTTTGTGCCCATTACTGGCTCATTTGATGTTCACAATAATCCTGCAGGGTAATGCTATTATTATCTCCATTATACAGATGAGAAAACTGAGGCAAACAGTGATTACAGTGGCATCAAATCACCCAGAGGCGTATGGGGTCACATGTTCACTCAGATCTCCGCTCCAGCCCCAGCACCGGCACCATGGAGCTGAGTCCAGGAGATGCAGGTGGGGAGGGAGAAGGTCCCTTAGAGGATGCACTTGGAGGAGGTCTGTGGAGGCCAGTGTGCAGCCTGTCACTGACCCAGACCCTTCCCTTCAAGCGGAGCTCCTGAGAGCAGCTGGCCAGTGGTGCGGGGCGGGCTTCTGGTGGGAGAAGCCCGAGGTGCAATGAAGAAGACAGTCCAGAGAGAGGATGGGCTCCACTGAGGACAGGGCTGCAGGAGGGTGTGCGAGTGTGAGTGTGCATATAGATATGTGTTTGCACGTGCATGTGCTGTGTGTGTTCATGTGTGTGCTTGTATATAACTGTGTGCATGTGTGTGAATGTGTGCATATGTGTGTGCATTGTGTATATGCACATGTGTGTATGTGCATGTGAGTATGTAGGTGAGTGTGCATGTGTATGAGGGTGCACGCACTGTATACATCTGTCTGCATGTGTGTGTGTGCATGTGAGTGTGCATGTGCATGTGTTTGTTTAGGAATAATCCCATGGCTGTGACCACACATGGTGAGTAACCCTTGTCAGGAGATGAGCAGGCTGGGCAGGCCAGTATGTGGATCTCACAGATCATGGCTTCCAAATTAGGATTCTAATCTGCATCTAACAGAATTCACTTTCACTGCTCTTTCCAGAAATGAGTCCAACTCATAATTCAGTTCAGTGTTCAGTGTGTGACTTTGATGCTGGGGGAGGCTCCGATATTGTCCCTCAGACTATTAAATAGCCTACCAGAGTGAAGCAGGCAGCAACAGGCAGCCCAGGACTGGAAGGAAATCCTGACATCGACCCCAGCAGAGAGCAGACAAGGGGAGCCTGCAGCTTCCATGGGAGCGCCAGGGGAAGAGCGATGGTGGAGGGGTTGGGTTGGGCTGCAGCCTGCCGCCATCTGGCCTTCCAAAGGAAGGATGGCACTGAAGGCCTCTTGGGGAGGAGAACTGTGGGGCCCATAAATCATTAGGGTTGTAAATAAGTCTGTTCTTGAATAGATGCTTTATTTGTATGTAAACCAAAGAAATGTATTTTTGTTGAACCAGGAGAAAATCCATGTTTGCAAAATTTGTAAACGGTGCCCATAAATCTCAGCAAGGACAGGCAGCTTCTGCAGGGGAGGGAGATGTGCCCAGCCTTGCAAAATGAAATTTGGGCAAAACAAGGAACAAAGCAAAATCAATTAAGAAAGTTGCTGTACGAGCCAAGAGCAAGAACCCGCAAGCAGACGCACACGGCCTCTACTCGCCAGGCCTTCTAGGCCCAGGAGAGCTGCATCCACCATTGCACCCACCTAGTTAAGACTTCCACTTTATTTTTGCTACTTTGTGGCTGGCCAAGTTCCATGGTGGCCACCATTAAGACCTATGATGCAATGCCACCAACAATGACTGTGTTCTAACTGCAGCTCCCCACTTGGCGGGACCCCAGCAGGTACATACCCAGTGAAGAAGGAGACGGGACAGGGGGCACATGTCCTCAGAAGTCTCATCTTCCCACTGGCTACAGTCATTCTAGACTGCTTTGGTTTCTCCACAATGCCCTGAGTCAGGCACTTTTCTCCCCCACCCCTTTCCTGTCCCCTCCCAGTCCTTGCTCCCTCCATTTCAGCTTTGTCCCCCATTAGATTGTAAGCAGGGACTGTGCCCTCAGCACTAACTACTGAGACACAGTGCCGGGTGCTTGGTAGGCACTGAATATTGACTTCTTCTTATCCTTGGAGGGAACCAGGCAGGTGTTTTGGCTGACAATGGAATAATGGAGAGAATTTGGTACAGTTACTGAGCTTCACTAAATGTTTGCAGGCTCTGTGAGGGGAAGGGGGTATAGAATTAGAAGCAGGCCCCTGCCCCCTGATTTCAGGCTGCTCTGCTGTGCCTTTGTTGATTTGAATTTTTAAAACTATTTTATTATTGACTTCCTGAGAAATTAAAACCCATTCCTTTGTCCTCTGCCCAGCCTGCTGGTGCTCCATGGGCCTGAGGCCCTGGGGTTAGGCACAGCTGCCCTCATCCTGGAGGACCTGAATGTAGGGGCACTGACTCCCTTCTGGGTCTGAGTGGAGGTTGCTCCTGCCTGTTGCTCTGGGAAGCAGGGGAGGCACTGGGTCCAGCTGGCTCTGCTGGCCGGCCCAAGGCCAGGGCCAGGCCCCAGAGCTAGAGAGCATGCTCATGCCAGCCGCCAGGGGATGGTGATGCAGTGACCTTGCACATATTGGTCAACAGTGGGAATGACCACATTAGAGAAACCCAAGAGTCCGTCCGACTCGTGCAGATCAGTAATGCTCAGGCTTCAGTCCAGCATTGAGCCAGGGCCTACCCAGTGCTTCCAGGACTCCTCTGCTGGAAGTGGGCAGCACCCGGTGGTGACGGCAGGCTCAGTGGGCCCCCCAGTGTTCTGGTCTTCCCTTCCAAAATTACTTCAGTCTCTTGTCAGACTTCAGAAACTCTCTGGACTCATCAGATGCAGTTACCACCAATCCTGAAGCCTGGCCGGACCTCTCTCTGTACATTTATTCAAGTTGAATTGGACCAGAAAATATCCCTTCCCCTCAACTAGGGATTTCTTCTCCCATGGAAAAAGCCCTGCTCCCATCCCCACTTGTCCTCAGGCTCATTATAGGCTAAGAAAAGAAAGGAGAACTCTGCCGACCCTAACCATACCTAACCCACCCCCATTACAGGCATTGTCCACTTGGCCTCCCTTCCTAGGCTGCCC
The DNA here is from genome assembly GCA_011680675.1 of Gymnobelideus leadbeateri. Taxonomy (NCBI): domain Eukaryota; kingdom Metazoa; phylum Chordata; class Mammalia; order Diprotodontia; family Petauridae; genus Gymnobelideus; species Gymnobelideus leadbeateri. The sequence goes on along the minus strand of WOXC01010882.1, from coordinate 88,365 downwards.
TCCCTCTCATGGCCTTTTTAATCCCCACAGGAAGATGCCCCTGGAATCAACTCTAGGAAGGGTTCTTAAGTCAGAACCCAACCGAGAACAGAAGAGAAAATGCAAGGGGTGTTTCTTTTGTCCATCCAGTCCCTCATCCTCTCTAATACTGTTCACCCCTTCTTCAGAGTGTCAGAGGGAAGCCTGGACATTGGTAAAAGCTGGAGGAGGGAAGGCAGGAGAGAGCATGAGATTACCGGATGGAGAGGCATGAGATGCCCAGCACACACAGTGTAAGAGTCCACAGGGACCTCAGACACTCCCCCCCACACACACACACACCCACACCGTACTGAGAGACCTAGAAAGAAGCAGGGACCTGTTGAAGGTCCTGCAGTGGCTGATGGAACCAAGATTGGAACCTCATGGCTCCAAATCCAACCCCTGTTTCACAAAATAAAATTGTTTTCTGACTTCCAGCAGACACTAAAGAAATCAGACTGTGTGGAGGAGGCCTCCTTCACTGGATGGGAGGCTGTGCCTTGTGGTAGATGGGCCTGGGGAGGGGAGAAGCATCCCTGGGCCCAGAAAGGTGTCACCATCACCTCTCCTGGAGGTGTTGGATCCCAAATGATTAGACCTTCCAACCTCATCACTCAGCTGGCCCTGCCCCCTCCAAAGTGATCAGTGATCTTGTGATTTTCAATTCTAATAGCGTCTTCTTATCCTCACCTTCTCATCCCCTCTGGGGAATTTGGCACTGCCCCCACCCCTTTTGTCCCGCCCACTCTCTCCAGTCTGGGCTGTCACATTGATGCTCTCTCAGTTCTCCATCTAACACTCTGACAGCTCATTCTGTCTCTTCTGCAGGATCAAAATTTGTTCCCTATCCCCTGACTATGAGTGTCCTTCAAGGCTGTGCTGCAGACTCTCTTTTCTTCTTTGTTTATACTCTCTCATGTGGTGATATCACAAACACTCATGGGTTTAATTATCATCTCAATGTGGACAATTGCCAGATCTCTGTCATGAGGTCTGATCTCTTAGGAGCACCAACTGCACATGAAAAATTATAGGGACATAGACTCGGGTGGGAAGGGCATCTTAGAGGTGATCTGGACCGATGATGTAAAGGAGGCCAGATCTGTTAAGGGAGCTTCTGAGAGTTATCCAGCTTGGAAGAGGACATGCTATGGTATGAACCCACGTTCTTTGACTATTAAGCCAATGCACTTTCTGCTGTGCCATACATACTGCCTTCTCACCAACAGCTTTTTGGGCATACTAACTGGATGCACTGCATCTGTTCAATATATCCAGAATATCGAGACCCACAACATTCTTCCATTCTTTCAAGCTCCTCTCTGTTGAGGGCACTGCCGGGCTCTTAGTCACCCAAGTTTGCAAGCTCAGTGCCATCCTTGCCTCCTCACTCTTGCTTAGCTCGTGGCTCTGAGTAGCTGCAGAATATCACCTGTCTAAGGTCTAATGACTCTCACGTGCATTGTCAGAAGGCCGCCCCTCTGGCTGAGGTTGGTGGACTATTACAATAGCTTTCTAACTGGCCTCACTGCCTCTTCTCTATCCTGTCCAACATGTCCTTCACTCATACACCAAAGTGATTCTCCTATGTCTCTATCATCCCCACTTTCTTGCTTAATCTTCAATCTCTCCCAGTTTGCCAGTTCCTACTCTATTGGCTCCACACATGCTCTTGTCTCCTCTTCCTGAAAAACAGATCTTCCTTGACACCGGCCATCCCTGCTAACTACTGTCCTTTGCTCTCCTCCCATTTGTGATTGGACTCCTCGAAAAAAATAAAAACTTCAGTGATCAATGCATCCCCTTCCTTTCCTCTCACTCTCAATTGTCTACACTCTGGCTTCTGAACTCATCATTCAACTACAGCTGTTGTCTCCAAAGGTATGAGTGATCTCTTAATTGACAAGCCTAACGCTCTTTTCTCAGTCCTCATTCTTCTCTGAAGCCTTTGACACTGATTGTCACTCTTTCCTCCTCAATATTCTCTTCTCTCCAGGTGTTCAGAACACAATTCTCTCTTGACTCTGTCTACCTGACTGCCCCTTCTCAGTTTCTGAGAAGTTGAGTTGCTGAATCTTCATTTCAGGTTAAGCCTGCTGACTGTAGGCATCCTACAGAGCTCTGTTTAGGGCCCTCTTCTCTTCTCCCTTTACATTACCTCAGTGGGTGATCTCATAAACTCCCATGGATTAAATTATCATCTCTATAGTGATAATTCTCAAGCCTATTCATTCAGTTCTAACATCTCTACTGATCTCCAGTCTAACATCTTCAACGACCTAGACCTATTGAATATCTTTTTTTTTTTCCTATTGAATATCTTGACCTGGATGTCCTTAGACATCTTACACTTGACATGTCCAAAAGGAAACTCATTCTTTCTTTTTTAAATTTTGTGTTGACCCTCGAAGCTATCTCTTTATTTTTCCCACTTAATAGTATTTCATTTTTCCAATTCCATGTAAAGATAGTTTTCAACATTCACTTTTATAAGATTTTGAGTTTGCATTATTTTCTCTCTCCCCTTTCCCCCCTCCCCAAGACATCAGAAAATCCGATCTAAGCCATGCATGTACAATCATATTAAACAAATTTCTCCATTAGTCATGTTGTGGAAGAAGAAAAAGGAAAAACCATGAGAAACCAAAGGAAAGAGAGAAATACACCTCTGTCTGCATTCACACTCAGTAGTTCTTTCTCTGGATGTGGACCACACTTTCCATCATGACTTGTTTGGAGCTACCTGAGATCCTTGCATTGCTAAGAAGAGATAAGTTTGTCCAAGTTAGTTATTGCACAATGTTGCCGTCACTGGGTACAATGGTCTCCTGATTCTGCTCACTTCACTTAGCATCATAAACTCATTATCTTTTCCCCTAAATCCTAGGCCCCTCCCAAGATCACAATTACTCTTGAGGACACCACCATCCTCCTAATTCTTCAGGCTCCCAGCTTCTGTGGATGCCTCACTTTCTTTCTCTCTCATCTCCCATGGGCAATCTGTTGCCCTGCTTCTCAATTTTACCTTTGAGACATTCATCTAATATGCATGCCTCCTCCTCTGACATGTTCTTATCTCCTCATGCTTGGATTCTTGCAATAGCTGCTGGTGGGTCTGCTTACTCAGGCTTCTCCTCACTATAATCTATCCTCCATTGAGCTTTCTCATTGATCTTCCTCAAGCATGACTCTGAATTTAAACTCCAGTAGCTCCCTATCACTCCCACAATCAAACATAAACTCCTTTGTTTCATATTCAAATCCCTTCATAACCTACCCCCACACTCCAGCTTCCAGTGTCCTTGCCCCTTCCTCACCTCCATGTACTCTGCAATCCAATGATGCCAGCCTCTTCTGGTCCTCACAGCAATCACTACCTCCTGACTTAGCCTTTCCATTTACTGTGTGTCATGCCTAGACTGCTCTCCCTCCTCACCTCTGCCTCCAGACTTCCCTGACTTCCTTCAAGTCCCAGATAAAATCAGAACATCTAAAAGCAGCCTTTCCTGCTTGCCCTTAGTGCAAACACCTTCCCTAAAAGGGTCTCTGCAGTCTACCCAGCTTCTGCTTTGTCCATAGTTGTTTGCAGGTTGCTTGACCCCATTTGATTATGAGCTTTGTGAGAGCAGTGCTGCTTTTCCCGTTTTTGCATCCCCAGCATTTAACACATGCCTGGCATATAGCAGTCATTTGATAAAAAATTGGTTACTATCCAACCATGTTATTCCTCTCCACAGTATCTCCAGTGGTTCTTTATTGCCCCTAAGATCAAATATAACTTTGTCTCTTTGACGATTTAAGCCCTCTGTAAGCCGCTTTTAACCTGCCTTTCTAGCTAGTATGTATTGCTCCATTTCAGACAATCTACCATTCAGCCAAACTGGCCTTCCTGCTTGGCTTGGTAGACGAGATTTCATTTCCTGCCTTTATTCCTTTGTATATGCTATCCTCCCAACCTTATCATTCTCTTGCCACATTCATGGAGGTAAGACCACTAGGGTGCATCTGTTTCTCTGAAAATATCATTAGATCCTCCCTATTCCCCCCCCCCCACCTCTCTCTCTCTCTCTCTCTCTCTCTCTCTCTCTCTCTCTCTCTCTCTCCCCCTTTCCTTCTCCCTCTCCCTCCCCCCTTTTTCATCCCTACACATGCGCGCGCCACACACACACACACACACACACACACACACACACACACACACACACACACACACTCAGGCTTAATACAAATAAATGTCTTCAGGACTTCTCTGAGGCTGTGAATTTGACCCTCTCTGGCTCTCTCTATTGTGCTGCATCAAGAAATTAGAAAGAACAGATGGAAATGCCTCGTGGGTCCTGGCGGCTGCCCAGCCTGCACAGAGCTCATGGTGACGGATGTTTCTAATGTGTTTCTGCTCCCCGACCTAAACCCCCAGCATAGAACCTCATGGAGAGCTCATTGCTAATGGAGACTCAGGCTCATTTTTCTTTTTCCTGAATTGAAGGATTTTATGTGTTTCCAAAAGTACAAAAAATGTTCTCTGGTAAAAATCATAGTTATTAAAATGACTGGAATGCTAATCCTGTTCATGGGAATGTGAAGATTTACCTTCCTCTCCTAAATCGAGAGAGATCAACAGGGACCCTGGACAGCAGCTCCCCCATCCATTGCCAGGGCTACAGATGCTTAGAGCTGGAGTCATCCTCCACGGTCCCTAGGTTGAGTTCCTAATGGAACAAGCTTCATCTCTCTCACAGCCTTGGCAAAGAGTCCTCCAGTCTGTGTGCAGCACCCCACTGAGGTGAGGGTGGGGCAGAGGATTGTGAGGCGGCGCCTCTGGACAGCACATTCTACTTTGGAAAATTTGCAGATGTGTAGCCTCATTTTGTCCAGTTGTGACTCCTACCCATTGTCTCTTGGTCTGCCCTTGGAGGCAAGGGAAATAAGTCACATCCCTTTTCTGCAAACAGTTTTTGTCACCTTCCCCTCCTCTGATACCCAGCATTCTCTTTTTCAAGCTAAACACCCTCAGTTCCTTCAATGGAGCTTTCTATGCCATAAGCTTATACCTTTTAGGCAGCTGGGTGACAGACTGAATAAAGGGCAGTACTGTTTTTTTTTAATGATGGAACTAAATGATATATTCTATATTTGATCCCAGAGGTATGAGAGGACAAGACTGTATAAGGTTGAGCAATACTAAAGCTCCTCCAGCTCAGTAGAGTGGCTTCTCTGTGACGCGGGACTGGGGAGGACATTGCCTATGCCCTTGCTTTAGTTGTCTATGTACTTCACATCTAAAATGCAGACATCAGCATCATTTCCCTCCATGGAGCCACTGGAGTCGTATTTCTAAAGCTGATGGGGATCTTTCTTCATTCTTTGTTGGGAAGAAATATAATGCAGAAGTGCTAGGGAAGTGTGTTCAGGACAGTCTTGTGGATGTCTGCCAAGTGAGATGGGGCATGTGGGATCTGGCTCTGTTCTCCATTTTCTTTTTTATTTTCTTTTTGGAGGGGGGAGGGTAGGGCAATTGGGGTTAATTGACTTGCAGAGGTCACATGGCTAGTTTTTTGTGTTAAGTGTCTGAGGCCGGATGTGAACTCAGGTCCTCCTGACTCCAGGGTCAGTGCTCTTTTCACTGTGCCACCTAGCTCCCTGTCTGTTCCCCATTTTCAAGGAGATAAATCCACCCTTTGTGGGCCAGGTCAATCCTAGATCACACGGCAATTAAGAGGAAGATTCAGATCTTGGACTTACTTGGGAGCTGAATCCTGTGACTTCACATTCAGTTTGTCTTCCATTGCATTATACTCCTGCTTTTCAATATTATTCTAACTCTGAAGCCTGAGAATGAGCGAGAACCTGATATCTGTGCTGAAGTGAAGCTCTCAGGTACAGATGAACTTCCTCTTTAGGTCATGAAAGAACTGGCAGATGGGATGGCTGAGCCACTGTCAGTGATAGGTAAAGGATGATGGAAAATGAGAGAGGGACCACACAGTGGCAGAAAGACAAATGTCCTAATTTTTTTTTAAAAGGAGGAAGAATATAATATTCAATCTATAGGCCAACTTTCAATCCTTGGGAAAATTTCAGAACAGTCTTTGAAGAAATGGTTGGTGAACATTTTGAAAGGGAGGTGGTTAAAAGGGCTCCCAAGTTTGGCTTTATCAAGGATAGGTAATGCTAGAAAAATACATTTTCTTTTTTGATAAAAAAATTGCCTAATAGCTAGATTATGCAGATAGATAATAGAATAGGAAAGATAAAGAAAGAAAGAAAGAAAGAAAGAAAGAAAGAAAGAAAGAAAGAAAGAAAGAAAGAAAGAAAGAAAGAAGGAAGGAAGGAAGGAAGAAGGAAGGAAGGAAGGAAGGAAGGAAGGAAGGAAGGAAGGAAGGAAGGAAGATGAAAGGAAGAAAATTTTAGCAATTACTGCATGCTAAACACTGGCTATATAAATGAAAGTGAAGAAACCAACCCTTGCCCTCAGAGAGCTTACATTCTCTTTGAGAGAGGTAACATATACATTGGAGCTAAACAGGAAGAGAGGTGGGGATATGGTGTCAAAGCAGCTGAACTAGGAAGTGGACTACAGGCTTGTTCCTTGAAGAAAAAGAAGGAAACCCCTATTAGAGCCACGGGCAAAGTTCAAGGACCTAAATGGATCAGAGGGAGTAGCTCAAGATGATGGCTGTAAAGCACATTCCTGATGACATTGAGAGCAATGCTATGTAAATACTCTATTTTGATTTTAGCAAAACTTTTAATAAACTATCTGCTGCTCTTTTTGTGGGGAACATGTAAGGATATAGATTAGACAATAATGCAATCAGATTGTGGGTTGGATAAGCTTCCTCAAAAATTAGTTGTTTTATTTAAAAACTGATTTTTAATTTTTTTACATCACTTAGATTTCCTCTTTTATTTCCTCTTTCCCACTTTCATAGAATTTTCAATTAAAATAAAGAATTAAAAATAAAGGGGGCAGAGCCAAGATGGCAGAGCAGGAACAGAACTTCCATTGTGGCTCCTGCTTCTACCTCTTCAAATATGTGTAAAAAATGACTCTAAACAAACTTTAGAATTACAGAACCCACAAAGTGACAGAGAGAAACAAATCTCCTGATGAAGGAAGCCTGGCAGGCAGGCAGGAAGGGTCTATTGTACTGAGCTGGGAGCCGAGGGCAGTCCCACCTGAGCTATTGTTTTAGGTCCAGGGTGGCCCCAACAAGCTGTGGCTAGAGCAGACTTTGCATGAGTAAATCACCAGCAGCTGTAGCAGTTTGCAGACTTCTCAATTCATAAATGCCAAAGACAAAGCAAAAGGTCAGTGTGGAACTTTGTTGGGAATAGGGGGAGCATGATCAGGCTGCTACACCCTGAGCAAAAAGTGGAGGAGGTACTGTGGCTTCAGTCTCTGCTTAGTGGCTGCTTCCTGGGCTCCTGGCCTGCAAATTGTATGGGGACCAAGCTACCATTCAGAGGCTAAGCACTCTTGCTTTTACCTGCTTGGATCTGGATCTCAGTCTTGGGTGGTGTTCCTGGGGTGTGTGACCAGTGAGCCAGAACATGTGGGGGCTGTTGAGAGGGTGCTCATCTAATAGCTCTGGCAGCTGAAAAAACCCAGAAATTTGGGACACAGCTCTCTCCATTCTGGAAGCAGAGTTCTCCCATGGCAAAGAGCTCAAAAATCAAGTAATCAGCTGCCAAAATGAGCAAGCAATAGAATCACAAACAGACAATAGAATCCTTTTTGGGGGGATGAAAAGGATCAAGGCATGGAGTGGGAAGAAGACAGTGAAGTCAGAACTCCTGCATCAAAGCCTCCAAGAAAAATATGAATTGGTTACAAGCCATGGAGGAGTTCAAGAAGGATTTTGAAAAGTAAGAGAAGTGGAGGAAAAATTGGTAAGAGAAAGGAGAAGGATGCAAAGAAATCATGAAAAGTGAGTCAACAGCCTGCTGAAGGAGACCCAAAAATACACTGAAGAAAATAGCACCTTAAAAATAGACTAATTCAAATGGCAAAAAAGGCCCTAAAGCCAATAAGGAGAAGAATGCTTTAAAAAGCTGAATTTGCCAGATGGAAAAGGAATTTCAAAAAGTCACTGAAGAGAATAACTCCTTCATAATTAGATTGGAGCGAATGGAAGTTAAGACCTTATGAGAAATGAGATTACTATAAAACAGATCCAAACAAATGAAAAAAAAAAATAGAAGGCAATGTGAAATATCTCAATGGAAAAACCACTGACATGGAAAATAGATCCAGGAGAGATACTTCAAAAATTATTTGTTTATATATTATTTATTATTTATATATTATGTATTATTTGTTCTGAAAACCATGATCAAAAAAAGAGCCTAGACACCATCTTTCAAGAAATTATCAAGCAAACTTGTCCTAATATTCTAGAACCAGGGGGCAAAATAGAAATTGAAAGAATTCACCAATTGCCTCTTAAGAAAGATCCCAAAAAGAAAACCCCTAGAAATATTAAGGCCAAATTCCAGAGTTCTCAGGCCAAGGAGAAAATATTGCAAGCAATCAGGAAGAAACAATTTGGGTATTGTGGAAACACAGTCAGGATAACACAAGACCTAGCAGGTCCTATATTAAGGGAAGGAAAGGCTTGGAATATGATATTCCACAGGTCAAAGGAGCTTGGAGTAAAACCAAGAATTACCTATCCAGTAAACCTCAGTATAATGCTACAGGGAAAAATATAGTTATTCAATGAAATAGAGGACTTTCAAACATTCTTTTCAATTAATTAATTATTTTTTATTTGTCTTTTTTTTTTGTTTAGTTATTATATTATTTTTTAGTTTACATCATTCATTTCAACAAGATTCTGAGTTACAAATTTTCTCCCCATTTTCCCCACCCACCAGTCCAAAACAGTGATCCCACTAAATATCCCCTCTCCCAATCTGCTCTCGCCTATATCTTCCCTCATACCCCCTCCAACTTTCCAGTAGGGCATGGTGGATCAATATGACCCAATTGAGTGTAAATTAATAATAATAATAATAACAACAATAACAATAACAACAACAACAACAACAACAACAATAATAATAATAATAATAATAATAATAATAATAATAATTTTTAAACATTTGATTCTAAACCTTTGAATTCCAGATTCTTTCCCTACCTCCCTCATCACCCACCCTTACTGGTAAAATAAGCAATTCAATATAGGTTGTACATGTGTAATTATGCAAAACATTTCCATAGTGGATATATTGTGAGAGACTGACTATATTTCCCTCCATCCTATCCCGCCCCCACTTCTTCTATTCTCTACTTTGATCCTGTCCTTTTTCAAACGTGGGTGCTTCCAACTTCCCTCCCCCCATAGCCTGCCCTCCCTTTCATCATCCCCGCTCTCATCTCCTTCCCCCCTACTCTCCTGTTTAGTGTGTATGTCATTCCCTCCCGAAGCCAGATTCAATAAGAATAAGGTTGACCCATTCCCTTTTTTTCTTCCTGTTCTTCCTCTCTTTTGCAACCATTTTCCCTTACCTCTTCTATATGAGATGGTTTGTATCATTCTGTCTCTCCCCATTTCCTCTCATTATATTCCTCTCTCATCTCTTAATTTCACCTTTTAAGATCATCCCTTCTTATTAAATTGGTCCTGTGCCCTCTATTTATGTATACCTGTACACATACACACACACAGACTCACATATATATTCATACTCCCATATATCCTCCTGTATAGACATAGGTATGTGTATGTGTGTGTATATATATTAATATGTGTGTATGTATATATGTATATATATGTATATGTATGTATATATACATTTCGATTCTCTTCAACTATTTTCATACTGAGAAAATTTTCATAAGTTACAATTATCGGATTTTTTTTTTTTTTTGGAGGGCAATTGGAGTTAAGTAACTTGCCCAAGGTCACAGGGTTAGGTTATTGTTTGTGTGTGCGTTAAGAGTCTGAGGTGGATCCGAACTCAGGTCCTTCTGACTCCAGGGCCAGCACTCTACTCACTGCACCACCTAGCCACCCCAACAATTATTGTTTTTTTCATGTAGGGATGTAAATAGTTCAACTTCAATAAGTTTCTTATGATTTCTTTTCCCTGTTTACCTCTCATGCTTGTCTTGCTTCTGGTATCTGAATGTCAGATTTTCTATTCATCTCTGTTTTTTTCATCAAGAATGCTTGAAAGTCCTCTATTCCACTGAATGACCAAATTTTCCCCTGAAACATGATACTCAGTTTTGCTGGGTAGATGATTCTTAGTTTTAATCCCAGCTTCTTTGACCTCTGGAATGTCATATTCCAAGCCCTTTAATCCCTCGGTATAGAAGCTGCCAGACCCTGTGTTATCCTGATTGTGCTCCCACAATATTGAAATTGTTTCTTCCTGGCTGCTTGTAATATTTTCTCCTTGATCTGGGAATTCCAGAACCTGGCTATAATTTTCCTAGGAGCTTTCTTTTTGGGATCTTTTTCAGGAGGTGATAGGTGGATTCTTTCAACTTCTATTTTGCCTGCTGTTTCTAAAACATCAGGCCAATTTTCCTTAAGAAATTCTTGAAGAGTGATTTCTAGGTTCTTTTTTTTTTGATCATGGCTTTCAGGTAGTCCAATAATTTTTAAATTATCTCTCCTGCATCTATTTTCCAGGTCAGTGGTTTTTTCAATGAGATATTTCACATTGCCTTTTAATTTTTCATTTGTTTGGATCTGTTTAATAGTATCTTAATTTCTCATAAAGTCACTAGCTTCCATTTGCTCCAATCTAATTCTGAAGGAATTATTCTCTTCAGTGAGCTTTTGAGATTTTTTTTTCCATCTGGTAAATTCACCTTTTTAAGGCATTCTTCTCCTCACTGCCTTTTTGAGCCTCTTTTGCCATTTGAGTTAGTCTATTTTTATCTTTAGTCAGATTGTTCATGCTCATTTTATAATTTTCTTGCATCATTTTCATTTCTCTTCCCAATTTTTCCTCCACTTCACTTATTGGGTCTTCAAAATCCTTCTTAAACTCCTCTATGGCATGTAGGCAGCTTATTCTTCTCTTGGAAGCTTCTGGTGTAGGAGTTCTGATTTCACTGTCTTCCTCCTGCTCCATGCCCCAATCTTTTTGGCCCCCCAAAAAGGAGTCCAAGGTCACATTACTGTGATTGCCTTACTTCCATTGTTTGCTCATGTTACCACTCAGTTACTTGACTTTTGAGCTTTTTGCCACAGTAGAACTCTGCAACCAGAGTGGAGAGCTTTGTCACAATTCCTGCAGTTTTCTTAGCTGCTGGAGCTATTAGTTGGGTGCCTTATCTGAAGCCTCCACATACTCTGGCAAACTGGTCATGCACCCCAGGACCTCCACCCTAGACTGCAATCCAGATCCAAGCAGGTTAAAGCAAGAGTGAATAAACCTCAGACTGGTCACTTGGTTCCCCTACAATATGCAGGCCAGGAGCTCTGAAGTAGCCATGTGGTGGTGGCTGCACAGCAGTGGCTTCTCCTTCCAGGGGGCAAAGACCAACTGCACTCCTGAATTCCCAGGTCCCAAAGTCCATACTGCACTGACCTCTCACTTTGTCCTTATCATCTGTGGGTTAATAATTCTGCAAACTGCACAGCTGTTGGTGATCTGAAGTCCCTCCAGCAGGCAGGGGTTTGTGGCCACCCTGAGGCTAAACCCTCAGGCTGGTGTGGGGCTGGGCTCCCCTCCCAACATGCTTTTCTGGCCACTTCTGGCCATCCTGTCAGGCTGTCTTCAGCAGGAGGTTAGCTTCTCTGTGTCATACTGTGGCTTCCGTAGCTCCAAAGTTTGTCCATAGACACCTTTTACATGAATTGGAAGAGGTGGAAGGGGGTGCCCCATAGAAGTGACTTTCAAGCATTCATGATGAAAAACCCTGAGCTGAACAGAAAATATGACTTTCAGATACAAGAAACAAGAGAAGCATGAGAAGGTAAACAGTAAAAAAAAACGAAATCATAAGGAACTTATTAAAGTTGAACTATTTACTCTCTTATGTAGAAAAACAATAATTGTAACTCATAAGACTTTTCTCAGTATGAGGATAGCTGGAGGGAATATATATGTGTATATCTATATATATATGTATACATACATACATACATATATATGTATGTATAGGAGGATGTAGGAGTATATAAATATATATGTGATTGTGGGTTCTTGCATGTTCATATATACATAGACAGAGGGCACAGGATGAGTTGAATATGAAGGGATGATATCTAAAAAATAAAATTAAGAGGTGAGAGAGGAATTTCTTGGGAGAAGAAGAAAGAGAGAGATATATTAGGGTAAATTATCTCACGTAAAGAGGCAAGAGAAAACTGTTACAGTGGAAGGGAAGAGCAAGAAGGTGAAAGGGGATGGGGCAACCTGAATCTTATTGAATTTTGCCTAAGGAGGGAATAACATACACACTCAGTTGGGTATCTTACCCTTCAGAATAATAGGGGAGAAGGGGGTAGGAGGGAGGAGGATAGAGGGAGGGCAGATTGGGGGAGAGGGTAGAGGCAAGCATTTCTGAAGGGGGATGTGGTTGGGGGAGAAGGTGGAGTGGTTGGGGGCAGGATGGGATGGAGGGAAGTGTAGTTGGTCTTTCACAATATAACTACCATGGAGGTGATTTGGTTAAATACACATGTGCAATATATATTTAACTGCTTGTCTTCCCAGTGGGGTTGTGTGAGGAGGGAAGAAGGAAAAAAAATCTGTAACTCAAAGTTTTAAAAATGGATATTTAAAAATTGTTTGTTTGTTTTTTTTACATGCAACTGGGAAATAGTATATAGAGGTACTGGTGCATAGAGACCCATCTTGCCCTAGTAGAAAGTTAGAGGGGTGAAGGGGAAAGATATAAGAGAAAACAGATTGGGGGAAGGGATATTCAGTAGGCTTGCTGTTTGAGGGTGGGGTAGGGGAAAAATGGGGAGAGAAAAAAATTGTAACACAAAATCTTGTGGAGATGAATGTTGAAAACTAAAAATAAATAAAATTTAAAAAAAGAAAAAAAGAATTAAAAATAAAGAGGAAAAAGAGAAAACAAATGTAGCAAAACAGATCACCACATTGGATAAAAATGACAACATATCCAGTATTCAACATTCCTGTGGACCTCAGCCCCTTTCCAGGGGCGGAGAAGCTTGTCCCTGGCCAAATCTCTGTTTTGGAGTCAAGTTTGTAGGGTTTTCTTTGTTGTTGTTGTTTGTTTGTTTGTTTTGGTTTTTTCCACTTTCAGTTTTGATTTTTATATTATTTTTATTTTTTTCCCTTTTATGTTATTTTAGCCTCTGTGTGTGCATGTATGTATGTGGTCTGTGTGTGTGTGTGTGTGTGTGTGTGTGTGTGTGTGAGAGAGAGAGAGAGAGAGAGAGAGAGAGAGAGAGAGAGAGAGAGAGATTGAGAGAGAGAGAGAGAGAAAGACAGAAAGGCAGAGGCACAGAGATAAAGAAAGAGAGAGAGTGAGAGAGGAGATTTCTTGACTTGCCTTAACTTTGCTCTGTATCAGTTCACATAGATCTTTTCATGCTTCTCTTATTCTTTATCTCCATCATTTCTTATAGCAGAGTAATGACTTTTTTATGTCTTCACCATGATTTCTTTATCCATTCCCCAACTGATGGGCATCTACTTTTGTTTCCAATGCTTTGCTATCATGACAAGTGTTTTTTTTAAATAAATACTTTGAAGTAAATGGGGCTCCACCATTGCCAGGGATCTCCTTAAAGCTTCATGCCTAGCAGTTGTATCTCTAGAAATAAAGGGATAGACCTTCTAGTCATGTTATCTGAATAATCCCAAATAATTTTCCAGAAGAGTTGTGTCAATTCATAGTCCCACCAACATTTCATCAGTATGCCTTTCAAACCCCACTGCAAATGTTGAATATTGCCAATTTGGGGTCACCTTTGACATCTTTATAGGTGTGAAGTGAAATCTCAGCATTGTTTAAATGTATGTTTCTGTTCTCACTGTGAAGTGGAGCGTTTTACATGAGGTTATTCATCCTTTGCAACTGATTTAAGAACTCCCTGTTCATTTCCTTTGGCGACTTTCATATTAAAGAATGGCTACTATGCCTATGTATTTCTCTTGGTTATCTATGCATCTTGAGCATCAAACTTTGATCAGAGATATTTAATAGAAATATATTTCCCCGGGGCGGCTAAATGGCTCAGTAAGAGCGCTGGCCTCAAGGTTGGGATGACCCGGGATTGAATCCAGCCTCAGAAAATGAGCACCTATGCATAAATAATGACTAGCCATGTAACCTTGAGCAAGTTACTTAATCCCAATTGCTTTAAAATTTTTTTTCTCTTCTGAAAAGCCTCCTTTCTTTTCTTTTACCTAGATGAATTAATTCTATTTAAATCTTTTCCCATGTTTGACCTTTTATTTTATTTTATTGCATTTTTACACTTTTTCAATGAATATGTTAAGTCAAGGCAATGCATGCTTATTAAGTATCTACTGTGTACCACATATTGTGCTGAGAATACAAAGAAATCCAAAAGCAGTGGTTGATGTTGAAGAGCTCACAGTCTAAGGGAGGTAGAAAACTTGAAAACAGCTAAGTACAAACAAAATACATACAAGACAAGTAATCAATAGAGGGAGGCATTAAGATGAAAGGGGACTGGTGAGGATGCTTGAAGAAGGGGCCTCTAGCTGGGACCTGAAAAAAGGCAGGAAATTCAAGTGATTGAGATCAAGGTGAGGATTTCAGGCCTAAGAACCAGTCTTTGAAAATTCAGGAGGCAGGGAATGGCTATTATGTGTTATGTACAACAGTAAAGTGACCAATGCCACTGAATTGACATTGTGTACGGCAGGGGATGGAAGTGGGGGAAAAGTGGGAGAGGTCTCAGTGGGACAGGTTAGGAAGGGTTAAAAAGTCCAAACATGGAATTTGACGCTTTATATAGGAGGTAATGGGAAGAAAGTAGAGTGGCCTAATGAACAAAAAATGACTTTCTGTCCCTCACACCTCACTTTCCAATTGAAAGGGGAAAACATAACCATTATAACAAGTATGCATCATCAAACAAAACAATTTCCCACAGTGACCATGTCCTAAAAATAAACGTCTCCTTCAGCTCTCTGAGTGCATCATGTCTACACTGGTAATAACATCATTTTTTTTTAAATAAAGCTTTTTAATTTCATATGATCAAGTTATCTATTGTACCTTTTACAATTGCCTTTATTCCTTGATTTTTTTTGGGGAAAAATACTGTCTATAGTTGTGAAAGGCATATGTAGTCATGCTTCTCTTTTTAAAAAATAAAGTATGGTTTTTAATATTCATGTCACACATCTCTGTGAATTTATTGTGGAATATGTTGTAAGATGTTGGCCTAAGCCTAATTTCTGCCAGCCTGCCTTCCAATTTTCCTAGCAGTTTATATAGAATAGGGAGGTCTTTTGTAAGCAGTTATGTTTTCAGGTTTATCAAATATGTGATTGAGTTCATTGTGAGTTTTTTTGCTTATTTCTTGTCTATTCTATTCCATTTTTATACTTTTTTCTATTTCAACCAGTGATAAATTGTCCTGATGATTGCTATTTTATAATATAGTTTGAGGTCTCCTCCTTCAGCCCATAGAACTCCAGTACTTAGGATATAGTAGGTGCTTAATAAATGTTTCTTGACTTGATTTCCTAGCCTTTTCATTATTTTCATTGATATTCTAGATCATTTGTCCCGCCAAATGAATTTTATATTATTGTATCTCATTCTTCAAAGCTGGTTTTCTGTTAGTTTCTCATAATAATAAATCTGTGAAGTAACTTTGATAGTAAAGTCATGATTATATTGAGATGGTCCAGTCATTATGAATGAATATTCCTGGAGCTATTTAAGTTGTTCTTTCTTTAAGAAACATTTTGCGATTGAATCTATACAAATATTGTGTAGACTCTGGTGCACTGACTCCCAAATATCTTATGTGTTTTATAGTCATTTTGAGTGGGACTTGCCTCTTGGATATTCCTATTGTGAAATTAAAATGGTGGAGTCTGTCGTTTTTGTTTTTTTTTTAAAGCAATTGGGGTTAAGTAACTTGCTCAAGGTTACACGGCTAGTCATTATTTATGTGTGGGGGCTCATTTTCTGAGGCCGGATCTGATCTCGGGTCATCCCAACTCCGAGGCCGGCGCTCTTACTCACTGCTGCCACCTAGCTGCCCCTTTAGGGCAATTGGGGTTAAGTCACTTGCCCAAGGTCACACGGCTAGGTTTTTGTCTGTGCGGATTAAGTATCGGAGGCCGGCTCCGAACTCAGGTCCTTCTGACTCCAGGGCTGGCGCTCTATTCACTGTGCCACCTAGCCGCCCCACATGTCGGTTTGTTTTTGATGGGTTTAATTTGTCTCCTACAACTTTGCTCAGAGATTCATTGTTAATGGTTCCATATCAACATGATCTTCTCCAATGGAAATACCCCAAATGATATCTGTGCATTGCCTTGTGTGTTTCCAAACGTTTATGAATGGCTTACACCATGCTCATGCAATGCATAGATGCCTCAATGCTTGGAGTGCTAACTTACACAGCAGATTCAGACCTGGATCTGAAAGGATATTGACAAGATATTGGATCAAAGTTGTCAAGATGAAATTCAATATAGAGAAATGTAAAGTTTTGCTTTGGTACAAAAACCCAACTCTACAAATGTGACAGAAAATAGATAGCAGCTCTTGGGAAACATATTGTATAAATTATAGTAAATATTGTTTTGTATACTGTTTGGACAGATGATCACTGTGGTCCCTTAAAACTCTCAACTTCTGTAATTTTTGCGAAGTCCTTTCTTTTTCTGCATCTCAGTTTCTAGGGATGGACTAGTCCCTTCCAGCCTTAGGTCTGAAAATATCCTGTGATGTGCCCATAACCATGACAAAGTTCTTCTTAAACTACAAAATATAAATGCATGTTTCCTGGAGTTATTTTATTATTCTAGAGCTTTATTCGTGAATAGCCCTGGGAACAAGGAATAAAACTTAGCTGATACAGACATGGTTTGAGAGGAGGAAAATGATCTTTAGTTTCTAGGTGAGCCTGACTGCCTATGGAATGCCTTGGGCAGCCAAAACATTAATAGTCATCCTTGTCAAAAGCCCTCAGAGTGGAATACCGAATGGACAATGTGATGACAAATCCTGTATAACATCAGACTGAGTTATATCGTTATATGCAGGAGCCCTGGGTGTCCCCCAGATGGGGACGCCCTCCCCTTATGCAAGGCCAAAGCTAATCCTCCCTCCTGTGCCCTCTTATCCTCATGGGATTTTGATACATATTTCCCGACCCCCCCCTTAATGCTTGCTAGGGGTTCTTCTTAATTTATGCTGTACCTTATTTGAGAAGAAGGTCTTATTTCCCAGCTGCTAGTGTCCTGATCAATAGCCCTTTGAATTTAGTTCATATCCTGTACTAACTTCCCTGTATTTTATTCTCAGTAGAATGTCAGCTTCTGGGGGCTAGATCCTGTCTCCCTTTTGTATTTGAATCCCCAATGGCTCAATACCATACAGAGCACAAGTATATTTAATAAATGATAGGTGGTCAACATGAAGAGTTCTGTGTAGTTATTAGTCAATGGTCAGTCAACAAGCACCTATTATGTGTTTTCTGTATTCCAGGTATTGGGCTAAGTGCTGGGGAAAAGACAAAAAATTGGAAACACCCCTTCCCTTGAGGAATAATGGGAGAGACATACAAGGTGTATGCAGGGTACATGGAAGGGAGTCCCAGAAGAGAAGGAACCAGCAGCTGGTGGAGGAGGGTGGTCAGACACGCCATTACATCCGTGATTGCCCTATACCCTCATGCACTTACTAGACAGATCACTCAAAGGGTGTGTTTTCATGGAGAGTGATCATGCTCTCTTCAAAGACTCAAAGTTACAGAATTTGAGAGTCAGAAGGGACCTCAGTGGCCATCTAGTCCAACCCAGACATGAAAGCAAGTTTCGCTATGAAGTATCTGATGAGGGGTTGGATGAAATCTGCTGGAAGGCTTCCAAGGAGAGGGAAACCCCCCACTCTCCAAGGCAGCTCAGTTCAAGTCTCTCTAGTCCTTCACAACGGTGAAGGCTTTCCCTATGTGAAAACTGAGTTTCTTTGCCACATCCCCCATTACACCTGATTCTATCCTCTGAGGATAGACAGAACAGTTTGAATCCTCTTTCCACACGTTGTTCAGTCATTTCAGTCCCATCTGTATCTTGTTAACCCCATTTGATGATTTCTCGGCAGACACTAGAGTGACTGGCCATTTCCTTCTCAAGCTCATTTTGCAGATGAAGAAACTGAGGCAAATAGGATTAAGTGACTTACCCAGGGTCACACAGCTAGTAAGTGTCTGACTAAGGATTTGCATTCAAGGCTTCTTAATTCCAAGTCAAATATTCCACCCGCTACAGCACATTAAATGTTTGTGATGTGACAGTTACTGTGCTACGTTCTGGGGGTGCAAGTACAAGCAAGATGGTTTAGTTTGGAGCTGTCTGAGAAGTAGCATTGGAGCCTGATTCTGGGCAAGAGAAGAGCTCTCTATGCTCAGAGGCCAGAGGTTTCAGGGCAGGACTTTGAGTGTCTGCTAGCTACTGGCCTCCCTCATGCATCCCCAGACCCCAGCAGTTTGGGAGAGGGAAGGAGGCTTTATCTGACTGTAGACTTATGTGGAGTTTGTGGGCCACTAAACCCTCGGATCTTTTTTATGAATAACTGCTGACTGTGAATCCCACCTCTCCCATCTTGTATTTGTGAAATTGACTTTGGTATCTAAGTATAAAGTTCTCAGTGGCCAGAGGACATGTGCCAAAATGGACAGAGTGGTGCTCTCATCTCCAGGATACTCAGACACAGATACAGCCTCCGATGACCCCTAGGTCTGTGATCTTAAGTATGTCTCTTTATGTCTCCAGTGTCCAGTGTAGGCCTGAGCAAATAGCAAGTCCTCCATAATCACTCACTGACTGACCAAGCTGCCAAATATGGCAACTGGATGATCTCCCAGGCCTTTGAGGAGGAAAGTGCTTCCGACCTGCCCATGGGAGAGAAATGGGGTGTGGTTCTGAGCCAGGGACTGAGGCCATCTGAAAGTTGGGGACTTGACTGTGCTAGTAGACAAGGAATCAAATCAAAGCAACATTTCTGGAGTGACTCCTGTGAGCCAAGCCCAGAGATGGGGGAGTCTCCCTCCCTCCACCTCCCCATCTCTGTCTCTCTCTCTCTCTGTCTCTCTCAGGCTATGTCTCTGTCTCTCTCTTCTCTGTTCTTTCTGTCTCTTTGTCTCTCTTTCTCTCTCCCCTCCTTACTCCCCCCTCTCTCTCCCTCTCTCTCGCTCCCTCTCTCTCCTTTCTCTGTCTCTCTGTCTCTGTCTCTCTGTCTCTGTCTGTCTCTGTCTCTCTCTCCCTCTCTCTCTCTGTCTCTCTCTCTCTCTCTCTTCCCCTCTCTGTCTCTGGGAAGGATGCTGGCCATTGCTCCCCTTCCCTCTGGGCACTCCTCCTGTGACCCCTATCACACACTGACCCCTGCTTTGTAACCAGCCACGTGATGATAATGAAGCCATGAATTAAGGTGACACATGGCTGCCTCAGGTACACCCAGTGAGAATGGCAACAGGACATATTAACAATTTCCGGCCATGTGCTTTATAAGCTAATAAAGTCACTGCCTCTTGTGACTTATCAGCTTCTAATAATGTATCATTCAGAAATCACATACAGGGCTGGGACTTGCCTCTGTCCCTTGATTTCCTCACTCCCTCCTCAGACAGTGTTGGTAACTTGGGGCTGGGCCAA
Source organism: Gymnobelideus leadbeateri (assembly GCA_011680675.1). Taxonomy (NCBI): domain Eukaryota; kingdom Metazoa; phylum Chordata; class Mammalia; order Diprotodontia; family Petauridae; genus Gymnobelideus; species Gymnobelideus leadbeateri. Next base: position 68,526 of record WOXC01010882.1, on the reverse strand, counting down.
GGATGCTCTGGCTGGCTGGAGGCTGTGCCAAGGCTGGCTTGTCTTTCTGGACCTCTGAACATGATGCCGATGCCCTCCTTAGAGGGCTGACCAGCCACTGGCACCATGACCACCTCTTAGCAGTCTGCAGGAAAACAGGAGGTCATTGAAAGAAGCCCAGAAAGGCCCCTAGTCTCAGACATGACCTTCTTGAGGCCCAGGTGGCCAGGGCTGGAGTGGGGATCAGAAGGCAGTACCCCTCCCCCATTAGTGGTTGGCTGGTTTCAAGGCTGTTTTTCAGGAAGATTTTAAGTGAAAAAGGGTCTAATGAACTAAACTTGAGCTGGTTCCGTGCTGCTCCCACATGTCGCCCCTGGCTCCACAGGCCCTCCAGGATGGGTGCTTCTTACTTCCCCAGCATCTCTGCCACTTTCCTGTTTCGCTCATGCCAAACCAGACCTGCCATTCCCTGACCCCTGGACATGCCTTGGGCTTCCCCACCTCCACACATTTGCCTGTTCTCTTTGTCATGCCCTCACTCACCTTGAGGCATCTTAGAGAGGGCTGGAGTCAGCAACCCCTGAATTCAAATCTTGCCTCAGTAAGATCTTGGCTGAGAACCTCTGGGTAATTTACTTGACCTGTTTTGGCCTCAGTTTCCTTATCTGTCAAATGGGGTTCATACACTAACAGGATATTGTGATGACCAGAGGAGATGATGTTTGTGAGGTGCTTTGTGAATCTTAACCTGCAAGATAAATGCTCCCTTCCCCGACCTACCCACCATTAGTCAGTGAGTTGCCTGATTTTGTCACTTTTATGACCATACCCTCTCATATCCATCTCCTTCTCTCCATCCCCAGAGACCCTCATCCCTTTCCCATGGATCATTGCAATACCTTCCTAATTGGCCTCCTTGCCTCCAGCTTCACTTCTCTTCACTCAGCTACCAAAGTCCTTCAGACATGCATCCTTGCCATCCTTTTCCCCTCCCCCCAGACTCCCCAGTGGCTCCCTCTTAGCTCTGGGATAAAGAAGACTCTTCTCTTGTGATTGGTAAGTTCACCACTTCTCACTTATCCCAGTGGGCAATTCTGGGACCCTGGCTCAGAGCCCTGAGACAGAGGAGCAGAGAGCCTTGGCTGAGGAGAGAGAGAATCCTGTGATCCTCTGCTCAGAGCCCAAGGGCCTGAGTGAACCCCTGCCCTGTAGACTCAATTCCTGCAGTGGGCAAAGGAGGGACTGATCTTCCCCAGGACATTCCTGGTTTCCCAGAATTTGCCAAGTGCCCAGAATAGAACATGCCCATTCATTTGTCAGATTGCCCATATTAGAAACTCCTTCTGAGAAAGAGTTGGACCAGAGGCCATCAAAGTTGCTTTGACCTCTCAAACTTTGGAATTCTGCATGAGGAATGAGTCTGGCTTTGGAGGCAGTGGGCCTAGACTCGAGTCTCATACCAGCTTTCTATTAAGAGGGATAAGTCACTCTCCTGGGCCTCGGTGTCCTCATCTGTCACATAACAGAATTCAACTAGATGCCCTATAAGACTCTTTCCATTCTAATTTTATGACTGTATTGGCCCAGACTCTGGGGTAGAGAAAGTTTCCAAACTACAAATTGCTCCACACCCATGAGTTATGGCATCAACCAAAAATGACTTGAGAAGTGATGGTGGGGCCAGGTCAGCCACACAGAGTCCTGTGGCCAGTTCTGGGGGCGGCTTTTTGGGAAGACTGAGGTGAGCAGTTAGCGGGGCCAGGGAATATGACCAGGAGGAACAATTAGGAGTTTAGAGATAAGGTCATGTACATAGGCATCAGACAAAGTGATTGGAGATCTTTTCTGGAGACAAGCAGCCTCAAGGAGGATGTGATGGCTGGGCCCAAGTACCAGAGTGGCAGTCACATGAGGGAAACATGCACCTGGGTCTGTTCAGCTCCAGGAGACAGAACTGACAGCAATAAGGGGATATTTCATGGATACAGACTTGAGTCTAACAGAAAGAAGAGCTGGCCAGTCATTCCTGGTGCCCAATGAATCCTCTCGGCTTCTCCCAGATTGGTATTCATGGCTTTTTCTCATCTTTGTGGCTACTTTCAGTAGCATCTCTTGCTACAGCTCTGAACATCTAACCCAGAGCCCCCTGTGTCAGGAGCCATGAGGGACAGGGAGAGTCTGGGCATATGGACTCCATTGCTTCAGCATAAGGTCTTGGCCTCAGGGACATTTCTGAGAGAGAGTATCTCCTATTGGACAGCTCCCCAACACCTAAAGCCAAGGCTAGGCTGGGATTTCATTCTTTGACAGAAGAAACCAGGTCACACACAAATGAAAGAAGTAACTGGGGAGAAGGGCACGTTGGGGAGGCTGACTTGAGAAGAAGCCTTGCTTTCCTCTGACTTGGCATGGCCAGGGTCAGGCACACAGTAGGTGCTTGTGAGATGCATGTCTGTTTGAACTGTTCTGTGGGAGACAGCTGCTGACTAGTTTTCACATGAGTAACACACCGTACTGCTTAGCTCCCCAACCTGAGCACCTAATGACTCCAAAAGAAGCTGTTTCTCATATGCCATCCCTACAGCTCATATTGATTCATTCTTAGTCATTGAATTATCTTTAAAAAATTTATGGTGCATTTTTATAGCAATAGCCAATCATGCATATCATTAGTGTGTACAGCAAGGAGCTCGGCCTCGAGCAGACTGACGGCTGCTCCATTATCGATGCAGATGAATTGCCAAGTGGAAAGAGTTTAAGGAATGCATTAGAGGAGCAAACATCAAGCCCCCACACTGAGTATGCACAAGTACATGCATGAGCCCCCACGGGTGTGCGAGCATGTACACACAATCACATTAGCAGATGTTCACAGCATTTGAGCAGGAAAGGAAGGAAAACATTGTAAGACAACATTTCAAGGATGGTAGGCACCATAGGCATTTGAGAAGAAGAAAACTTTGGAGACCTGAGCATTACAAGTCCTCTACATTGAATGTGATTCCTCTTCCCAGAATGGAAATGCCTTGAGGGCAAGAATGTTTTCCATTTTGTACTTATGACCCCAGCACAGTACCTTGTAAATAATAAACAGGTGCTTAATGGGTGTTGTCCTTTGTTCTCAAAGAGGATGAAGTGCTATCACTATGCTAGGGTCAAGTTACAGTGTGTCAGACTGTGGTTGATCAGACCAATATGAGCTTGGAAGGCTCTGCCACAGCTGGCACAAACAGCCCAACATTTGGCGTGGATTCTCTGAATTTGCACATCTCATGTTTCTTTGGAGCTACTGCAGCTCTGCTTTGCTCATAGAGCACAGAACCTTCTCTGATGTGGGCACGCCACGCTGAGTGGTCCTGTGACAGTGTCTCCCATGCTTAATAAATGCTTGTCAGATTGGCATGATTCGAGACAGCCCTATCCTTGTCCAACCTCTAGACTCTCCCTATAATGGGAGTGCCTCTGCTACTCCCACATTATGATTACCCTCATATAAAGGGTCATCCAAGAGGACTTTCACTTTGAATATGTCATCCTGGCCTCTACATTAATCATCTTTTAAAAGAAACCTAGATCTGAATGTCTCTTCATCACAACCACCATGGAAAGCAGCTCTTGTCTTTGTGAGATACTAAGCCAAGAGTTAAATAGATGAACTTTGGGGCCTTGGATAGAAGGGTTCTTTCTCCTCTCCTTAGGGGCTCGTCATTCAATTACCAGGGTGGGAGTGGGTCAGAAACAGGAGGAGGAAGTAAGGGGGAAGGAGCTGGAGGCAATTGGCAGGATGATTCCCTTTTTGTTGGGCACTTTATTCGGGCAATTTCTAGGTCTGCTTTGCCAGGAAGCACAAGGCCTGAAGCATTGTAGGCACTTCATAAATGTGGAGTGGTGGATTGACTGTAATGGAAACCCTCTCTCAATTCATGAGGACCCAGGGACATCCCTCCACTTTCTCTTCCCTTTTCCCACACCCCGTGCCCCTGTAGGATGTGCTCTGCTCCGCAGAATTATAACATGCTCCTCTGCAAAAGGCAGATCTGGGAGTGATGTATGGTAGGAACACAGGTTCATTTAGGCTTGATTTCAAGGGGACTTTCAAACAAGCACAACTGTCTGCCTGGTAGGCTGCTGCACAAAGTGGTGAGCTCCCTATCCTTGGAAGTCTGCAAACAAAGATGGGATGGCTTTCACCTAAGGCCATTGTTGAAGGAGTTCCTACTCAGCTGTGGACCTGATGCTCCCATGAGAAGCCAGAGGACTTTAGCCTCCATTATATTTATTCAGAATCAGGGAAATGGAAAAGACCTCAGTAGTCACCTCTCTCAGAAACCAGGGACACACAACCCTCTAAACAGGCTCCTCCAACATATGCTCATGAAGGAAGACCTGGCCCTCCCACTGCAGCTCTGGAACACTGGCCTAGATGCTTCTTTTTTTAATTTAGGGAATAAAGCAAGCATTTCCATAACACAGTACCATAAAAAGGATAATTGTGCATGAAACTGCAAGTCTGTTATGCAAAACCTGCCATTCTTTCAAATATGTAACAAAATTAATGTGTAGATTTCTTTTCCCTACTGTTTTCCCTCCCCTCCCCACCTCCCCTACCCTAGGGATAGCTACTCCACACACACACACACACACACACACACACACAAACACACACATACACACACGCACAGACACATGCACACACATGTACACATGCACACACTCATAAACACATGCACACACGTGCACACACACACACACAAACTCTATGCATACTTCTATTTATCAGTTCTTTGTCTGGATGCATATAGCATTTCTCTGCTTATAGCCTGTAGAGTTAGAGTTACCCTGGGTATTTATTTGTTTTAATTAATTTATTAGTTTAGTTTCAGTTAACAAGATTCAATTCCATAGTTCCTTGATTTTCAAATTTCCTTTACCTCCCTCCCACGACACACCCCCAACAGCACATAGTCCAGTATAGGATCTGCAAATACATTCATATTAGACATTAGTCCAATTACAAAGGCGTATTATACTAGGTGGGATGAAAAATGGTAAAGAAGAAATAAAACCAAACAATGAAAAGAAAAATATCAATTAGTTTGCTTCCATCAGGATTCAAGCTCGGTTCTTTCTAGTTATATCTCTGGATGTCGCATTTCTCTCCTTCATGAGTCTTTCGGGATTGACTTATATCACTGCATTGCTGAAAAGGGTCCAGTCTGTCATAGCTTGTCATCACACATATGATGTGTCTGTGATTGTATACAAATTTCTTCTGATTCTACTCTTCTCACTCAGCATCAGTCTGCATAAGCCTCTCCAGGTAAATATGAAAACCATCTCCTCCTCGTTTCTTATAGTACAATAATATTCCATTACATTCATATACCACAGGTTGTTTAGCCATTCCCCAATTGATAGGCACCCCCTTAATTTCCAATTCGTTGCAACCATGAAAAGAGCTGCTATAAATATTTTTGTACATTTGGGTCTGCTTCCCAATTCTATGATCTCTTTGGGATATAACCCTAGAAGTGGTATTGCTGGGTCAAAGGGTATGAAATTATTTATAGACCTTTGGGCATAGTTCCAGATTGCTCTCCAGAATGGTTGGATAAGTTCACAACTCCACCAGCAATGCATTAGTGTTCCAATTTGTCCACATCCTCTCCAGCATTTGTCACTTTCTTGTTTTGTCATCTTAGCCAATTTGACTGGAGAGATGTGGTATCTCGGAGTTGTTTTGATTTGCATTTCTCTAATCGATAGTGATTAACAGCATTTCTTCATCTGCTTATAGATATCTTTAATTTCTTTCTCTGAAAACTGCCTGTTCATATCCTTTGACCATTTATCAATTGGGGAATGACTTGTATTCTTATAGAGTTGACTCAATTCTCTGTATATTTTAGAAATGAGTCCTTTGTCAGAGACATAGTTTGTAAAAATTCTTTCCCAATTTCCCACCTCCCTCTTGATCTTGGTTACATTGGCTTTGTTTGTACAGAAGCTTTTCAATTTAATGTAATCAAAATTATCCATTTTGCATTTTATAATGCTCTCTAATTCTTGTTTGGTCCTAAAGTCTTCCCCTCTCCACAAATCTGACAGGCAAACTATTCCTTGCTTTCCCAGATTGCTTACAGTATCATCCTTTATACCTAGATCATGCACTCATTTAGACTTGATTTTGGTATATGGTGTTAGATAATGATCTATGCCCAGTTTCTGCCATACTGTATTCCAGTTTTCCCAGGAGTTTTTGTCAAATAGTGCATTCTTATCCCCAAAACTTGGGTTTTTGGGTTTATCCAACAATAGATTACTATATTCATTAATTGCTGTTTCTCCTGCACCCAATCTATTCCATTGATCCACTGCTCTACTCCTCTGCCAGTACCAAGCAGTTTTGATGACTGCTGCTGTATAATACAGATTAAAATCTGGCATAGCTAGTCCACCTTCCCTAGCATTTCTTTTTATTAATTCCCTTGATATTCTAGACTGTTTGTTTTTCCAAGTAAATTTTGTTATTATTTTGTCTAACTCTAAAAAAGTAGTTTTTTGGTAAATTGATTGGTATGGCACTACATATATAATTTAGTTTGGGTAAAAATTGTCATTTTTATTATATTAGCTCAACCCAGCCACAAGCAATTGATGTTTTTCCAATTAGTTAGATCTGATTTTATTTGTGTGAGAAGTGTTTTGTAGTTGTGATCATATAGGTTCTGGGTTTGTTTTGGCATGTAGATTCCCAAATATTTTATAATGTCTAGAGTAACTTTAAATGGGATTTCTCTATCTCTTGCTGTTGAGTTTTATTAGAGATATACAGGAATGCCAAGGATTTATGTGGGTTTATTTTATATCCTGCAACTTTGCCAAATTTATTTATTGTCTCAAGTAGTTTTTTACTTGATTCTCTAGGATTCTCTATGTATATCATCATATCATCTGCAAAGAGTGATAGCTTGGTCTCTTCTTTGCCTAATTTGATTCTTTTGATTTCTTTTTCTTCTCTAATTGCTACTGCTAACATTTCTAGCACCAGAGTGAATAAGAGGGGTGATAGTGGACACCGTTGTTTCACTCCTCATCTTATTGGAAATGCTTCTAGTTTATCCCCATTGAATATAATACTTGCTGATGGTTTTAAATAGATGCTAACAAGTATTTTAAGGAAGGCTCCATTTATTCCTATACTTTCAAGTGTTTTTAATAGGAATGGATGTTGTACTTTGTCAAAAGCCTCTTCTGCATCTATTGAGATAATCATGTGGTTCCTGCTAGTTTTATTGTTGTTATGCTCAATTATACTGATGGTTTTCCTAACATTAAACCATCCTTGCATGCCTGGAATAAATTCTACCTGATCAAAGTATATTATTTTTGTGATAAGTTGTTGGAGTCTATTGGCTAGTATTTTACTTAAAACTTTTGCATCGAAATTCATGAGGGAAATTGGTCTATAATTTTCTTTCTCTTTTTTATCTCTTCCTGATTTAGGAATCAGCATCATATTTGTGTTACAGAATGAATTTGGTAGGACTCCGTCTTCACTAATTTTCCCAAATAGTTTGTAGAGTATTGGAATCAATTGTTCTTTAAAAGTTTGGTAGAATTCACTAGTAAGCCCCTCTGGCCCTGGAGATTTTTTCCTAGGGAGTTCATTGATGGCTTGTTTGATTTCTTTTTCTGAGATGAGGTTATTTATGTAATTCACTTCCTCTTCAGTTAATCTGGGCCACTTGTAACTTTGTAAATATTCATCCATTTCACTAAGATTGTCATATTTATGTGCATACAATTGGGGAAAATAATTCCTCGTCATTTTTTTGATTTCCTCTTCATTGGAAGTAGATTCACCCTTTTCATTTTTGATACTCATAATTTGGTTTTCTTCTTTCTTTTTTTATCATATTGACTAAGGGTCTATAAATTTTACTGTTTTTTTTTTCATAAAACCAGCTCTTAGTTTTATTTATTAATTCAATAGTTTTCTTTTTTAGCACTGAAAATTTATTTTTAATGATAAATTACAGCTCGGACACAGGGCAGGTAATGGGAAAAGAGCTGGATTGTCTGTGGGCTTGCATTGTGTTAATGGTCTGCTTCGGGGCTGGGGCTCCGGGCCCAATGCCAGGTCTTCCCCCAGAAGCTCTCAGCCTTTCGTACTGGCAATCTGGGGGGGGGGGGCATCAGGTCCTTTCTGTTGCAGGGGAAGCAGTAGGGTGGCTCCTTTAAACATAGTGTTGCTGTTGCTGCTCCTGTTTCTTGGTGGCTGCCTTGCTGGCCAGGTTCTTAGCCTTCTCAGTAGCTGCCAGAGCAGTTTCCTTCACCTTTTCAGTTGCTCCCTTAGCTGTTTCAACAAGTGTCTTAGAAGGAGCTTCACCTTGCAGTTTGGCCAGGATATATTCAAAGCCTTTGATGGTCTTGGTCACATTACTTCTGAATCTAGCTAGACTAAACTCCTGTACAGCTCTGGAGACGACAAACAAATTGGAAGAGACCCAGGTCTCCTGGCGGATTTCAGTCCAGTCACTGTTTTCAGGGTTCACACAGTAAACACATCTTTCCTCCACCACCATCAGCCGGGCATGGTTGATGTTCCAGGTGAAAGTGGTCATGGTCTGGTTCTGTGGGTCCACCATAGAGTCCTTGAGGATGTACACCGAGTGGGCAACATTGGCAGGAAAGAATCGCTCTGCCCAGCGGGGCATCCTGTTGGTTTTTGTTAGAAGCTGCCTGGACAGCAGCTTCTGATCAGGAGTTACCTCCCGGTGCACAATGTCGTCTGTCAGCACATGCTTGCTGTAGGGGTTAGGGTAACATTGCCAAAAGGCAGCAAACACTTTGTTCCAGGAGCTCCGGAGCACGCTATGCCCCAGGAAATACTTCACCATTGTCCCAGCAGGGGTTGGGATTGGGGCAGTGTCAGGAGGCACACAGCATCGGGGGACAGGGGGAGAGATAGGTCGCTGGGCTCGCACTCTCCATCACCATCCCAAAGCTGCTGTCGCCGCCACCACCATGAGCCAATAGTTTCCTTAATTTCAATTTTATTAATCTCTCCTTTGGTTTTCAATATTTCTAATTTAGTACTAAATTAGGGATTTTCAGTTTGTTCTTTTTCTAGCTTTTTCAATTGCATATCCAATTCATTGACCTCCCTTCTCTCTGCTTTATTCAAGTATGCACTCAGTGGGGTGGAGCCAAGATGGCGGAGTAGAAACAGCTCATCCAAGCCACTCTGCCCCCAGATTCCCTGAAAACTATGTAAAATAGGATTCTGAGCAACTTCTGGAGCCCCAGCACCCACAGAATGAAAGAGAGAAGCTAACCTTCTGCTGAGGACAGCCCAGCAGCCCTGCAGGAAGGACCAGTGCAGTGCTCTGGGAGCCGGCAGCGCACAGAGCCCGGGGAGCCAAGCGGGGAGACGAGCCCAGGTCCCCCAGAGCCGAGGATTTAGCCCCAGGGTGGCAGGGCCAGCAGCAGGCTGGAGAGACCCCAGAACACCAGCAGCTGTGTCGATTCTAGAATTATCAACATAGACATGCCTAGGACAAAGTGAGAGGTTAGTGCCCTATGGACATTGGGACCAGTATTTGGGGAATGTGGCTTCCTCCCCTGGGGGCTAGAAGCCACTGAGGAGACACTCCATTTTGTAGTTTTCAGAGGCAGCTCCAGCTCCTGGCCTGCGAACTGTAGGGAGATCCAGCAATCAGTCTTGGGGGGTAATCACTCTTGCTTTAACCTCCCTGGATCTGGATTGTGATCTGGGGTGGAGGTCGTGGGTGGATTTCCAGCTTCCAGAAAGGGACGCTGTCCCCCACATGTTCGGGACAAAAATTCCGATCTGGAAACAGAGCCATAGTGTGGCAACAAGCCCAAAAGTCAAGTAAATAAGTGGCAACATGCCAAGGCAAAGGAAACGGAAAAATGCAACCCTAGACTCCTATTTTGGGGTCATAGAGCTGGAAAAGGACTGTGAGGTCAGTAGTCCTGCTCCAAAAGTCCCAGGGGAAAACATGAGCGGGTTGCAGACCATAGAGGACCTTAAGAAGGACTTTAAAAATCAAATAAGAGAAGTGGAGGAAAAATTGGAAAGAGAAATAAGAAGGATGCAGGAAAAGTATGAAATGAGGGTCAACAGCCTGACTGAGGAAAACAACACCTTAAAAAATAGACTAACTCAAATGGCAAAGGAGGCCCAAAAGGGCAATGAGGAGAAGAATGCCTTAAAAAGTCGAATTTGCCAGATGGAAAAAGAATCTCAAAAGTTCACTGAGGAGATTCATTCCTTCAGAGTTAGACTGGAGCAAATGGAAGCTAATGACTTTATGAAAAATCAAGATGCTGTTAAGCAGATCCAGCCAAAAGAAAGATTAGAAGGCAATGTGAATTACCTCATGGGAAAAACCACTGACCTGGAAAATAGATCCAGGAGAGACAATTTAAAAATTATTGGACTACCTGAAAGCCATGATCAAAGAAAGAACCTAGAAATCACCCTTCAAGATATTCTCAAGGAAAATTGCCCTGATGTTTTAGATCCAGAGGGTAAAATAGAGGTTGAAAGAATCCACCTATCACCTCCTGAAAAAGATCCCAAAAAGAAAACTCCCAGGAATATTATAGCCAGGTTCCAGAATCCCCAGATCAGGGAGAAAATACTCCAAGCAGCCAGGAAGAAACAATTTCAATATTGTGGAAACACAATCAGAATAGGCCAGGACCTTGCAGCTTCTACACTGAGGGATTGAAGGGCTTGGAATATGATATTCCAGAGGGCAAAAGAACTGGGAATGAACCCAAGGGTCACTTACCCAGCAAAACTGAATATCTTGTTTCAGGGGAAAATATGATCATTCAGTGGAATTGAGGACTTTCAAGCATTCTTGAGGAAAAAAAACAGAATTGAATAGAAAATTTGACATCCAGACACAAGAAGCAAGAGATGCCTGAGAAGGTAATCAGGGAAAAGAAATCAAAAGGAACTTATCAAAGTTGGACTATTTACAGTCCTACATGGAAAAACAATAACTGTGTTTGATGAAACCTTTCTCATTATGAAAATAATTGAAGAAGGGTACATGGCATATGTTCACAGTTACACATGGATAGAGGGCACAGGTTGAATTTGATGGGAAGGGATGAATTATTTTTTTTTGGAGGGCAATTGGGGTTGGGTGACTTGCCCAGGTTCACGTGGCTGGGTTTTTGTTTGTGTGTTGGGTGTCTGGGGCCGGATCCGAGCTCTGGTCCTTCTGGCTCCAGAGCTGGCTCTCTGCTCGCTGCACCACCTAGCCGCCCCAAGGAAGGGATGATTCTTAAGGGGTGAAGTCAAGAGGTGAGAGAGGAAAGTGGCAAGAGGAGATGGAGAGAGACAGGGTAGGGCAAACTATCTCATGTAGAAGAGGCAAGGGGAAGTAGTTGCAGGGGAGGGGAAGAACAGGAAGGCAAAAAGGCAAAAGCATATTCTCATTGAAGTTGGCTCAAGGAGAGAATCACATACATACTAAATGGAATATCTTACCCTCACTCACTCTCCTGAGTAGGGGAAAGGGGGATGAGAGGGGGGATGATGGAGGGGAGGGCATTCTGGGGAGAGGGGAGGTTAGAAGTACCCACTATCAAAGAGGGACAGGATCTAAGTAGGGAATGGACCAGGTGGGAGGTGAGACAGGTGGGAGGGAAATATAAGCAGTCCTTTACAATATATCTACTATGGTAATGTTTTGCATAGATATACATGTACAACACATACTGAATTGCTTATCTTCTCAGAGGGAGTGGGTGACAAGGGAGAAGTGGAATGGATCTGAAAATCAAAGTTTTAAAATTAAATGTTTCATAAGATGTCCAGGCAGTGGGGCTCAGAGATTCACCTTGCCCTAATGGCAAAGTCGAAGGGGGTATGGGAGAAGATATGGAGAGAGCAGATTGGATGAGGGGATATCTGGTGGGACTGCTATTCTGGGGTGGTGGGTAGGGAAAAATGGGGGGAAATGTAACTCATAATCTGGTGGAAATGAATGATGTAAACCAGAAGTTAATAAAGCATTTGTTTAATCAAAAAAAAAAAAAAAGAAATATCTCATGGGAAAAACCACTGTCCTGGAAAATAGATCCAGGAGAGACAATTTAAAAATTATTGGACTACCTGAAAGCCATGATCAAAGAAAGAACCTAGAAATCACCCTTCAAGAAATTCTCAAGGAAAACTGCCCTGATGTTTTAGATCCAGAGGGCAAAATAGAGGTTGAAAGAATCCACCGATCACCTCCTGAAAAAGATCCCAAAAAGAAAATTCCCAGGAATATTATAGCCAGGTTCCCGAATCCCCAGATCAAGGAGAAAATACTGCAGGCAGCCAGGAAGAAACAATTTCAATATTGTGGAAACACAATCAGAATAGCCCAGGACCTGGCAGCTTCTACACTGAGGGATAGAAGGGCATGGAATATGATATTCCAGAGGGCAAAAGAACTGGGAATGAACCCAAGGGTCACCTACCCAGCAAAACTGAGTATTTTGTTTCAGGGGAAAATATGGTCATTCAGTGGAATAGAGGACTTTCAAGCATTCTTGAGGAAAAAACCAGAATTGAATAGAAAATTTGACATCCAGACGCAAGAAGTAAGAGATGCCTGAGAAGGTAATCAGGGAAAAGAAATCAAAAAGAACTTATCAAAGTTGAACTATTTATATTCCTATATGGAAGAGCAATAACTGTGACTGATGATATCTTTCTCACTATGAAAATAATGGAAGAAGGGGGTGTGGTCATATGAATACATACGCGAATGTGTGTGTATATGGTTACACTTAATATATGGATAGAGGGCATAGGTTGAATTTGTTGGGAAGGGAGAATACTCAAGGGATGAAATTATGAGGTGAGAGAGGAAAGTGGCAAGAGGAGATGGGGAGACACAGGGTAGGGTAAACTATCCCATGTAGAAGAAGCAAGGGGAAGTGGTTGCAAAGGAGGGGGAGAATAAGGAAGGCTAAAAAGGCAAAACCACATTCACATTGAATTTGGTTCAGGGAGAAAATGACATACATACTAAATGGGGTATCTCAACCTGCAGCAGGATAGGGGGAAGGGGGATGAGAGGAGGGATGATGGATGGGAGGGCATCCTTGAGGTGAGGGGAGGTTGGAAGTACCCACTATAGAAGAGGGACAGGATCATGTAGGGAATGGACCAGGTGGGGGGTGAGATGAGTGGGAGGGAATTGTAAGCAGCCTTGTACAATATATCTACTATGATAATGTTTTGCATAGCTAGACATGTACAACATATACTGAATTACTTATCTCCCCAGAGGGAATGGGTGACAAGGGAGGAAGGAAATGGATCTGAAATTCGAGGTCGTAACATTAAATGTTTCAAATATATATAAATACTATTATTAATACTCTTTTGCTTGTAATAGGGAGATAAGATGTGCAGGCATTGGGACACAAAGACTCACCTTCCTCTAATGGAAAAGTCGATGGCGGTATGGGAGAAGGTATGGGAGAGAGCAGATTGGAGGAAGTGATATCTTGTGGGACTACTATTCTGGCAAGTTGGGTAGGGGAATAATGGGGGGGAAATGGTTGTAACTCAAAATCTGGCGGAAATGAATGATGTAAAACAGAAGATAATAAAGCATTTGTTAAAAAAAAAAGAGATAGGAGGCCTAAAGGCAGAAGGGGCCTACCTACTAGGGTGATATCAGGAATAAATATGGAGGCCAATCTGAGACATCCACCCTCATGTGAGAGGAGCTGCATGTGGCCATTAAGAACTTCTTTCCAAATGGAGGTGTTGAAGGTGAGGGGGAGCAAAATCAGCCCTAAAGCTTCTAGGCAGAGCTATGGGGATACATTTTATTCCCCTGTGACAGGAGAAACCATAAACCACAAAGAAAAGAAAGAAACCCCAATTTCTTGAGCAGGTAAGATGTCAAGGGATGACGTTGGTTACCTTTCAACTCTTGATTTTGTGGAGGTTTAGATAAAAACTTGTCAGAGATTTAAAAGGTCGTGTCACCTTTGCCTACCACTTTTCACAGAAGACCTGGAATGTGTCTCTGTGTTCCCATTGGGTTCTTTTTAAATACATGCTTGTATCACCTGTTGTTGGCATGTGGTTCTGGGTAATTATCCTGGGAATCTTTACAAATTAATCCTGCTGTCACTTCCCAAATGCAACAGATAGGTCAACAGCTATGATTAAATTGTCGGCATTAATGAGTGGTTAGCTCACATATGATTATAGTTTCCTCTCCAAGTTTCATGTAAAGCTATTTAAAGACATTTTATCCATTTGAAGTTATATACAACTTCTCCCTTGAGGCACCCTGCATGTGTGTTTGAGGAAGGGAGTGCTGGTACTGAGGTATTTCAAACCACTTGACTTAATTCCCTAGTACCAGGGCTTGGACACTGATGATGCCAGTTTTGGTAAGTCTTGCTCCTTTCTCAGTAGATTGACTACAGTTGACCCACATAAAGAACTGGACCAAGAAAGGTATGAATCTCAATAGTGGGACTCCCTTAGTGTGCTGCCTAGTAGGGACTTTTAAACCTCAACTCACTCACCCTGAGAAAAGACTGAAGAATATTGACTTCCTTTCCATCATTGCCAAGATGGTGGGCCATGGGTGTGGAATACTGTAGATATTGTCAGACATGGTTGGTTCATCATCACAGATCCAAATCTTTTTATTTTATGAGGCTTCAGTGAAGGGTCAGGAGAATTACAGACTATGACAGTTGGAAGAAACTTCACTAGTCACTTAGTCTAGGCTGTGCCTGAAACGGAACCCAATTGTGACATTCCTGACAAATGCACAGCCACATTTTGCTTTAAGTACTCAAAGAAAAGAAGCCTGTCACCTCTCAAGGAAGCTTACTCAATTTGGGAACCATTCTTATTGTTAGGGCATTTTTTCCTGACATTGAGCATTAAAGGACTTCCTTAAAGCCCCATCCTGTCATCACTTCTCCCCATTCTAGCCTCTGGAGCCAAACAGAGCAAGCCCAATCCTGTGCCTGCATGACAGACCTCTGAAGAATTGAAAACAAATACCATGTCCCCTGAATCTTATCTTCTCCAGACCAAACATTCCTAGTTCCTTTAACCATCACCATATGACATAAGTTCAAGACCTTTATCCATAAAAAAAACCACTTTTGTCAGCTTTATTCTGCAAGATACCTCTTTTCTCTTCTTCTACCTAGTGAACTATCCTTTTTGACAAAGCTTTTCAAAAGAACAGGGAAAAAAATAGGTCATCAAAGCTAACTGATGTACCAACCATGTCTGACAATATCTATAGTATTCCACAATCATGGCCCACCATTTTGGCAATGATGGAAAGGAAGTCAATTTTCTTCAGTCTTTTCTCAAGTCACCTTTCATCGTTATAATTATATTGTGTTCACTTCAGGTTTTTTGGTTTCTGCTTTCCTGAAATCATTGCATACATTTCCCCCTAGTTCAGCTTATGTTTATGAGCATTCATATATTGCAACTTTTCCTGCCTTTTCCTAATAAAAGGGCATCAACTTTATTTCCAGCTCTTTATTACTACAAACACACAAATGTTGTTTAGAATATTTTAGTGTATATGGGGCCTATCTTTGAATTCCTTGAGGAATATGTTGAACAGAGTATGAACATTTAAGACACAATATTTGCAAAAATCCAAATTGCATTCCATCATGGTTGGTCCAAATCCCAGTTTCACCAACAGTCTGTTCATGTTCCTTCTTGTCTGTAGCCCCGCCAGCATTGACTATTTACAGCTTTGGCCATCTTTTCCAGTTTGGGATGTGTGTGAAATGGAAGCATTGTTTTGCATTTGTATCCCCTTTACAATTAGTGTTATGGGAACAGTTTTTCATTTGCTTGTAAACCATTTGCAATTCTTTTGAAACACCTTTGTTCACTCTTTTTGACCAATTATGAATTGATGTCTCCCAGTCTCATCTATTTGTGCAACTCCTTTATATCTTGTGCATCAGACTCTTATCAGAGATACTGGACTAATGAATGTCTAGTATGTGGTTTCTCTCCTTATCTTGACTGTATTGATTTGGTATATGCAAATAATTTTAAAAATCATATGATCAAAATTATCTTTTTGTCACTCCCCCTGCTTCTGCCTCCCACCCTTGCTACCATCTGGAAAGGCACCTGTCTTTGTTCTTCACGATGCAACATTTCATACTTGGGATGTTTATCCATTTAGAACTTATTGCAGTAAGAAGGGCATGATGTTGGCCTGAATCTGACTTCTGGTAAATCTTTTTCCAGGACCAGTTGTTCTTGTCATATGGAAAGGTCTTGACCAAGAAACTGATGAACCCTGACATAACAAACCTTGAGTTTAAGGGTAGGGATGATCATGGTCTATCCACTTGTCTTCTTTATCTATTCATCCATTCATTAATTTACTTATTTTCTCATTTATTCATTTGTTTGTTTATTTTAAAACCATCAACTTTAATGATCACTGTTGTGTCAGATAACTTGATCTCTGGAAGTACTGTACTTCCCCCTTTCACTTGATAACATTTACATTCATTCCTTAAAGACTCTAGACCTTTGTTTCCCCAATTAAATTTTGTTGCTCTGATCTAAGTCAATGAAGTACTCCTTTGAAAATGTGTTTTGTCAAGTTATAAATCTACAAATAGATACATTTAGATTGCATCATCATTTAATTATATTGCTGTGGTCTCATCACAAACAATGAATATCTTTCCTATTTAGCTTTAAAACAATCTTTAAACCATGTTTGGTGAATTCATTTATATGGATTTTGAGTACGCCTTGGAGCTCGGTGCCCAGATATTTGATGCATTTTATAGGAGCTTTGACTGAGGCTTCCCTTATTATTTCCTTCTGAGTCTTGCTATTGCTATTTAGCAATGCTAATGATTTGGAAGCTTCTCACTTTGGTGACAATATTAGTTGTCTCATTTCATTTCTTTAAGATTTTCTGAGTTTTTAAAACCTTATTTAACATTTTATTTTTCCCAATTACATGTAAAAATATTTTTAACATTCCTTTGTAAAAAATGTTGAGTTCCATATTTTCTTTCTCCCCCCTCATTGAGAAAGCAAGCAGTTTGACATAAGTTATACATGTGTAGTCATACAAAACACATTTCCATGTAAGTTATTCTGTGGGAAAAAAGCAGACAAAAAACAAGAAAAAGAAAGAAAGAAAAAAATATATCTTTGATCTGCATTCAGGCTCTACTGATTCTTTCTCTCCATTGGGACAGTACCTTTCATCATGATTCCTACAATTTTTTCTTAGATCATGGTATTACTGAGAATAGCTAAGTTATTCATAGTGGATCAACGTAAAATATTGCTGCTACCATGTACAATGTTCTACTGGTTCTGCTCATTACTCTTTGCATCAGTTCATGAAAGCCTTTCCATGATTTTCTGAGAGCATCCTGATCATCATTTTTTAAAGCAAAATGTTATTTCATGGCAATCACATACAACTTGTTCAGCCATTCCCCAATTGCTGGATATCCTTTCAATTTTCAATTCTTTACCACCACTAAAAGAGCTGCTAAAATATTTTTGTACACATACTCCTTTCCTTTTTACAAATCTCTTTGGGTTACATACCTAGTAATGATATTGCTTGGTCAAAGGGTATGCATGGTTTTATCGCCCTTTGGGCATACTTCCATACTTCTCTCCAGAATGGCTGAATCAGCATAGAATTTCACCAACACGACCTTATATTTTTTTTCAATTTTCCCACATCCCCTCCAACATTTGTTATTTTCTTTCTGCGTGAGGTCATAGCACAGGGTTGCTTTAATCTGTATTTCTCTGATCAATACTTATTTAGAACATGTTTCTTATGACGATAGATAGCTTTGATTACTTTGAAAACTCTTTTCATATCAGTTTATCAACTGAAGAATAACTCTTCGTTCTATAAATTTGATTCCATTTTCTATATTTGAGAAATGAAGTCATTATCAAACTCATTTTAACTTTTTTCACGGTCATGATTACCAATGATGTATTTCCTTCCATCCTATTTTCCTCCTGTTTATCCTACTCTCTTTCTCCTTTTACCCTGTCCATTCTCAAAAGTGTTTTGCTTCTGCCTTTTACCTCCCCCAAATTGCCCTCCCTTCTATAAAGACCCCCTTCTCATATTTCGTTCCCTTCCTACTTTCTTGTCTAGTAAGATACATTTCTACGCACAACTGAGTGTATATATTATTCTCTCTTTGAGTCAATTCTAGTAAGAGTAAGGTCCGGCGGAGCCAAGATGGCGGAGTAGAAACAGCTCGTCCAAGCCACTCTGCCCCCAGATTCCCCCCAAACTATGTAAAAGGGGACTCTGAACAACTTCTGGAGCCCCAGCACCCACAGAATGACACAGAGAAGCTGACCTCCCTCTGAGGACAGCCCAGCAGCCCTGCAGGAAAGACCAGCACAGCGGTCTGGGACCTGGCAGTGCGCAGAGCGTGGGAGCTGAGCCAAGCACAGGTCCGCTTGAGCCGAGGTTTTAGCCCCAGGGCAGCAGGGCCAGCAGCCGGCTGGAGGAACCCCAGAACACCAGCAACTGTGGCAACTCCAGAATTATCAACATAGACATGCCTAGGACAAAGTAAGAGGTTAGTGTCCTATGGACTTGGGACCAGTATTTAGAGAATGCGTCGGCTCCCTCCCCTGGGGGCTAGAAGCCACTGAGGAGACACACCACTTTGTAGTTTTCAGAGGCAGGTCCAGGTCCCGGCCTGCAAATTTGTAGGGAGATCCAGCGATCAGACTTGAGGTGTAATCGCTCTTGCTTTAACCTCCCTGGATCTGGATTGTGATCTAGGGTGGAAGTTTTGGGTGGGTTTACAGCTTGCCAGAAACGGAAGTTGCCCCCCACACGTTCGGGACAAAAATTCTTCTATCTGGCCTTAAAGCCATAGTGTGGCAACAAGCCCCAAAGTCAAGCACGTAAGTGGCAACATGCCAAGGGAAAGGAAACAGAAAAATGCAACCCTAGACTCCTATTTTGGGGGCATAGAGCGGGAAAAGGATTGTGAGGTCAGAAGTCCTGCTGCAAAAGTCCCAGGGGAAAACGTGAGCGGGTTGCAGGCCATAGAGGACCTTAAGAAGGACTTTAAAAATCAAATAAGAGAAGTGGAGGAAAAATTAGAAAGAGAAATGAGAAGGATGCAGGAAAAGTATGAAATGAGGGTCAACAGCCTGACTGAGGAAAACAACACCTTAAAAAATAGACTAACTCAAATGGCAAAGGAGGCCCAAAAGGGCAATGAGGAGAAGAATGCCTTAAAAAGCCAAATTTTCCAGATGGAAAAAGAATCTCAAAAGTTCACTGAGGAGATTCATTCCTTCAGAGTTAGACTGGAGCAAATGGAAGCTAATGACTTTATGAAAAATCAAGATGCTGTTAATCAGATCCAAACAAATGAAAGATTAGAAGGCAATGTGAAATATCTCATGGGAAAAACCACTGACCTGGAAAATAGATCCAGGAGAGACAATTTAAAAATTATTGGACTACCTGAAAGCCATGATCAAAGAAAGAACCTAGAAATCACCCTTCAAGAAATTCTCAAGGAAAACTGCCCTGATGTTTTAGATCCAGAGGGCAAAATAGAGGTTGAAAGAATCCACCAATCACCTCCTGGAAAAGATCCCAAAAAGAAAACTCCCAGGAATATTATAGCCAGGTTCCCGAATCCCCAGATCAAGGAGAAAATACTGCAGGCAGCCAGGAAGAAACAATTTCAATATTGTGGAAACACAATCAGAATAGCCCAGGACCTGGCAGCTTCTACACTGAGGGATTGAAGGGCATGGAATATGATATTCCAGAGGGCAAAAGAACTGGGAATGAACCCAAGGGTCACCTACCCAGCAAAACTGAGTATTTTGTTTCAGGGGAAAATATGGTCATTCAGTGGAATAGAGGACTTTCAAGCATTCTTGAGGAAAAAACCAGAATTGAATAGAAAATTTGACATCCAGACACAAGAAAGAAGAGATGCCTGAGAAGGTAATCAGGGAAAAGAAATCAAAGGGAACTTATCAAAGTTGAACTATTTACATTCTTATATGGAAAAGCAATAACTGTGACTGATGATATCTTTCTCACTACGAAAATAATGGAAGAAGGGGGTGTGGTCATATGAATACATATGTGAATGTGTGTGTGTATGGTTACACTTATATATGGATAGAGGGCATAGGTTGAGTTTGTTGGGAAGGGAGAATACTCAAGGGATGAAATTATGAGGTGAGAGAGGAAAGTGGCAAGAGGAGATGGGGAGACACAGGGTAGGGTAAACTATCTCATGTAGAAGAAGCAAGGGGAAGTGGTTGCAAGGGAGGGGGAGAATAGGAAGGCAAAAAAGGCAAAACCACATTCACATTGAATTTGGTTCAGGGAGAAAATGACATACATACTAAATGGGGTATCTCAACCTGCAGCAGGATAGGGGGAAGGGGGATGAGAGGAGGGAAGATGGATGGGAGGGCATCCTTGGGGTGAGGGGAGGTTGGAAGTACCCACTATAGAAGAGGGACAGGATCAGGTAGGGAATGGACCAGGTGGGGGGTGGGATGAGTGGGAGGGAATTATAAGCAGCCTTGTACAATATATCTACTATGATAATGTTTTGCATAGCTAGACATGTACAACATATACTGAATTACTTATCTCCCCAGAGGGAATGGGTGACAAGGAGGAAGGAAATGGATCTGAAATTCGAGGTCTTAACATTAAATGTTTCAAATATATATATAAATACTATTATTAATACTCTTTTGCTTATAATTGGGAGATAAGACGTGCAGGTATTGGGACACAAAGATTCACCTTCCTCTAATGGAAGAGTCGAAGAGGGTATGGGAGAAGGTATGGGAGAGAGCAGATTGGAGGAAGCGATATCTTGTGGGAGTGCTATTCTGGGAGGATGGGTAGGGGAATAATGGGGTGAAAATGATTGTAACTCAAAATCTGGCGGAAATGAATGATGTAAAACAGAAATTAATAAAGCATTTGTTTAAAAAACAAAGAGAGAAAAGAAAAAAAAGAGTAAGGTCAATGTATTCCCCACCTGATTTCCCCCATTTCCCCCTCCAATGTAAAATCTCTTTCAGGACTCTTTTGTGTCAGATAATTGATTTCGTTCCACCTTTCTCTCTTGCCTCCTCCCAGTGCATTCTTTCTCATCCCTCAATTTCATTTTTTTATGTAATCATATCATCACATTCTACTCACATCTCTTCTTTCTGTCCATGTATGCACCTTCTATCTTCCCTAATAATGAAAACATCTTAGGAGTTATGAGTAGCTTTTTCTCACGAAGGACCAGAAACAAATTGACTTTCTCAATTTCCTTGTTTTCTCTTTCCTATTTACCTTTTTGTGCTTCTTTTGCACCTTATGTTTGAAAGTCAAATTTTCTATCCAACTCTGATCTTTTCGTCAGGAATGTTTGAAAGTCCTCTATTTCATTGAATATTCACTTCCTGCCCTGAAGGATTATACTCGGTTTTGCTGACTAGCTGATTTTTGTTTGTGATCCGAGCTCTTTGTGTTCTGCAAAAATCATATTACAAACTCTATAATTCTTTAATATAGAAGTTGCTTATCAAGTTTTGTCCTGACTGTGGATCCACAATACTTAAAGTATCTCTTTTTGGCTGCTTGCAATACTTTCTCCTTGACTGGGAAGTCTGGAATTTAGCTATAATATTCCTGGGAGTTTTGATTTTGGGATCTTTTTCAAGAGGTAATGGGTGGATTTTTTCCATTTGTACTTTACCCTCTGGTTTTAGAATATTAGGGCAGTTTTCCTTGGTGTTTTCTTGAAAGATGATATTTAAACTCTTTGTTTGATTATGACTTTCAGGCAGTCCACTAATTCTTAAATTATCTCTCCTGAATCTATTTTTTCAGATCAGTTGTTTTTTTTTTTCCCAGTGAAATATTTCACATTTTCTCCTATTATTTTCATTCATTGGATTTTTTTTATTGTTTCTTGATTTCTCATTAAATTGTTAACCTCCACTTGCCTAATTCTAACTTTTAAGGTTTTTTTTTCCCTTCAGTGAGCCTCTGTAACTCCTTTTTTATTTGGCCAATTCTATTTTTTAAGGATTTCTTCTCTTACGTGAATGTTTGTATATCTTTTTTTTTTCTATGTGGACAATACTGTTTTTCAAGGAATTCTTCTCTTTATTGGAATTTTGTGCCTCTTTTACCATTTGGCCCATTCTACTTTTAAGGTGGTATTTTCTCCAGTATTTTTATGACCCCTTTACCAAACTATTGACTCTGTTTCATGATTTTCTTGCATTACTCTCATTTCTCTTCCCAATTCTTTCTCTACCTCTCTTACTTGACTTAAAAAAAATCCTTTCTGAGCTCTGCCATGGCCTGAAATCAATTCATATTTTTGTTTGAGGCTTTAGATGTGGGAATTTTGATTTGTTTTCATCTTCCTTGTCACCATAGTAACTTTCTATGGTCAGGATCTTTTTTTTTTCTTTTGTTTGCTCACTTTCCAGTCTATTTATTTACTTTTAACTTGATGCTAAAGTGGGACTCTACTTCCCCAGTGAAAGGGGTAGTGTCCTAAACTTCAGGGGTTTTTTTGTGCAGCTGTTTTCAGAGGTAATTCTGGGGACCTGTAAATCTTTGGCTCTTCCAAGGTGGTATTATCTAGAAAGATTTGTGTTTACTATTATCCAGTATTATACAGTATTATGCACTGGTTTGTGAGTGACCACAAGCACTCTTTTCAGCTCTGGAACTGTGACCAGAGTCCCTGCTCCACTGTGGTCACAAGCTCTGCTGTAATAGTGTTCCTCCTTGCACTGCTACTAAGAACCAAGACTGCGACCCAGATCCAAGTATAGGCAACACAGCAGAGCCCTGGCACTGGTGCCAGCCAAGGAATCCCTGTAAATCTCCTTCTGACCCCCTTACCATCTAGGGGCTGAAAGGTATGGAAACTGCCACTGCTGTCACTGATTCAGTCACACTGAGGCATGCTTCTGCTTTTCTGGAACCCACTCTGTGCTGGGTCAGACAGGACCCAGGTTTTTCTGGCACAACCAGTGCTGGACTGTGCTCTTCTCTCACCCTGGTGCAACAGATCTTTCTTGCCAATCTTCAAGTTTTAGTCGGTTAGAAATTTTTTCACTCTGTCTTTTTGTGGTTTCTGCTACTCTAGAATTTGTTTAGAGTGATTATTTAAAGATATTTGGAGAGTTTGGGGGAAGTCTCTGCCTTTACTCTGCCATACTGGCGCCTCCTCTCCTGAGTTTTTTTAAATAAACTTTTTTGGCATCTACAAGCAGGAAACATTTTGCCTCCTCTTTGTCAGTGTTTATATTTTTAATTGTTTTTTCATCACTATTATGAGGATCTCTAAATCTGTCAATAATGAAGGCATATAATATCTTAATTTTATATTTGCCCATATTGAGAAAGAGACAGTTAGGTGAGGCAGTGGATACAGAGTTGGGCTTCAAGTCAGGAGGACTCTTCCTGAGTTCAAATATGGCTTCAGACACTTACTAGCTGTGTGACCCTGGATAATTCACTTTACTCTGTTTACTGCAGTTCTT
This sequence comes from Gymnobelideus leadbeateri, assembly GCA_011680675.1. NCBI lineage: Eukaryota > Metazoa > Chordata > Mammalia > Diprotodontia > Petauridae > Gymnobelideus > Gymnobelideus leadbeateri. The sequence goes on along the minus strand of WOXC01010882.1, from coordinate 44,900 downwards.
TATCTGTCAAATGAGCTGATGAAGGAAATGATGAACTACTCTAGCATCTCTAATAAGAAAACCCCAAATGGGGAAGGCTAGGTGGAGCAGTGAATAGAGCACTGGGCCTGGAATCAGGAGGACCTGGGTTCAAATCCAGCCTCAGACACATAACACTTACCAACTGTGTGAACTTGGGCAAGTCACTTAACCCTAATGCCTTGCCTTCCCCCCTCCAAAAAGCAAAAACAAATAAAAAGAAGAAAACCCCAAATAGAGTCATAGAGAATTGGGCATAACTGAACACCAAAAACAATATGGAGAAAGTTTCTAGTATTTACCCATTACACATAATGTTAGGTTTGAGATTTAGATCTGTACTTTTAGCCAAATTTAACATATAATATTTCATGCCTCAGAATGCATAAAGTACTTTGTACTTTTTTAAAAGATTATTTGCTGCATCTGTTCACTATTTTATTTGTTTTTGTAGTGAAACATCTTTACTTCCCTGGTATAAATTTAACTTGGTCAAAATTAATACTTAAAAAACATATTGAGACAAACTGATGCTGAGTGAGAAAAGTAGAACCAGGAAAAATTTGTATACAATCACAGACACAACCTATGTGTTATGACCAACTATGACAGACTGAACTTTTCTCAGCAATGCAGTGATATAAGTCAATCCCAAAAGACTCATGATGGAGATAGATGTCTACATCCAGAGAAAGAACTAGAAAGAACTGAGTTTGAATCCTGATTGAAGCAAACTACTTTATCTCTTTCTTTTTATTGTTTGGCTTTATTTCCTCTTTACCATTTTCCATTCCATCTAGTGCAACCTGTTTTTGTATCCTGACTAATGTCTAATGTGAAAGTATTTGCAGATCCTATACTGGACTGTATGCCATTGTGGAGGGGTGGAGGGAGGGAGGGAAAGAAAATTTGAAACTCAAGGAATTATGGAATTGAATCTTGTAAACTAAAAGTAAACAAATTAATAAAGACAAGAAAAAGAAATAATAGAAAAAATTAAAAAAAAAACATTGTTGCTCTTGGCTTGGATTTTATTTGAAAAGTTTATTTCTATACCTATTAGTGAAACTGATCCATAATTTTCTTTCTCTGCATTATCCTTCCTGATTTTGGTATTAGTACCTTATTTGTTTGACAAAAAGTGATTGTTTGAATGCTTTCTTTATCTATTTTCCATGTAATTTTTATAGTATAGCTATTGAGTAAAATATTTGATAGAATTCACTTTTTAAATTATTTGCACCATGTATTTCCTTCCTTCTTTTCCCTGAATAGTTTATTTATGAAGTATTCCCTTTCATTTATTGAAATTCAGTAATTTTCAGATCTCTAATTCATAGTCTATTAATTGTATATTTGTAGAGTTACCCTTCTTGTTCTTTTATCTACTCAGTTTTACTAGTGTAGACTATATTTCGTGGGCTCTGTTAATTATTTCCATTTCTATGTTTTGTGTAATTTTGCCTTTTTCTAAATTTGGTGACATTTATTTCCCCCTTAGTCATGTTAACTAAGGGTTTATTTATTTTTGTTAGCTAGAAGTAGTAAGTCATTGCGCATTCATTAAATACTTATTCTAAGTAATGGTCTAAGTGTTGAAAACATGAAGAAAGAAAAACATGTGGGTCTTCCCCTTGGGGCCCTCTCATTTGAATTAATAGAGACACCATGCAAATAGTTGGGTCTTGCTTTTGGGGACTTCGATATTTTCTAATTTCCATTTGCTGTTGTTATTGTATTAAACTTTCATCGAATGCCCATTTCACCTCTCTCTCCATCCCCCATTTTGTTAACATATTTTCTCAGAGATAGATTTTTTTCCTCTGAGATCTGTTTTGGTTGCATCCCAGATGTGTTGATATATTTTCTTACAATGAACTCTCTATTTATTCAATAACAAATTAGAGCAAAACATTCACAGAAAATCAAAATACAGCAACCACAATGTACAAATTAGCACAGAAAATCAAAATACTGCATTCACCATGTCACAACTCAACAACTTCTCACTAAAATTGTCACAATAATTTTGACCAAAGAGGTCACATAGTTTTAAACAAAGTACATCCATTTAGTCTATCACACAATATTAATTCAATCACAAAGTACAAAAGCCAAAGTTCTCTACCCCTAGGTCACAGTAAATCATAATCTTCTCAGTCACTACACAGTATCCAAGTAATGTCTCCTTTCAGCTTAACTCAAGGCTGGCTCTCAGCTTCCATGATTCCTTTTCCATGGTCCCAGCTCCAACTCACCTGGGCTCAAAGGCAGAAAGCTCCATTTCCTTGTCCTGCTTATTGTCCAGTTCTTCATCCTATTCCCATTCCATTTTGAAGTTCACAGTGTCCAGTCCTTCACAGTTCCTGTTTCTGGGAAGACAAAGCTTGACAGAACCACAATAATACACATTGACGGCACCATCATCGATTCACTATCTGCCTCTGAAGTCAACTCAGACCCACTAAGAAGGTCTGAGAACTCAACACAAATCATCAACATAGAAATCAACATAGACCCACAAACAGGCTCCATGAGGTCAATACAAATCATCAGTAAAGTCCCAGGACCTCCAGGACTTATGTAAACATACAACCAGAAAATCCTCTTTTGGGGCTTCCAGTAAGGTCCCAGGGCTTCTGTATAAAGAATCACAAACAGGAGCCAAGATGGTGGAGTAGAAACAGCTCATCCAAGCCACTCTGCCCCCAGATTCCCCCCAAACTATGTAAAAGGGGACTCTGAATAACTTCTGGATCCTCAGCACCCACAGAACGACACAGAGAAGCTAACCTCCCACTGAGGACAGCCCAGCAGCCCTGCAGGGAGGACCAGCGCAGCGGTCTGGGACCTGGCAGCGCACAGCGTGCAGAGCACGGGAAGCCGAGCCGAGCCGAAGCTGAGGTACCCGTGAGCCGAGGTTTTAGCCCCAGGGCATCAGGGCCAACAGCCAGCTGGAGGAACCCCAGAACATCAGTAGCTGTGGCGACTCCAGAATTATCAACATAGACATGCCTAGGATAAAGTAAGAGGTTAGTGTCCTATGGAATTTGGGACCTGTATGTGGGGAATGCGTCAGCTTCCTCCCCTGGGGGCTAGAAGCCACTGAGGAGACACTCCATTTTGTAGTTTTCAGATGCAGCTCCAGCTCCTGGCCTGCAATTAATTGTAGGGAGATCCAGCGATCAGTCTTGGGGGGTAATCACTCTTGCTTTAACCTCCCTGGATCTGAATTGTGATCTAGGGTGGAAGTCGTGGGTGGGTTTACAGCTTGCCAGAAACGGAAGTTGCCCCCCACACGTTCGGGACGAAAATTCCTCTATCTGGCCTTAAAGCCATAGTGTGGCAACAAGCCCAAAAGTCAAGCAATTAAGTGGCAACATGCCAAGGCAAAGGAAACAGAAAAATGCAACCCTAGACTCCTATTTTGGGGGCATAGAGCAGGAAAAGGACTGTGAGGTCAGAAGTCCTGCTGCAAAAGTCCCAGGGGAAAACATGAGCGGGGTGCAGGCCATAGAGGACCTTAAGAAGGACTTTAAAAATCAAATAAGAGAAGTGGAGGAAAAATTGGAAAGAGAAATGAGAAGGATGCAGGAAAAGTATGAAATGAGGGTCAACAGCCTGACTGAGGAAAACAACACCTTAAAAAATAGACTAACTCAAATGGCAAAGGAGGCCCAAAAGGGCAATGAGGAGAAGAATTCCTTAAAAAGCCGAATTTGCCAGATGGAAAAAGAATCTCAAAAGTTCACTGAGGAGATTCATTCCTTCAGAGTTAGACTGGAGCAAATGGAAGCTAATGACTTTATGAAAAATCAAGATGCTGTTAATCAGATCCAAACAAATGAAAGATTAGAAGGCAATGTGAAATATCTCATGGGAAAAACCACTGACCTGGAAAATAGATCCAGGAGAGACAATTTAAAAATTATTGGACTACCTGAAAGCCATGATCAAAGAAAGAACCTAGAAATCACCCTTCAAGAAATTCTCAAGGAAAATTGCCGTGATGTTTTAGATCCAGAGGGCAAAATAGAGGTTGAAAGAATCCACCAATCACCTCCTGAAAAATATCCCAAAAAGAAAATTCCCAGGATATTATAGCCAGGTTCCAGAATCCCCAGATCAAGGAGAAAATACTACAAGCAGCCAGGAAGAAACAATTTCAATATTGTGGAAACACAATCAGAATAGCCCAGGACCTGGCAGCTTCTACACTGAGGGATTGAAGGGCATGGAATATGATATTCCAGAGGGCAAAAGAACTGGGAATGAACCCAAGGGTCACCTACCCAGCAAAACTGAGTATTTTCTTTCAGGGGAAAATATGGTCATTCAGTGGAATAGAGGACTTTCAAGCATTCCTGAGGAAAAAACCAGAATTGAATAGAAAATTTGACATCCAGACACAAGAAGGAAGAGATGCCTGAGAAGGTAATCAGGGAAAAGAAATCAAAAGGAACTTATCAAAGTTGAACTATTTACATTCCTATATGGAAAAGCAATAACGGTGACTGATGATATCTTTCTCACTACGAAAATAATGGAAGAAGGGGGTGTGGTCATATGAGTACATATGCGAATGTTTGTGTATATGGTTATACTTATATATGGATAGAGGGCATAGGTTGAATTTGTTGGGAAGGGAGAATACTCAAGGGATGAAATTATGAGGTGAGAGAGGAAAGTGGCAAGAGGAGACGGAGAGAGACAGGGTAGGGTATAGGATAAACTATCATATGTAGAAGAAGCAAGGGGAAGTGGTTGTAAGGGGGTGAAGAATAGGAAGGCAAAAAAGGCAAAACCACATTCACATTGAATTTGGTTCAGGGAGAGAATGACATACATGCTAAATGGGGTATCTCAACCTGCAGCAGAATAGGTGGAAGGGGGATGAGAGGAGGGAAGATGGATGGGAGGGCATCCTTGGGGTGAGGGTTGGTTGGAAGTACCCACTATAGAAGAGGGACAGGATCATGTGGGGAATGGACCAGGTGGGGGGTGGGATGAGTGGGAGGGAATTGTAAGCAGCCTTGCACAATATATCTACTATGATAACGTTTTGCATAGCTAGACATGTACAATATATACTGAATTACTTATCTCCCCAGAGGGAATGGGTGACAAGGGAAGAAGGAAATGGATCTGAAAGTCGAGGTCTTAACATTAAATGTTTCAAATATATATAAATACTATTATTAATACTATTTTGCATGTAATTGGGAGATAAGATGTGCAGGCATTGGGACACAAAGATTCACCTTCCTCTAATGGAAAAGTCAAAGGGGGTATGGGAGAAGATATGGGAGAGAGCAGATTGGAGGAAGCGATATCTTGTGGGACTGCTATTCTGGGAGGTTGGGTATAGGAATAACGGGGTGAAAATGATTGTAACTCAAAATCTGGCGGAAATGAATGATGTAAAACAGAAGTTAATAATGCATTTGTTTAATAAGAAAAAAAGAATCACAAACAAACAACACAGACAGAGCAAACAAAGAGTGCTGGGATACCACAAGTTTTCTCCTTGAGTCTGCTACCACAAGAGTCCTCTTCTCAGTTCTGTTGTCTCAAGCCCTGGACCTCTCCTTATATAAGGTCATTAGCTCCTCCCCTTCCTGTTGAAGGAGTTCATGAATTCTAGGGTTCAAAAATTGTGGGGTCCACATGTTCCATTTCTTAATAGACTTGATATAAGTCTCAAAAGAAACTTGAACTGAAACAAGGTGTTAATTCAATAGCTGAAACAAGGTACGAACTACTGTGCTTGCCATTACAAGAACAAGGAGATGTAATTAAGAGACAAACATCAATGACAAATAAATGGAAATAATAGTCCATGATTTAGGTCTGGTGCGCAGAGATCAGTAGAAGCTCTCTTCCAGACCAAGGATTGGAGTGTTTCCATGTTGCCCTTTGTAAGGGCTAAGTAAATGAATTTCGGACTGGGATAGATCGAATCATGAATGAATGGAAGTGGTAGATGACATTCGTATAGTGATCATTTTCTTTCATGTTCATATTTCATAATGAATATTTCATATTCACCATTTTGATTATTTGTTCTTTTAGCACTCATTTATGATACCATCATGAAACCCTCACTCATGTTTCTAACTTTTGCTTATATAACCTGCATTCAGTAATCATTTGATAGTGCTATAAAAGTGCTATCTGTACTGATGCTTTTAAAAGCTTATGTATCATTAACCTCTCCCCAATAACATGACTATTATAAAAAGTTCCACACTATCTTCTCCAACATTCCCTTCATTTTTTGTTTTCCTTTCTTTTCCTCATTCCATTAAGTTTGTCTAGCTAAGAACGAGAAACATTAAAATCTTCTAAGGCAATTGTGTCATCTTCTGTCTGTTTGCATTTCAGTTATCTTTCCCTTTATGCATTTAGATGGCATGACATTTGGCACATATACATTCTAGTGCTGATGTTCTTTTGTCATCTATCTTTCATTCACACATAATGCAACTTCTTAGATTAACTCATAGATTTTGAATTTTGCTTCATCTAACAGGATGTTTATAATTCCTGCTCTTTCAAAACTTATTGTTACTTAGGACACTTCATTTTCAGACTTTCATTCCCACACAGGTTTTTTTTTAAAGCATTCTTATTTTGTATGGTCCTTCATTTATCTCTGAAAATTATGTTGACCAATGTGAAGGTCAGTTATTTTGGTTTGCATAGAATGTAAGTGTTCTTTCAATGGACTCATCTTTGTTTTATCTTCTGCTAAATTTTCTTTCACTTCTGTATTGTTCAGTTAGAAATCATCTCTTTTTTCTGAGTCTTACTACCTTGGAGAGATCTTTAGAATCCTTTATTCTAAGTTTGCTAGTCTAGTATTTTTCTTCTCTCCATATTTTTGCCTTCAGATCTCTGATTAATTTCCAGCCTAACAGCTTATTTTAAAATATGTATTTCTTTATAACATTTTCTGTCGTTTCTTGATATTGTTCCTTGATCACTGGGGCACCCAATAGAGTTCCTTATTACATTGTTCATGTGTGTATGTGTGTGTGTTTGTGTGTTTGAGGGGTATTTTACTTTCCTCCAAAGTGCAATGCTCATTCTTTTTGTTAGGTCTGTTGAAAAATATCCATACTCTGATATCTTCATGTTTGTTTTTATGCTGAAATTTCAGCTTTTATTCAATCTTTCTCACTTGGAAGCTTTGCCTTTCAGTTGTCTTTTCTTTCCCCTCTCTATATCCAACAGGTGGTCTCTAGCTCCCACTCTAATTGTTTGGGCCATCTTCCTTTCACTGCTGTGGCACACACCTTTTCTCCTAAATAGGAGAGAACTTCCTTTAATTAAGGCTTGTGCCTTAATAGATTCCTGGCCAGGGTGAACTCTGTATGTAAAAGGACCAACTGCAGTTCTGTTCCTTATCTTCTTTCACTTAGTCATGTAAGCCCCTTCCTCTCTAGCCAGTTCTGTGATGACATACCCAAGCCCCCTGGATTCACTCACAGATAATTGTACTCCTTTATTTTAAATGCCTGGACAAGATCAATGCTTTTCATCTCTCATTAGGTGTATGGGGGTGGGGTTCAAAATTAGTCATTTCTATGGGGGACCCATGAAGGGGTCACCACAACCACACTCAGGAAGACTATCTTATGAAGGTGTTTACATTGCACAAGCCTGGAATATTTAATGTACTGGGGGAATAAAAGGGTAAATTGAATTTCTATTTGACAATAGAAAGGCAGAGAGATGGGGCTAGAGGGGAAGGAGAACAGAGCGCAATTGGAGGCTACTACTATAGTGCCATCAAGAAACTAATAATGGGTCTCAGGGGTGGAGCCAAGATGGCAGGTAGAAACAGCACTTCCAAGGCGCTCTGCCACACACCACTTCCAAACTATGTAAAAAGTGGACTCTGAGAAACTTCTGGAGCTCCAGAACCCACAGAACTACACAGAGAAGCTAACCTCCTGCTCAGGACAGCCCAGCAACCCTACAGGGAGCAGCCAGCCCAGCACAGAGCAAAGCTCTGGGAGCCAAGCTCAGTGCTCTGGGAGTCAAGCCCAGGCCTGCATGAGCTGCGGTTTTAGCCCAAGAGCGGCCAGGCCAGCAGACAGCTGGAGGGACCCCAGAACACCAGCAGAGGTGGTGATTCCAGAATTATCAAAACAGATATGACTAGGACAAAATGAGAGGTTAGCACCCTATGGACTTTGGGACCAGTATTTGGGGAAAGGATTGGCTTCTTCCCCTGGGGGCAAGTAGCAGCTGAGGATTTGAGGGAAGAGGCCATTTTGCAGCTTCAGTGGCAGCTTCAGCTCCTGGTCTGCGAACTGTAGGGAGATCCAGCAATCAGTCTGGGGGTTAATCGCCCTTGCTTTAACCTGCTTGGATCTGGATTGTGGTATGGGGTGGGTATCCAACTTGCCAGAGCATGTGGAGGCTTTACAGAGGCCACCCAACTAATACCTCTGGAAGTTGTGAAGACCCCACATTTGGAACGGAAGCTCCCCTGTCTGGTGGCAGAGTCCTACTGTGGCAACAAGCCCAAAAGTAAAGTAATTAAGTAGCTACATGCCTAGGCAAAGGAAACAAAATAAACAAAAACTGCAACATTAGACTGCTATTTTGGGGGCAAAGAGGACAGAAACATGGAACAGGAGGATGACTGGGAGGTCAGAAATCCTGCACCAAAAGCCCCAAATGAAAATATGAGCAGGTTACAGGCCATAGAGGACCTTAAAAAGGATTTAAAAAACCAAATAAGAGAAGTGGAGGAAAAATTGGGAAGAGAAATGAGAAGGATGCAGGAAAAGTATGAAATAAGAGTTAGCCTGACTGAGGAAAATAACACCTTAAAAAATAGACTGACTCAAATGGCAAAGGAGGCTCAAAAGGGCAATGAGGAGAAGAATGTCTTAAAAAGCCAAATTTGCCAGATAGAAAAAGAATCTCAAAAGCTCACTGAGGAGATTCATTCCTTCAGAATTAGACTGGTGCAAATGGAAGCTAGTGACCTTGTGAGAAATCAAGATGCTGTTAAGCAGATCCAAACAAATGAAAGGTTAGAAGGCTATGTGAAATATCTCATGGGAAAAACCACTGACCTGGAAAATAGATCCAGGAGAGATAATTTAAAAATTATTGGACTACCTGAAAGCCATGATCAAAGAAAGAACCTAGAAATCATCCCTCAAGAAATTCTCAAGGAAAATTGCCCTGATGTTTTAGACCCAGAGGGGGAAATAGAGGTTGAAAGAATCCACCAATCACCTCCTGAAAAATATCCCAAAAAGAAAACTCCTAGGAATATTACAGCCAGGTTCCAGAATTCCCAGATCAAGGAGAAAATACTACAAGCAGCCAGGAAGAAACAATTTCAATATTGTGGAAATAATCAGAATAGTACAGGACCTGGCAGCTTCTGCCTTGAGGGATTGAAGGGCATGGCATATGACATTCCACAGGTCAAAAGAGCTGGGATTAAAACCAAGAATCACCTACCCAGCAAAACTGAGTATCTTGTTTCAGGGGAAAATATGGCCATTCAGTGGAATAGAGGATTTTCAAGCATTCTTGAGGAAAAAACCAGAGTTGAATAGAAAATTTGACATTCAGGCACAAGAAGCAAGAGATACTTGAGAAGGTAAACAGGGAAAAGAAATCAAAAGGAACTTATCAAAGTTTAACTATTTATATCCCTACATGGCAAAACAATAATTGTGACTGAAGAAACCTTCCTCATTATGAAAATAATTGAAGAAGGGTATATGGGCATATGAATACATATGTGAATGTGTGTATACATGTTTACTGGTATATGTGGATAGAGGGCACAGGTTGAATTTGGTGGGAAGGGATGATACTTAAGCGATGAAGTTCAGAGGTGAGAGAGGAAAGTGGCAAGAGGAGATGGGGAGAGACAGGATAGGGTAAACTATCTCATGTAGAAGAGGCAAGGGGAAGTGGTTGCAGGGGAGGGGAAGAACAGGAAGGCAAAAAGGCAAAATCATATTCTCATTGAATTTGGCTCAGGGAGAGAATGTCATACATACTAAATGGGATATCTCACCCTGCAGGAGAGTAGGGGAAAGGGGGATTAGAGGGGGGGGGTGATGGAGGGGAGGGCATTCTTGGGGGAGGGGAGGTTGGAAATACCCACTTTCAAAGAGGGACAGGATCAAAGTAGGGAATCGACCAGGTGAGGGGTGGGATGGGTGGCAGGGAAATATAAGCAGTCTTTTACAATATATTTATTATGGTAATGTTTTGCGTAGCTATATATGTACAACACATACTGAATTGCTTATCTTCCCAGAGGGAGTGGGTGACAAGGGAGGAAGGGAATGGATCTGAAATTCAAAGTTTTAAAATTAAATGTTTCAAATGTAAATAAATACTATTATTAATACTATTTTGCATGTAATTGGGAGCAGGCATTGGGGCACAGAGACTCTTCTCGCCATAATGGTAAAGTCGAAGGGGGTATGGGAGAAGATATGGGGGAGAGCAGATTGGATGAGAGGATATCTTGTGGGACTGCTATTCTGGGGTGGTGGGTAGGGGAAAAATGGGGAAAAAATTATAACTCAAAATCTGGCAGAAATGAATGATGTAAACCATAAATTAATAAAGCATTTGTTAAAATAAAAAAAATTAATAATGGCCAAATTAGAGGGGAGGTCAAGTGAGTGGAGAAAATTCCCAGATGCCAAGGAATGCTCCCTACCAAGAAGGGATGAGATTTGGTAACTGACTGGAGATTGGGACAATGGAGAAGAAAAGCTGCTAGTGTCGCTGAGGATGTGATGTTGAGTGATTGGAAGCGTAGCAATGCTGGAGTTCAGAGAAAGAGGCCACCTCTCTTAGGCCTTCCCTACAATGGTCCTGGGGTTGCTCCCATTGCCAGAGAGCACCCTGAGGGCTATGAAGCACTTCTCTTCCCTGCACTATTTGGTGTGATGGAGATATCCAATTCCCACTGTGCTAAGCCTCAGAAATAGCCCGTGGGCTCTCCAAGTTCATGGACCCAAGGCCCGAGAAAGAACCAAAGACCCTTTTGTGCAGGACTCACATGCCAAACCCAGATTCATTCCCTCTCCTATAGTTTTCACTTCAATGTGGCCAACAGAATTTTTGCTTGCTAATGGGCTTTCCGTATGTCTTTCCATGGATAGTTCCCTGGCTCATTTTAGACTTTGATAAGCTTCCCTGAGGACCTGCAAATCTTTTCAGTCAACCTTGGCTCCATCAGCCTTTAAGGGAGCGGTTGTTTCCTCACCCAACCTGTTTCCCCTCCCACAGGGAAAATCTCTTCCCTTTGCCCCCCACCAAGACATAGTAATTTCTTCTAAAATCTTTCACCTGAACTGTGGCCTTATCAGGAACAACACTGAAATACCAGCCAGTCTGTGACATCTCTTACAGTTAGAGGTCTATGATCTGAGGAGTCTACCAGCCATTCATTCATGCCTCTGGCTTCATCACCAGGCTCTCAGCTTCTCTCTCTCCACAAGGGATGGAAATCTGTGAAATTAAAGCTTCTCCCCAGTCCCACCCTCTCCAGGACCCACAAAGTGTGGTTTGTGGTGAAGTTCTCCAATGTTTCACTGTCTCTTTTAGCATGCCTATTTTCCATACATTAGAAATTCAGCTCCTGAGGTTGGAAATTAAGCCTCCTTCACGTGGGATGTGCAGATCTGTGCACACTGGGGGGCCTTTCCTAATTGCAGAATAATCAGTTATCATCAATCAAATGTGGAACCTCCTCCCGCCCTTTACACATCTCATGAGAATCCTGCTATGGTCGATAAAAACACTGCTAACTTACTTTGATGTTATTAAAAACCCTCTTTTTAAAAATGGGTTATTGCTGATAATGAGTACATAATTTAATAAGGAGAACAAAACCATCTCAGCCTCTGGAAATGCCCAGTTCTGGTCCACAGCAGGGTGAGAGATCAGCTAGCTATGTCAGCAGAAAGACCAGGATCCCAGGGCTCCTGATCAGTAAGTCGGCACGCATGCTGTTCCATGGCTACAGGGTTCTCAAGATCAGAGAGAGGAGTTAGGCAGTCCACCTGTTAGTCACTTGGACACTAGGCATTTATTAGGATCCTACTCCATTCTGTGTTGAAGCTGTAAAGAAATAAGAGTAAAAACCAAACAGGTTCTGCCCTCATGGAGTTCCCAATTACATGGGAGAGACAACAAGCAGATGCAAAGTGAAAGGCAGTGATCTCCGAGGGGAGCAGCCAGCAGTGGGGAAGGGGGGATTGAACTGGGAATGGTCTGTGGTGGAAGATGGGGCTGGTGCTGAATTCCAAAGAAAGCCAGTGAAGCCAGGAGGCAGATGGGGAGAGAACATTCCGGGCATGGAAGAAGAAGTTAGAAGACCAGGCTTACTAAATGGGAGAGTATATGGAAGGGAGAAAATGAGAGTGGAAATGTAGGAAGGCATTAAGCTGTGAAGAGCTATAAATGCCAATCAGGATTTTATATTTAATCCTGTAGGCAATAGGGAGCTACAGGAGTTTATTATGTGTGGGGGTGGAGTGGTAACCTGATCAGGCCTGTACTTTAAGAAATTCACTTTGGAAATTGATTGGAGGGTGGGCTGGAATGGGGAGATCCTCAAGGCAGGCAGAGCCTACCCCAGACTATTGCAGTAATCCAAGTGTGACATGAAGGCCTGGGTCAGGGGAAGGTGAAGGTCACTATCAGAGAAGAGAAAGAGATACAGCTAAAAGGTGTCATGAAAGGAGAAATGACATTATTTGACCACAGTTTGGTTCTATGAGAAGCAGAGAAAGGGGAAAGGCATGAGAGGCTTCAGGTTTGCTGATTTAGGTCCCACCATTACCTTCATTTTACTGAATAGACCACATAAGGGAAGCAGGAGGGGGAATATGGGAGTTTCCTTGGATGCTTGTAAACAAACATCAGAGAAAACTCATTAAGAATGAAAAGGGGGTGGAAGCCTCAAGCCTGGATGTCTGAACCCAGTTCTCATCACTTCCTAGGTGTGAATCCTTCTCCCCATTTGAAACATCCAATTTCTTATCTTGGGCTGCCTCTTCCCTTTACCTGAAAATACCTTGAACCCAAAACAATGTTGTACTTAACTATTGATGTGTGGTCCTCTTCTTTCTGTCCCTCAGGTACGATTTTCTTGGGTCCATATGGGACTTCCCAAACAACCACCCAAGCAGGGGATCCAGAGCCTTATCAACTGTGCTTATGTGGTGTTCTCCCATTAACTCTTTCCCCATGACACATCCATGGGTCATGGAAATCATGTCTCCTGAGGAGTGGACATGTGTTGTTTTGGTTTGGTTTGTGCCCTTGGGGACATCTGGATATATGGCATAGGGTACTTTCCCCATGATGGTCCATGATTTCTACCCTAAATGAAATACTTGCCACCTAATCAGACTCTGAAAACAGCCCTGAACAAGCCAACTTACACAAGCAAAGGCCACAGAATATCATCCTCAGGCTCCATCCTGAGCCTTTCCTGGACCTACCTCTCTTAGACATAAATTGTCCCAGGATGTTAGCCACAATATCCTTGATGTTTAGCTGCTCAATCATTCATACATTTTCATTGCAGACCTCTTCCTTCTAACCATCCTTGGATATTTTCCTTGACTTTTTCCATCAAACCTGACCAAACAAAAGGAGAGATACTTCCTTAATTACCCTTCTTATGCCACATCTACATAAACCTGTTCTTTGAACATGTGTCTTGGGCAATGGATAGTCAGGAATCTTTGTGTTCTCACATCTTCCTCATTTATCCCATGCAGCTGAGTGCAAAAAAAAAGTCCAAGATTTTCCCAAAGTCTCATTTTGCCCTTCAGAGCTGTGCCTCTAGTCTGGGGTGAACCTCCTGTGTGCCCTTAGTTACATGACCAATGCCCAGAGACATCTCCATTTCCAAAGAGGGAGGGAAGCTGATGTAGCACAACTGGAACTTGTTTAGGCAGGTGGAGGGATGCTGCCACCTCTTCAGATTTGAGAAAGGAAAGATCATGAATCCTGAGGGCTATTCTGCATCAGCTGGGCCGTTCTCTGTGCAAGAATAGGCACCTCCTTGGAAGATGAAATCTTCCACCTTTCCTCCATCTTGGACTTAAACTTTTCAGAATCTGGCAACTGTTTCTAACCTACACTGGCAAGATTTAGGTTTCCATTCAACTACATGTATGTCTAGGAGCAAACACAAGGCAGCACATCATGAACTCAATTTCATTTCTGGGATAGAATGTGCTTCCCCCCCCCCATCAATGGTCTTTTTTTCAGCTATAAGAAGAATAATAGATGGTTCAGTGAGTTTCTAAAGTTCTGGGTCTTAAATTCAATAATAACTGGGCTCAAACCTGGCCTTAAAAACTTTCTGACTGTGTGACCTTGGACAAATCACTTAGATTGTTTGCCTCAGTTTCCTCATCTGTAAAATAGGAATGATAAAGAATCCCTCTCTCAGGGTTATGGGGATCAAATGAGATCATTTTTGTAAAGCCTTTAGCACCTGCTCGGCACACAGAAAATACTGTATAAGCTACAAAGATGACCATGACATAACGATGATATTGAAGGAGTGGGGGTCAGTGTGGGAGCAGGGTATCCAGGATAGCTCCCAATACTGAGTGCATAGCAAAGATTTGTTTCGTTACTAGGTTTCAGATATTGGTTCAGCAGACAGTTATGTTTTGTTGATTCATTCTGCTAACATACATTCTTTCCATATTGGGTTCAAGACACTGATGGCCCTTAGACTCCACCCTTCCTACACATATGCCATGTTGGTGGCTGACTCCAGTGCAGCTCACAGAGTAAGGCTTTCTCTGGGCCAGGAGGCACAAGGGCAGAGGGAACCAAACCATCGGGTAGGATTGGAAGCACTTCTAAAGACTACAGTCCATTATATACCAGAATTCTGGGACTTGTTAAGCTCTCCCTGACCTCGTACAAACCACACAGGAGAGGAAGGAAGCTTGTGAAGGTGTGCTTAGTCAGCTGTGAAGAATTCAAAGACAAGCTGCAAATGGAGAGGACATGATATACTTGGCTGACTCACTGTGGCTCTTTAAATATTTAAATATTTAATCAATGGCTCATCCAGGCTTGATGTGCAAAGTTTTGTCCAGGGATGCCCTGCATTATTGCCCCCAGAGACCTTCCAGAATGATGTGAATCAGGGGCTTCATGTTAGCTCAGTTTTTTTTTTTTTCAATAACCTGAAAGGGAGCTCTCCAAGGTCAGGATCAGGCTGCTTTCCTTCAGAGAGAAATTTAGAAAGATGGGGATATGTATATAGATATAGATATATAGATATAGATATAGATGATACATTCTTATAGATATATATATATATATAAGTATATATAGGTATATATATCTATCTATATCTATCTATACCTATATCTATCTCTCTCTCTCTCTCTCTCTCTCTCTCTCTCTCTATATATATATATATATATATATATATATATAGAGAGAGAGAGAGAGAGAGAGAGAGAGAGAGAGAGAGAGAGAGATGGGGCCCGATAATAGTCAGCTCTGACTGAGCTGCTCCTGAATAACTATGTGACCTTGGAAAGATCATTCTGCCACCCTGGGCTTCAGATTCTTCCTCAGTTAAAAGAGTGTTTAGGTCTGTAGATTTCTGTGTGTATTTTTATGTATCTGTATTACATGTTTGTGTGACTATATGTCTGTGCACATGTGTGTATCTGTGTGTACATGCCTGTGCATGCATATGTATGTGTGTAACTGTGTAAGTGTGTGTATGTAGCTCTGTGTGTGTTTCCATGTGTGCAGAAATAAGGTGAAGTAGATAACCTCCATGACAATAGCACTCGGAATGTAACCTTCACAGCACACTGTGAGACAGTCACTGTGGGTATTTTAACTCCCATTTTGCAGATGACAAAACTGAGTCTCAGGAAGTTTAGGTGACTTTCTTGGTCCCACAGCTAGGAAGTGTAGGAGTTAGACTTGATACCAGGTCTCTCTAGAGGGGGAAAGGGTCTTTCCCAAAGTCACACAGCAAGTGAGTGTCAGAGTGAACCCAGATTCCATAGCTCCAAATCCAGTGGTCTAGCCACTATATATGCTGCCCAGATATATTGGAGATAAATGATTTCCCTAAAGCTCAGGTCCAATTATGCCATCCCATTACTCAAGAAATTCCAATGGTCACTGTGGCCATGCCAGGTGTCCCTGACTTCATACAGATTTGCATGACAGATTTTCTTCAAGCAACACATACTACTCTACCACTACCCCCTCCACCTCCACCACCTCCTCCTGCTTCAGAACAGGCACCTCCACCATCTGGGTCCCCTCTATCAGGGCTAGGGGCATGAGGCCAAGGGGGAGTGGGACCTGAGAGCCTGCCTCCTGAGTTCTTCATTTCAGTGGTACAGGGTGTGCTGAGTTCCCAGTTAGTCTCTCTTGCAGCAAAAGCAGGTAGCAGTCAGAGCATTGCAGCCTTTATCCAGTGTCTTAGTAGCTCCAGCAACATTTTTGAACCTGGGGTAGATGGAGCCCTTGGGTTCTTTGGAGTATTGCTCTCCCTCCTGTGCCAGAACTTCTCCATGGTAGACTTAGTAATGCTTCCCCCATAGGCACTTCCAGCCGCTCCAGCTACTCCAGCCCAAGCTTTGGGGCTTTTTTCATGGGAGGCCATAAACCCACACCCCATAACATCCAGATGGCAACCCATACACTGATCACAAGATTGAAGGAGTATGTTTGAGAGAGCTTCACCTCTGTGCAAGTACAACCAGGTGTGGACATCAACAGGACAAATCTGGAGTTTCTCCAGGAGCAATTCAATGGCATGGCTTCCCGTGTACTGCACTGCACAGGTGGTGGGTTTGGGGCATGACTGCTGGAGCTGCATAAGTAGGGGTTGTTTGAGTGTCTGGCCCTGAACCTGCATTGCCTGAAGGGGACAGCAGAGAGCACTCACTGATGTCATCAATGGCAGAATTTGCTGGATGTCTGTAGGGGTGAACCCATCCCTGAAGAGTTGACTGACTACCATAATGGGACTTCAGCTGTAAGTTGTGCTAGAGCACATGCCTGGAGGGTCTGATGCTGTTCTGAGATGTTCGAAGAACTGGTTATCCCTCTCAGCCCATTCTTGAGGAACCAATGGAAATCCAAGGAGTGGAAAGGACTCCTGAACCCCAGTGAGAGAATGCCTACAAAGCCCCTGGCACCACTTTGAAGGAGGCTATGTCCCAGGGACCACCTCCTGCTCCTGAGGGTACATCTCAGGAGGAACAGGATGGAGCTACAGTTGTAATAGAGCCCTGGGCTGCTGCTGTTGCTCCAGAATGGGTTTCAATCATCTAGCAGGATATCCAGAGCCAGAGAAAGGTGAAGCCACAGGCTCCCCTGAGTGATGCCTACCTCAGGGGCATGCCCACCAAGAGACGCAAGACGATGCAAGACGAGGGCCCTCAGTTGCTTCTTTCAGAGGCTGTGAACAGGGCAGCCAAGGCAGCTGGAGTCTGACCCCTGACTTGGAGAGTATGAGTCATGACCTGGTGGCACCAGAGGTTCAGGAGAGCTACAGACAGCAGCTCTGTTCTGACATCCAAAAATGTCTTCAGGATGACCCCAACTACAGCCCTCAGAGCTTCCCCAATGCAATGCCCACAGGGCCTTTGCTGATGACCCATAGGTTATTGCTCGATGTTGATCCCCTACCATCTTCTCCCAGGGACCTCTCTCTTCCCCTTCCTATTCACAGTATTTAAGAAATAAAGTCAGATTTTCCTGGCAAAAAAAAGGAATTCCAGTGGTTCCCTATTGCTTCCAGGATCAAACCAAAAATGCTGTTTGGCATTCAGCTCCCTTCATAACCAACTCCCCCAACCTTTCCAGTTTCCTCACACCTTAGTCCATACTCTGATTCAGTGACATTGGCCTCTTAGCAGTAATGTGTCTTGGCTGTTCCATCAAGATGCTCAAGGTCTCAGCTTTGGGCATTTTCTCCAGCTGTGCTCCATCCCTGGAATGCTGCCGTGCTTTTGTTGCCTAATCACCTCCCTGACTTACCTTAAGTCCCAGTTAAAGTCCCAACTTCTACAGAACACCTTCCTGATTCCAGTACCTCCCCTTTGATCAGTATTTCTTATTTATTCTGAATAGAGTTTTTCAGTATTTGTTTGCTTGTTGTCTCTCCCAATAGAATGTAAGCTACTTGAGGGCAAGAACTGTATTTTGTCTCTTTTTGTATCCACAGTGCTTAGCATAGTGTCTAGCACATAGCAGACATTTAATGTTGATTACTAGTTGAACCTCCCAGCCTCCTTCCCAGGCAAGTGTTGATATCATCTTTAAGCCTTTCAATAGCCTGTCAATGAATCAAAGGTTATAGGCCTTTCCAGTGCTCCCAAGGGCAGTGGAACAGCATGCCCACATAAAAAGGACACCAAAATATCCCAAACTCTGTTACTGTGTGACAGGAGCACACCTGAGTCTCTATGGAAGCTACAGGAGTTTGGGAACTGTCCCAGCTCATTGTTGACCCCTGTCTCTTTTTCATCCATTCAGGGTTGAGATGAGATCTACAAAAAATTCTACGTGTCTCCCAGATGGTAACATGTCCACTTGGAAAATTTATTTAACTTTCTGGAAAAAAAAATTTGTATGGCTTTCACTTCATTTACAGTGAGTAGAGCCATCAGGGCAAAGCAGCAAATTCAAATCCCTCCGAGGAAATCAATGGGGAAAATGTGTTTTCTCAATGGTTTTTAAAAAATTAAACAAGGTACAATCTAGTTTGCCCACATGCCTACAAGAGAAGTGCTGAGTGAGAAGGGGCACCTGACTCCTCTGCACAGACTTCAGTCAACATCTCCTTTCCCCAAGAGAAAAGATAGTCTTATGATACAAAGAGCAGCCCCCATGGCCAATGAGCTCAGTAGTCTGGTGGTACTCTCTGGGGATCAGGCTGTTTGTCAATCATCATCATACACTCTCAAGGCCTGTGGGCATGGAACATGGCTTCCCATCCCAAATGGCCATGATCTACTGACTAGGAAGTGGGATGTGTCATATTTCTTAATGGCTTATCCAAAATATTCCTAAGAAATAGGAATGGTCACATCATACATCTATTCTAAAATATCAGTGGCTACCTATTTCCTCAAGGATAAAAGGAAATGCCTTTACTTCATGTGTTTTTTTAAATACATTGTTTTCTTAATTAGTCAATCAATTTTCTCTCTCCTCTTTCTGTTCCCCCTCCCTCACCCAAACTCATTTTTATTTGGGGGAGAGGGGGTGCTTTATAACAAATAAATAGAATGAAGGAAAATGATACCCACAGTGATCCCGTCCAAGCATGTGTGCCTCATTCTGCACATTAGCCAAACTTTTCTCTGTCAAGAAGCAGATAGCATTCTTTATCATAGTTCCCCTGGAATCATTGTTGATCATTGCATACATCAGAACTCATGAGTCATTCAAAAATGTCCATTTTCACAATGTTAATATTATATTATAGATTATTCTCCTGTCTTTGTTTCACTTCACTCTGTATTAGTTCAGACATTCAGGTTTTGATTTCTCCCAGATTTCTCGGAAATGATCAATATCACTATTTCTTATAGAATGGTAGCCTTTTATTACATATCCATATACATTATTTGGTTTATTTTCTTGTCATTTTTCTCTATGAAAACAACTGCTGTAATTATTTTTGTACTTACCAACCTTTTCCCCTCTTTCTTTGCTCTCCTTAGTGTCTAGACCTAGTAATAGTATTTCTGGGTCAAAGAGTGCAATTAAGTAACTTTTTAAAAAACATACTTCCAAATTACTTTCCATAATGGCTTGACCAATTCTCAGCTCTACTGATAATGCATCAATGTGCCTGTTTTTTTTTTCCTAACGGTTCCTTCAACATTTGCCATTGTCCTTTTTGTGGGATCAGCTTTATCAATTTGATGAGTGTGAGGTGGCAACTAAGAGTTGATTTGATTTGCATTTATCTAATTATTAGTGATTGGAAACCTTTTGATATGGTTATAGATGGCTTGGATTGCTTCCATTAAATTGTTCATATCCCTTGACCATTTATCAACTAGACAGTGGATCTAAATAAATGAGTGAGCAAGAGGATTCTAGGAAAATGGTGGAGTAGGTCAGAAAATTCCAAGCTCTCAAGATTTTCCCTCACAGAAGAGATAAAGTAGCACATCAGGTGAACATAGAATAACAAAAATAAATGAGTAGCGTTAGAACAGGGATTATTCCGCTTCTCCTGGTTGGAGAAGATCTGAAGAAAAATCCCAGGAATAGGTTTAGTCCCTGAGAAAAGTAAACATCTCCAGGCTAAAGTCTGCTTAAAAAACAAGCAGCAAGTCCTGGGGTTAGTTGTGTTGGGAGGATGCCTGAACCCCAGCCATAGGAATTTTTACTCCTGGGACAGTGAGGGGAGTTGGGCATCTGAGCCATGGAAGATTGAGAGGGCATCTGCTAACAAAAAATGCCAGGCATGGGAGGAGCCAAGATGGCAGAGAAGAAACAGCTCGTCCAAGCCACTCTGCCCCCAGATTCCCTCCAAACTATGTAAAATAGGACTCTGAACAACTTCTGGAGCCCCAGCACCCACAGAACAACACAGAGAAGCTAACCTCCCACTGACTACAGCCCAGCAGCCCTGCAGGAAGGACCAGAGCAGTGCTCTGGGAGCTGGCAGCACGCAGTGTGCAGAGCCTGGGGAGCCGAGCAGGGAGCCAAGCCCAGGTCCCCGTGAGCCGAGGATTTAGCCCCAGAGCAGCAGGGACAGCAGCCACCTGGAGAAACCCCAGAACACCAGCAGCTGTGTTGATTCCAGAATTATCAACATAGACATGCCTAGGACAAAGTGAGAGGTTAGTGCCCTATGGACTTTGGGACCAGTATTTGGGGAATGCGTTGACTTCCTCCCTTGGGGACTAGAAGCCACTGAGGAGACACGGCATTTTGTAGTTTTCAGAGGCAGCTCCAGCTCCTCGACTGCAAAATGTAGGGAGATCCAGCAATCAGTCTTGGGGGGTAATTGTTCTTGCTTTAACTTCCCTGGATCTAGATTGTGATCTGGGGTGGAGGTCGTGGGTGGATTTCCAGCTTCCAGAAAGGGAAGCTGTCCCCCACACGTTCGGGAAGAAAATTCCGGTCTGGAAGCAGAGCCACAGTGTGGCAACAAGCCCAAAAGTCAAGCAATTAAGTGGCAAAATGCGAAGGCAAAGGAAACAGAAAAATGCAACCCTAGACTCCTATTTTGGGGGCATAGAGCGGGAAAAGGACTGTGAGGTCAGAAGTCCTGCTCCAAAAGCCCCAGGGGAAAACATGAGTGGGTTGCAGGCCATAGAGGACCTTAAGAAGGACTTTAAAAATCAAATAAGAGAAGTGGAGGAAAAATTGGAAAGAGAAATGAGAAGGATGCAGGAAAAGTATGAAATGAGGGTCAACAGCCTGACTGAGGAAAACAACACCTTAAAAAATAGACTAACTCAAATGGCAAAGGAGGCCAAAAGGGTAATGAGGAGAAGAATGCCTTAAAAGCTGAATTTTCCAGATGGAAAAAGAATCTCAAAAGTTCACTGAGGAGATTGATTACTTCAGAGTTAGACTGGAGCAAATGGAAGCTAATGACTTTATGAAAAATCAAGATGCTGTTAAGCAGATCCAAACAAATGAAAGATCAGAAAGCAATGTGAAATATCTCATGGAAAAACCACTGACCTGGAAAATAGATCCAGGAGAGACAATTTAAAAATTATTGGACTACCTGAAAGCCATGATCAAAGAAAGAACCTAGAAATCACCCTTCAAGAAATTCGCAAGGAAAATTGCCCTGATGTTTTAGATCCAGAGGGCAAAATAGAGGTTGAAAGAATCCACCAATCACCTCCTGAAAAAGATCCCCAAAAGAAAACTCCCAGGAATATTATAGCCAGGTTCCAGAATCCCCAGATCAAGGACAAAATACTACAAGCAGCCAGGAAGAAACAATTTCAATATTGTGGAAACACAATCAGAATGGCCCAGGACCTGGCATCTTCTACCCTGAGGGATTGAAGGGCATGGGATATGATATTTTAGAGGGCAAAAGAGCTGGGAATGAACCCAAGGGTCACCTACCCAGCAAAACTGAGTATTTTCTTTCAGGGGAAAATATGGTCATTCAGTGGAATAGAGGACTTTCAAGCATTCTTGAGGAAAAAACCAGAATTGAATAGAAAATTTGACATCCAGACACAAGAAGGAAGAGATGCCTGAGAAGGTAATCAGGAAAGAGAAATCAAAAGGAACTTATCAAAGTTGAACTATTTAATTCCTATGTGGAAAAACAATAACTGTGACTGAGGAAACCTTTCTTAGTATGAGAACAATGGAAGAAGGGTGTGTGGTCATATGAATACATATGTGAATGTGTGTGTGTGTATATTGTTACAGTTATATATGGATAGAGGGCATAGGTTGAATTTGTTGGGAAGGGAGGATACTCAAGGGGTGAAATTATGAGGTGAGAGAGGAAAGTGGCAAGAGGAGATGGGGAGACACAGGGTAGGGTAAACTATCTCATGTAGAAGAAGCAAGGGGAAGTGGTTGCAAGGGAGGGGGAGAATAGGAAGGCAAAAAGGCAAAACCACATTCTCATTGAAGTTTGTTCAGGGAGAGAATGTCATACATAATAAATGGGATATCTTAACCTACAGCAGAATAGGGGGAAGGGAGATGAGAGGGGGGATGATGGATGGGAGGGCATCCTTGGGGGGAGGGGAGGTTCGAAGTACCCACTATAGAAGAGGGACAGGATCAGGTGGGGAATGGACCAGGTGGGGGGTGGGATGAGTGGGAAGGAGTTATAAGCAGCCTTGTACAATATATCTACTATGATAATGTTTTGCATAGCTAGACATGTGCAACATATACTGAATTACTTATCTCCCCAGAGGGAATGGGTGACAAGGGAGGAAAGAAATGGATCTGAAATTCAAGGTCTTAAGAGTAAATGTTTCAAATATATGTAAACACTATTATTAATACTCTTTTGCTTGTAATTGGGAGATAAGATGTGCAGGCATTGGGACACAGAGATTCACCTTCCTCCAATGGAAAAGTCAAAGGGGGTATGGGAGAAGGTATGGGAGAGAGCAGATTGGAAGAAGTGATATCTTGCGGGACTGCTATTCTGGGAGGATGGGAAGGGGAAAAACAGAGGTGGGGGGGGGGAAATGATGGTAACTCAAAATCTGGCAGAAATGAATTATGTAAAACAGAAGTTAACAAAGCATTTGTTTAGAGGGAAAAAAAGAAATGCCAGGCACAACTGTGCTACAGAGACATTGGGGGTGGAGGTGGGGGGCACATTCTTGCAATAGCAAGTGATTCTATTGGCTGTGGGAACTTACAGGAGGCTAGAGGTCTTGGTTTAGATTCTAAGCCAGAGGGGAGAACTGAACGTGGATCTGAAGCCATCCCCTATACTTCAAGACCAGAGGTGAATAAAAAAGCTAAGTTACTACAAATTTTAAATATGCACAGGCAAAAGATAAAGAACTCAACTATGGAGAGTTGTATAAATATAAAGAACATGAGGGATCATCTTCAAAGGAGAATACTGAAACCCCTTTGTACCCCAAATGATAATGTCAAATGGTCACCTGCGCAAAAAGAATTCATAGAATTTTTTATAAGGGCTTTAAAAATCAAATGACAGAGAGATTGAAAAAAAAAAACTAAGAAAAAACAAAAAAAAAATACCAACAATCCAAGAAAAACAAGATTATGAAAAGAAATTCAGTAATTAGAAAAGGAAATCCAACATCTAAAGGAAGAAAATGACTCCTTAAAAATCAGAATTAGGCAGAATTTTCAGACAACCCGAGAAATAGTAAAAACAAAACATAAAGAATGAAAAATAACAGAGAATGTGAAACATCTCATCAGAAAAATAAATGATGTGGAGATCATATCAAAAAGAAAAAAAAATATAAGAATAATCAGACTACCTAAATCAATGATCAAAAAAATATATATATTGAGGGGGGGAGGAGCCAAAATGGCAGAGTAGAAACAGCACGTCCAAGCCACTCTCCTCCCAGATCACCTCCAAACTATGAAAAAGAGGACTCTGAACAACTTCTGAAGCCCCAGCACCCACAGCCTGACACAGAGAAGCTAACCTCCCACTGAGGACAGCCCAGCAGCCCTGCAGGAAGGACCAGCACATCACACAGTGCCCGGGGAGCCGAGCACAGGTCCACCTGAGTCACAGTTTTAGCCCCAGGGCGGCAGGGCCAGCTACCAGCTGGAGGGACCCCAGAACACCAGCAGCTGTGGGGATTCCAGAATTATCAACATAGACATGCCTAGGACAAAGTGAGAGGTTAGTGCCCTATGGTCTTTGGGACCAGTATTTGGGGAACGCTTCGGCTTCCTCCCCTGGGGGCTAGAAGCCACTGAGGAGATACGCCATTTTGTAGTTTTCAGAGGCAGCTCCAGCTCCTGGCCTGCAAGCTGTAGAGAGATCCAGCGATCAGTCTTGGGGGGTAATCGCTCTTGCTTTAACCTCCCTGGATCTGGATTGTGATCTGGGGTGGAGGTCGTGGGTGGGTTTCCAGCTTGCCAGAAACAGAAGTTGTCCCCCCTGACACATTCAGAGGAAAATTCCCCTATCTGGCACCAGGCCATACTGTGATAACAAGCCCCAAAGTCAAGTAATTAAGTGGTGATGTGCCAAGGCAAAGGAAACAAATTAAACAGAAAAATGCAGAAATGCACCTGGTCCATTCCCAGACTCCTACATTGGGGGCAAAGAGGATCGAAGTATAGAACAGGAGAAGGGGTGTGAGGTCAGAAATCCTGCTCCTAAAGCCCCAAAGGAAAACATGAGTGGGTTACAGGCCATAGAGGACCTTAAGAAGGACTTTAAAAATCAAATAAGAGAAGTGGAGGAAAAAATTGGAAAGAGAAATGAGAAGGATGCAGGAAAAGTATGAAATGAGGGTCAACAGCCTGACTGAGGAAAACAACACCTTAAAAAATAGACTAACTCAAATGGCAAAGGAGGCCCAAAAGGGCAATGAGGAGAAGAAGGCCTTAAAAAGTCGAATTTGCCTGATGGAAAAAGAATCTCAAAAGCTCACTGTGGAGATTCATTATTTTAGAATTAGACTGGAGCAAATGGAAGCTAGTGACATTATTAGAAATCAAGATGCTATTAAGCAGATCCAAACAAATGAAAGATTAGAAGGCAATGTGAAATATCTCATGGGAAAAACCACTGACCTGGAAAATAGATCCAGGAGAGACAATTTAAAAATTATTGGACTACCTGAAAGCCATGCTCAAAGAAAGAACCTAGAAATCACCCTTCAAGAATTTCTCAAGGAAAACTGCCCTGATGTTTTAGATCCAGAGGGCAAAATAGAGGTTGAAAGAATCCACCGATCACCTCCTGAAAAAGATCCCAAAAAGAAAACTCCCAGGAATATTATAGCCAGGTTCCAGAATCCCCAGATCAGGGAGAAAATAATCCAAGCAGCCAGGAAGAAACAATTTCAATATTGTGGTGTAATAGAAATGCAGATTTGAAGATCTTCCCCACCCCTAGGCCCTTTGATTGGCTTAAGTGGCTCTGAACAACTTCCTTGATTTGAAAATATACTCTGCCTCCTAGTAAGTTGAATGTGGTTACATGGAGCCTGTGGTAGAAGGCTTGGTTTTCAGGAATGACCACACCTTGATGCTGTGTGATTGGGCAGTGGGTCAAGAAGGTTTTTACATTCTCTGAGCCAGGAGATGGCTATATAAACCCTGATGGGAGGCTTTGCTTTGGGGCTCACTTTGAGAAGTGTTGTGTGATTTGACCAGATGTGACTCTGGGCAGCTGTTGAGAGCTCCCTCGCTTTGAAAACCTAGATGTTGATGCTTCCCTCTCTGGTAGCAGTGATTTTGGTATTGATAATGGTTGGACAGTTTGGAAGCCTGTCTGTTTGATCTGTTCTGTATAATCTGAAGTTTGGGGTGCTGCCCTTTCCCCCCTGAACTAGGTAATATATGTTTGTTTGAGTAAAGTAAGCTTGTTAACTTATTTTGAGTTGCTTTCCTTTCGAAAAGCAGATCTAAGAACCTGTCTTGGCAGTCAGCCTGGGGATGTTAGGATGCTTGCTGCTATGTGGAAATACAATCAGGATAACACAGGATCTGGCAGCTTCTACACTCAGGGATAGAAGAGCATGGAATATGATATTCTGCAGATCAAAGGACCTGGGATTACAACCAAGAATCACCTACCCAGCAAAACTGAGTATCATGTTACAGGGAAAAATTCAGTCATTCAGTGGAATAGAGGACTTTCAAGCATTCTTGAGGAAAAAAACAGAGTTGAATAGACAATTTGACATTCAGACACAAGAAGCAAAAGATGCTTGAGAAGGTAAACAGGGAAAAGAAATCACTATGAACTTATCAAAGTTGAACTATTTACATTCCTACAGGGAAAACCAATAACTGTAACTGATGAAACTTTTCTCAGTATGAATATAGTTGAAGAAGGGTATATGGGTATATGAATACATATGTGAATTGTGTATATATGTTTTCAGGTATACATAGATAGAGTGCACAGGTCGAATTTAATAGGAAGGGATTTTACTTAAAAGATGAGGTTAAGAGGTGACAGAGTAATGTGGTGAGGTGGAATGGGGAGAGACAATGGGGTGAACTGTCTCATGTAGAGGAGGCAGGGGAAGGTGGTTGCAGGGGAGGGGAAGAACAGGAAGACAAAAAGGCAAAACCTTGTTCTCATTGAATTTGGAACAGGGAAAGAATGACATGCATACTAAATAGGGTGTCCCACCCTACAGGAGTGTGGGGGGCAGGGGTATGGGGGAAGCTGGTGGAGGGGAGGGCATTCTGGGGGGAGGGAAATTGGAATCACCTACTTTTGAAAAGGGACAGGACCAAGTTGGGGAGTGGACCAGGTGGGAGGTGGGATGGGAGGGAGAGAAATACAGTCAGTCTTTTACAATATATCTACTATGGTAATGTTTTGCATAGCTACACATGTACAGCATATACTGAGTTGCTTATCTTCCTTTTAAAATCTATTTTAAAAAAAATATATATATATAGGGGTGGCTAGGTGGCGCAGTGAGTAGAGTGCTGGCCCTGGAGTCAGAAGGACCTGAGTTCGGTTCCGGCCTCAGACACTTAATGCACACACAAACAAAAACCTAGCCGTGTGACCTTGGGCAAGTTACTTAACCCCAATTGCCTCCAAAAAGCAAATATATATGTGTATATATATATATATATATACATAAATATACATACATACATATATATATATATATATATATATGTACTGTGATTAATGCTATTTTACATATAATTAGGACATA
Organism: Gymnobelideus leadbeateri; assembly: GCA_011680675.1. Taxonomy (NCBI): domain Eukaryota; kingdom Metazoa; phylum Chordata; class Mammalia; order Diprotodontia; family Petauridae; genus Gymnobelideus; species Gymnobelideus leadbeateri. The sequence goes on along the minus strand of WOXC01010882.1, from coordinate 17,469 downwards.
AGATGTGCAGGCAATGGGGCTCAGGGATTCACCTCACCATACTGGAAAAGTCGAAGGGGGTATGGGAGAGAACAGATTGGTTGAGGGGATATCCTGTATCACTGTTATTCTGGGGTGGTGGGTAGGGGAAAAATGGGGAAAAGTGTAACTCAAAATCTGGGGGAAATGAATGATGTAAACCAGAAGTTAATAAAGCATTTGAAAAAAAAAAGAGAGAGAAAAAAATATTGATACAAATTGATACAATGCAAGAAATTATTAAATAAAATTGTCCTGAAACATTAAAACAAGAGTTGAAAGTTTAAATAGAAAAAAATCACTGATCACCACTTGAAAGAGATCCTACAAGGACAACCCTCAGGAATATCATAGTCAAATTCTTAAATGCCAAACCCAAAGATAAAATGTCAAGAACAAAAACGGAAAAAAGTTAAATATGGTGGTGCTACAACTAGAATCACACAAGACCTAGCAGTGGTGACCCTAAAAGACCACAGGTCTTGGAACACTATATATCAAAGAATAAAAGAAATAGGTTTCTGGCCAAAAATATCATACCCAGCAAAGCTAGGCATAATTTTGAATGAAAAAAGGACATTTAATGAATTGTCAGACTTTCAGGACATTGTTTAAAAAAAAAAAAACTAAACTCAATAGAAGATTTAACATACAAGAGTCAAGAGGAATGTATGTATATGCCAAAGAGTAGTTTACAAGGGATTCAGTGAGGACAGGCTCTTTACCTCTGTGTATGTAAAAGGTAAAATACACGTCTAGACTCTTACTAGTAATTGGGTAGTTTCTAAGAAAGATTGGGAGTAGACCTGAGTATGATATGACTTTAAACAAATAAAACCACTTCGGAACAGCTAAGACGAGCGATTGTCTTATACAGATGAGGTGCAACGGGAAGAAGCAGCACAGAGGAATTAGCTAGAACAGGGCTGTGAGTTCAGGAAACCTACTTTCATTGGAAATGGATTCAAGAGGGAACAATACAGATATACATACATACATATTCATAGATAGATAGATGATAGATAGATATACAGATGTATAAAAGTCTTTTAAATTCAGAAAGAAATGAAATGTTGAGGGGATATGGAGGGGAAGAGGATAAGGTAGGGATCTCCAGAGGGGAGACTGAAGGAATAGGTTAAAGGGAGGTATAGAAGGGTGTTTATATTAATGGAAATGGAAGGATAAGGGAGAGATCCTTGGGAGGATAAGGGAGGGATCCTTGAGAGGGAAGAGTGAGGGAATAAGTCATTGGAGGTGTTGAAGAGTTAGATTTATAGGAAAAGGAGGATAAGTGAGGGATCTGGTTAAGTAATAGGAGGGCAAGATAGCAGGTAGAAGTAAAGTAGAGGAATCAGGAGGAATAGGAAATAAGAAATATGCACAAACACACGAAAATGATAAGAAGTAGAATGTATTAAAGGAAGTATAGGCCTATGTATGTATGTGTATATCTATACTTATTTATTTTTTTTTTTTATTTAAAGCAATTGGGGTTAAGTAACTTGCTCAAGGTTACACGGCTAGTCATTATTTTATGCATGGGTTCTCATTTTCTGAGGCTGGATCTGATCTTGGGTCATCCCAACTCCGAGGCGTGCGCTCTTACTCACTGCGCCACCTAGCCGCCCCGATCTATACTTATATATAAATATATCCACACTTATTTGCAGCTTTCTGAAAGGGGTGGAAGTGGGAAAAGAACAAAGTAAAAAGTGCACAGAAGAGAACAGTAACAAAAACTTTCAAGGAAGCAAAGAAAAGAGGGATAGTTTTAAATACAGTGCATGGTATTTAATATATAGGCTTTCTTGAAATGGAAATTTATTGCTCTATATATCTCTTTGTCTTTTCATTATTTAAGTTTTAGTAATAAGAAAGAAAAAAATGGATCAGTTCTTTATCAATTTGGGAAATATGACCTTCATTAAAAAATGCTGTGAAGATGTCTTCCCAGTTAACTGTTTTCCTTCTAAAGTTAGCTGTATTACATTTATTGCGAAAAAAAATCAAAACCTTTTTAATTTTATAGAAATAAAATCATTTGTTTTTATTTTCTTTGATCCTTTCTATCTGTTTTCTGTCATGATTTATCCATAGATCTTAAAGATAGTTTCTTTTTTGTTCCTCTCATTTATTTGTAATATAACCTTTTATATCCAAATCATGCATTCATTTGAAACATATGTTGGTATCTGTTGTGAAATGTTTGTCTAAATATATTTCTGCCAGAATGTTTTATATTTTTCCAAGTAGGTTTTTTTTAAATCAAATATTAGTTTTTACCCAACCAGATGGGTCATTTGAGGTTATCAAACACTAGGCTACTTAGGCTTGTGTTGGTATTGTGTCTACTTAATCTTTTTCACTGAGAAACCTGTACTTTTTAACAAGTACCAACTTATTCTAATACTTACTTTTTAAAAGTCTAGTTTTAGATCTGGCACACTCTGTTTCTCATTTCTTTACTATTTCCTTTGAGATATTTGAACTTTTGCTCTTCTAGATGAACCTTGCTATTATATTTTTTCTAGTTCTCTAAAGTAATCATTTTGGTAGTTTGATCGTTAGAACACTGAATAAGTAAATTTTGGAGATGACATTGACATTTTGATTATAATGGCATAACTTAAGCTTGAACAACTAATGATTCTTCAATTACATATATCTGTCTTTATTTTTACATAAAGTGTTTTATGGTTGTATTAATTTTGTGTGTGTGTATGTTGTTAGATAATCTTCCAAGTATGTTATATATTCTGTAGTTATTTTAAAAGGGATTTCTCTTTCTAACTTTTCCTGATTTGCCCCTAAAATTATTATAGTGGGCTTTAATAGACCTGCATTTTATATGATGCTGACTCTTGGTTTTAGAAGTAGGCTGTTTAACATGTCAAAAAAAGATCTATTTATTTCCATGTTTTCTAGTGTTTTAAAGAGAAATTGATGCTATATATTGTTAAAACCTTTTTTTCTCATATCAATTAACATAAGGATATGATTTTGTTCTTATTTGAAATATACTCAATTATTTTTATAATTTCTGCAATTTGTTCTTTGACTCAATTCTTTATCAATTCTTTAGGGTCACATTAGAGTCCATTTAACTTTTCATCCTTCCTTCAATGATCCGTTATTGAATGTCATATTTCATAGCATTGTAGACAGTAAGAAGGCTTATTTGATAATGCCACTCACCTTTACTCGATTTTTTAGTGTTTTGATATGTGGCCAGTTTTTATAATGGCATCACACAACTGGAAAAGAGTTATACTTTTCCTTTATTCAATTTCATAATTGCCAGAGATCTATCATATTTAAGTTTTATGACATTCTATTTAAGGTTTTTAAATTTTCTTTTTATTTTTTGTTAATTTTGACTAGGTCTTAAAGGAATACATTAAAGTCCCGCACTAGTATTACTTTCTAGTGCATTTATCCCTGTAACTAATTCATTATCTAAATACTATGCCATTTGGTTCATCTATATGAAGTATTGTTATGAATTTATTGTTTATGGTGCTTTTCAGCAAAAGGTAGTTTCCCTGTCTACCTTGCTGTAATGTTAATGACATATAAGATCTTCCCTGCCCACTAATAGACTTCATGTGGAGCCCATTAAGGGAAGCTCATTTAGGGGAAGCTTACTTGTAGGAAAACTTGTACACCTTTTGCTAATTTCTGATTAGGCACTCAGTCAAGAGGGTTGTGATGCCGTCTGGCTCTGAGAAGTGTATATATACTCTTAGTTGGTATTTTGCTTTCAGGGATTGTTTATGAGAAGGATCTCGTGATTTTCTGGTTGAGAGTCTTATTGGCCGCATGTTCAGGGCTCCATCACTGCTTGTGTGTAAAGGTTCTCTCAATCTAGGGATGAATGTACAGTGTAAAACAATATTTCTTTGATTCAGGCAATCAGAGCCCTGTCTGTTGGTCTTTATTTCTCTGCTTGTATTTTCTCTATATTTTCTCAGTTTGTATCTTCTCTGAAGTTCAGTGTGCTGACTTTTCCCCTGAACTGGTAAATGAAATTTAAAAAAATGTTGGGTGGCTAGGTGGCTCAGTGAATAGAGTGACTAGGCCCTGGAGTCAGGAGGACCTGAGTTCAAATCCTTCCTGAGACACTTAACACTTACTAGCTGTGTGACCTGAGGCAAATCACTTAACCCCAACTGCCCTGCCTTCCCCCTCCAAAAAAGCAAAAAAAAAAAAAAAAAAGTTGTTGACACCTTAAACAACTACCATTCCTAGTAAAGCAGATCTAAGAACCTGTGCTAGCAGCCATCCTGGGCATGTCAGTGTAGTCACCACTACACTTACTTATCTGAGTCCATTTTCCCTTTTCTCTGATCTGAGATCATCTTTGCTATCCCTGCTTTTTTTAGTTCAACTGAAGCATCATCAATATATTGCAGTCCCTTCCTTATTTTAACTTTGTGTCTTTGTTTTAAATATGCTTTTTGTAAACAACATACTGTCAAATTCTTGTTTCTAATCCACTCTTCTATCTTCTTCCATTTTATGGACAAATTCATGCTATTTATATCCACAGTTATGATAATTAATTATGTGTTTCCTGCATCCTCTTTTTTTTATTTCCCCCCAATGAATCAATATAGTAAATAAATATTTGTTAAGTACTTACTATGTACCAGGCATTGCGCTAGTTTCCCCCCTCTTTTTCATAAGACCTTATCTTTTAATTCCTTCTAAATCACTCTTCAGGATACCGCTTCTGAGTTTAATATTTATTTTGTTGATCACTACATTTCCTTGGATCTACCTTCCCTCTTACTCTCTCATTCTTTTTTTTCTTACTGAATTTAACATATTTATATATCAAAGTCCATGTTTATCTTGTTTGTTCTACCCTCTTTTGACAAGTTTGGATGAAAATGAGGTTCAAGTACTGACTGATTCTCTCATACCTTTCCTGTTTGTATAGACTTTTAATTCTGCATCTGATTTCATGAGATAAGTCCTCTTCACCTTCTACCCGGAATATCCTTTCCCTCTTCCTTTTCTTTTATTCTTTGAAGATCACAATACAAATTAAAATAACTTGCAGGTCCTCTGCCTTATTTTATTTCCTCTATTACCTTTGATGACACTAACATTCTGAAGGGAAATTTGTAATGAGCTCTACTTTTGAATGTAAATTTTTAATCCTTATAAAGTCTCTTTTTTTAAAAATGTTACAATCATTTGTTTTTTTAATTGTTTCAATTTATGGAATAAAACAAGCATTTATATAACATATAATAAAAAAGAGGATTGCACATGAAACTGGAAATCTGCTATGTATAACTTGCTACTCTCTTTAAATATGCAACTAAGGTATCATGTAAATTTGTTTTTATTTTTTTCCATTCCCTGAACCCTAGAGACAATCACCATTAGACACAAAAAGGTGTGTGTGTGTATGTGTATGTGTGTATTTGTATTAAATTATTCTATACATTTATTTATCAGTCTTTCTCTGATGCAGATACTGTCTTTCTTCATATGTCCCTTATAGTTAATTTGGGTATCTAAAATAGTCAAAATGACTTATTCAGTCAAACTCATTCTTAAAACAATATTACTGTTACTGTATACATTGTTCTCCTGGTTCTGTTAGCCTCACTCTTCATTATTTCATGCAAACCTCTCAGTGTTTTTCCTAAGATCATTGAGCTCATCATTTTCTAACAACACAGTAGTATTCCATCACAAACATACACAATTTGTTTAGTCATTCACCACTTGGTGGACACCCCAGAAATTTCCATTCCTTTGACATCACAAAGAAAGTTGTTATAAATATTTTAGAACATATAGACTCTTTTCCTTTTTCCTTAATCATCTTTGGAAATTGACCTACTAGTGGTATTGCTGAATCAAAGGGCATAGGTAGTTTAATAATTCCTTGGGTATAAATCCAGATTATTCTCCTAAATTGTTGGATCGATTCACAATTCCACCAACAATGAGTGTGTCCCAATTATTCTAAACCCCTTCCAACATTTGTCACCCAAGCCAAGTATTCTAGCCAATCTGGTATGTGTAAAATGATATCTCGAGGCTCTTTTAATCTGTATTTTTCTAATCAATAATGATTTAGAACACTTTTATCTGACTATAGATTGTTTTCACTTCTTCATTGGAAGACTGCCTGTTCATATTCCTTGACCATCCATCAATTTGAGAATGACTCACATCCTTATAGATTTGACAAAGTTCTTTATATATTGAGATAGGGGACCTTTATCTGAGAAACTGTGTATAAAAATTTCCCCAAATTTTCTGATTTCTTTTTTATCTTGGCAACATTTGTTTTATTTGTACAAAAATACCTTTAATTTAATATAATAAAATTATGCACTTTATACCTCACTCTGATTTCTATCTCTTGTTTATTCATAAATTGCTCATCTGTCCATAAGTTTGATAAGTTATATGTTCAATGTTCTTGTTATTTTCTTATAATCCTTTTTATATCCAGGTCATATATCCATTTTAACATTATCTTCATAAATGGTATAAAATATAAGTCTGTTTGGCCCTGGAGTCAGGAAGACCTGAGTTCAAATCAGGCCTCAGTTACTTGACACACTTACTAGACATGTGGCTTTAGGCAAGTCACTTAACTCCAATTGCCCTCCAAAAAAAGGCAAAAAAAATATTGGTCTGTACCCAGTTTCTGCCACATTGCTTTCCAGTTTCCCCAATTATTTTTTTTTGCCAAGTAGTGAATTCTTACCCCCAAATTTTAAGTCTTTATGCTAGACAAATACAAGGTTATTTTATTTATTTGCTGCTGTTAATTGTATGTGTACTTTGTTCCACTGATTTATCTTTTGATTTATTAGCCACTGCAAGACAGTTTTGATAATTACTGCGTTATAATATTGTTGAATATATGGTACTTCTAAATCTCCATCTTTTGCCTTTTTATTAGTTCATTTAATATTCTTGATTTTGTGTTCTTTCAAATGAATTTTATTATTGTTTTTTTCTAATTCAGTAAAATGTTTTTGGCAATTTAATTAGGATGGTATTGAATATATAAACTAGTTTGAGTAAAATTCTATTTTTATTTTATTAGCCCTGCCTATGCACTACTCCAATTATTTAAGTCTGATTTTATTTGTATATTTTTTCTAATCTTTTATATAGTTCTTTGGTTGTTTTTGGCAGATATTTGGGCAGTTCCCAGATGTTTTATACTGCCTAAAGTTATTTTAAAGGGGATATCTTTTACTATCTCTTCTTGCCATTTTTTGTTTGTGATTTATAGGAATGCTTATGATTTATATGGATTTACTTTATATACATAGAGATAGAAAATTCAATATAAAATATCCAGAAAAATATAAAGAAAATATTAAAAATTAATTATAAGGCACTTATTAAAATCAATCTGTTTACTTCATACTTACATGTATGAAAATGTATGTATGTATGTATTTTAAAACTGTCATCATTATTAAGGTAGTTTGAAGGAAAGGCTGGAACTGAATTGTGAATGATTTGGTGATTCAAAAAAAATTGGGTGGGAAAAGATAAAAAAGGAACAATTATCTCGTAAAGACAGAGGTGAACAGAAGAATTAATACAGAAGAAGTGGGAAGGGGTGGAGGGTTGGTGATGTTGGAACCTTACTTTCATGTGGGTTGAAAACCCTGTACCTTTGGAAAGGTAAAGAAGTATTCTGAATGTGTAGAGAAGTGAGAAAACTGGGGATTAGGGGGAGAGATTTTTGAAGGTTGTGTAAATTAGAATATAGGAGAGTGGGGTAGAAGATAAGGGAGAGACTTTTTGAGGGGGAGAAAAGGAATAGGATGGTAAAGTAAAAAGATAAGGTAACAAGGAGAGGGCAAAGAGGGGAAGAGGGGCTGAGAGGGAAAATAGTGAGTAAAAAAGTGAATAAAACATGGAGGGAAATTAATAAATTGTAACTCTATCTTTGAATGTAAATGGGATAAACTAACATGAAATGGAAATGGATAGCAGGTTTGATTAAAAATCAGAATCCAACAATATGTTGTTTACAAAAACAGATTAAGCAGGAGAAATACACACAGTTAAAATGGAGGGTTGGAGTAAAATTTATTTTGCTTCAGCTGATGCAAAAAAGGCAGGTGGAACAATGATGATCTCAAAAAAAGTTATGGTTAAAATTGATTTAATTAAAAGAGATAAACAGAGTAACTACATTTGGATAAAAGCTACCATGGTATGACAATGAAGCAATATCAGTACTGAACATACATGCACCAAATACTATGATATCTAAATTTTTGAAAGAAAAGTTAGATGAATTAAAGATAGGAATGGACAGCAGTACTATAGTAGCAAAGTAACTTCTGATTGATGACTTGTATTTAGCTTTTTCTATTTCTCTTGACTTCTGTGTTTATATTTCAAAGTTGCCACTCATTGCTGTTAATTTCACCAGAAGTATGTGGAAGTCCTCTGCTACATTGAAGGTTCATTTTCCCTCTGTAATATTATGTAGTTTGCTGGGTAAATTATTCGTGGTTACAGACATACATGTTTTGTCTTTTGAAATAAAGTATTCTATGGATTCAACTCCTTCATAGTGGTAGCTGCTAAATCTTGTATGATTCTGTTTGTTACTCTTTGGTATTTTAATACTTTTTTTTTTTTCCTGGCTGCTTGTTCCATTTTTTTTCTTTGTCCCAGAAGCCAGAATTTTGGCCATAGCATTCCATGGAGTTTTCATCTCAGGATTTATTTCAGGATGTGTTTGGTGGATTTTTTATGCTTTTTTTTGCCTTTTGGGGGGCAATTGGGGTTAAGTAACTTGCCCAAGGTCACATGGCTAGGTTTTTGTTTTGTGTGTGCGTTAAGTGTCTGAGCCCGGATCTGAACTCAGGTCCTTCTGAGTCCAGGTCTGATGCTCTACTCACTGCGCCACCTAGCCGCCCTTTTAATTTTTTTCTTTTGTTCCAATGTATTAAGGAAATTTTCTTTCATGACTTCCATGCAGTCTCTCTCTGTGTGTCTCTGTATCTTTGTCTTCTTTCTCCCTTCCTCTCTTTTTTTCTCTCTCATAGTCCAATTATTCTTAAACTATTTCTCCTGGATCTGTTTTGCATGTCAGTTGTTTTTGATAAGAGATTCCTTATATTTTCTTCAGTCAATTGAATCTTTTTTTTCTCTTTTTGATATCCCTGATTGCCTTATGGAGTCATTAACTTTTATTTAGTCCATTATAATCTTGCAAGTGTCTGTCATAAGTTTCTAAAACTCTTGGACTAAAATGGTAATTATTTTTCCAAGTCTTTTCTTTATAGCTTTCATTAGTCTTCTAGCTCTTTCCTCCACTGAATCTGATATCTGAATCACCTTTGTCCAAATATTACCCTTTTTAGAAGAATATGCCTCCTTAAATTTCTGGACTGGGTTATATTGCATTTTGTATTATCAAGGGATTATGGGGTAGCTAGATGGATCAGTGGATAGAAAGCTAGGTCTAGCATCCTGAGTTCAAATCTTGTCTGAGAAACATACCAGCTGTGACCCTGGGCAAATCACTTAACTCTTTTTGCTTTGGTTTGTCATCTGTAAAATAAGCTGGAGAAGGAAATGGAAAACCACTTTGGTATCTCTACCCAGAAAACCCCAAATGGGGTCATGAAGAGTTGGGCATGACTGAAACAACTGAGCAACAACATCCACAGAGGGGGGAAATGTCTTCTTTTTGTTCAGTTGAATTAAAGAAAGACCCTTCACCCAATGCCAAGATGACTTGGGTTGTAAAGCATTTTTTCACTATCCATATGTAGAATAAAATGGAAACTCCTGTGTTTGGCATTGAATGTCCTTCCCTCTGTGTCTGCCTCCTGCCTTTCCAGTCTTCTCCTCCATATCTCCTCTATAATCCAGTGGCACTGGCTGCCTTGATGTTCCATAGATTCATACTCCACCTCTTGACTCTGAGCACTTTCACTGGCTGCTCCCCTTCTATGGAATTCTCTTGTTCCTCATCTCTCCTTCCTGGTTCCCCTGTCTCCTTCAAGTCTCATTTAACATCTCACCTCTTATAGGAAGCCTTTCCCAATCAATACTAGTATTTATCCTCTGGGGATCATCTGTACCATATGCTGTATATGTCTTGTTTTTATATACTTGTTTGCATGCTGTCTCTTCCATTAGAGTATGACATCCTTAAAAAGAGAGGATGGTTTGCCTTGCTTGTATCTCAAGTGATTAACACAGTGCTTGGCACATAGTAGGCTCATCATAACTGTTGATTTCATTAGTTATGGTCATTAAAGAGGAAGACTTACTGGAATTCAATTTTTTAAAACAAATGCTTTATTAACTTCTGTTTTACATCATTCATTTCCACCAGATTTTGAGTTACAATTATTTTACCCCCCTCTTTTTCCCCCACCCACCCTCCCAGAATAACAGTCCAACAAGATATCGCTTCCTCCAATCTGCTCTCTCCCATATCTTCTCCCATACCCCCTTCGACTTTTCCATTAAAGGAAGGTTAATCTTTGTGTCCCAATGCCTGCACATCTTATCTCCCAATTACAAGCAAAAGAGTATTAATAAGAGTATATATATATATATTTGAAACATTTAATCTTAAGACCTCGAATTTCAGATCCATTTCTTTCCTCTCTTGTCACCCATTCCCTCTGGGAAGATAAGTAATTCAGTATATGTTGTACATGTCTAGCTATGTAAAACATTATCATAGTAGATATATTGTACAAGGCTGCTTATAATTCCCTCCCACTCATCCCTCCCCCCCACCTGGTCCATTCCCTACATGATCCTGTCCCTCTTCTATAGTGGGTACTTCCAACCTCCCCTTCCCCCAAGGTTGCCCACCCATCCATCATCCCTCCTTTCATCCCCTTCCCCCTATTCTGCTGCAGGATGAAATATCCCATTTAGTATGTATGTCATTCTCTCCCAGAACCAAATTAAATGAGAATGTGGTTTTGCCTTTTTGCCTTCCTATTCTTCCCCTCCCTTGCAACCATTTCCCCTTGTTTCTTCTACATGAGATAGTTTACCCTACCCTGTCTCTCCCCAACTCCTCTTGCCGCTTTCCTCTCTCACCTCATAATTTCACCCCTTAAGTATCCTCCCATCCCAGCAAATTCAAACTATGCCCTCTATCCATGTATTACTGTAAATATACATACACACATTCACATATGTATTCATATGACCATACACCCTTCTTCCATTATTTTCATACTGAGAAAGATTTCATCAGTCACAATTATTGTTTTTCTATATAGGAATGTAAATAGTTCAACTTTGATAGGTTCCTTTTGATTTATTTTCCCTGATTACCTTCTCAGGTATCTCTTGCTTCTTGTGTCTGGATGTCAAATTTTCTATTCAACTCTGTTTTTTTTTCCTCAAGAATGCTTGAAAGTCCTCTATTCCACTGAATGACCATATTTTCCCCTGAAACAAAATACTCAGTTTTGCTGGGTAGGTGACCCTTGGGTTCATTCCCAGCTCTTTTGCCCTCTGGAATATCATATTCCATGCCCTTCAATCCCTCAGTGTAGAAGCTGCCAGGTCCTGGGCTGTTCTGATTGTGTTTCCACAATATTGAAATTGTTTCTTCCTGGCTGCTTGTAGTATTTTCTCCTTGATCTGGGGATTCTGGAACCTGGCTATAATATTCCTGGTAGTTTTCTTTTTGGGATCTTTTTCAGGAGGTGATCGGTGGATTCTTTCACTCTCTATTTTGCCCCCTGGATCTAAAACATCAGGGCAATTTTCCTTGAGAACTTCTTGAAGGGTGATTTCTAGGTTCTTTCTTTGATCATGGCTTTCAGGTAGTCCAATAATTTTTAAATTGTCTCTCCTGGATCTATTTTCCAGGTCAGTGGTTTTTCCTATGAGATGTTTCACATTGCCTTCTAATCTTTCATTTCTTTGGATCTGCTTAACAGTATCTTGATTTCTCATAAAGTCATTAGCTTCCATTTGCTCCAGTCTAACTCTGAAGGAATGATTCTCCTCAGTGAGCTTTTGAGATTCTTTTTCCATCTGGAAAATTCGACTTTTTAAGGCCTTCTTCTCCTTATTGCTCTTTTGGGCTTCCTTTGCCATTTGAGTTAATCTATTTTAAGGTGTTATTTTCCTCAGTTAGGCTGTTGACCCTCATTTCATACTTTTCCTGCATCCTTCTCATTTGTCTTCCCAATTTTTCCTCCACTTCCCTTATTTGATTTTTAAAGTCCTTCTTAAGGTCCTCTATGTCCTGTAACCTGCTCATGTTTTCCCCTGGGGCTTTTGGAGCAGGATTTCTGACCTCACATTCCTCCTCCTGTTCTGTGCTTCAATCCTCTTTGCCCCCAAAGTAGGAGTCTAAAGTTGCATTTTTCTGTTTAATTTGTTTCTTTTGCCTTGGCATGTTGCCACTTAATTACTTGACTTATGGGCTTGTTGCCCAGTATGGCCTGGTGCCAGATAGGGGAATTTTCCTCTGAACGTGTGTGTGGGGGGACAACTTCTGTTTCTGGCAAGGTGGAAACCCACCCACCCCTGATCACAATCCAGATCCAGGGAGGTTAAAGCAAGAGTGATTAGCCCCCCAAGACTGATCACTGGATCTCCCTACAGTTTGCAGGCCAGGAGCTGGAGCTGCCTCTGAAAAACTACAAAATGGCGTGTCTCCTCAGTGGCTTCTATCCCCCAGGGGAGGAAGCCAAAGCGTTCCCCAAATACTGGTCCCAAAGTCCATAGGGCACTTACCTCTCATTTTGTCCTAGGCATGTCTATGTTGATAACTCTGGAATCACCACAGCTGCTGGTTTTCTGGGGTCCCTCCAGCTGGCTTCTGGCCCTGCCGCCCTGGGGCTAAAACCGCGACTCAGGCAAACCGGACCTGTGCTCGCTGCACTGCCGGCTCCCAGACTGATGCGCTGGTCCTTCCTGCAGGGCTGCTGGGCTGTCTTCAGCGGGAGGTTAGCTTCTTTGTGTTGTTCTGTCGGTGCTGCTCCAGAGATTGTTCAGAGTCCCCTTTTACATATTTTGGAGGTAGTCTGGGGGAAGAGTGGCTTGGACGTGCTGTTTCTATTCTTCCATCTTGGCTCCATCCCCTGGAACTCAATTTTTAAAATATCATTATGGGCCTGGTGCCTACAAGAGTTCTTAAGTTGCCTGGGGACAGAGGGTAATTCTTGCACAGTTGTATTGCAATCACCTATAACCCAGCTCTTTAAACAGTGAAACATCTAGCACCACTCCAAATAAAACTAGGGAAAGATCAGCATTTGGATAGCTCAAATAAATGTCAGAAAGTACTAGCACTAAAGGGCATCCCTTTTACTTCTACAAGAGGTCTTTGTGCCTTCACTCAGAGCTTACTAGTTGTTGCTTCTAATATTCACTTATAATGAACTTGGTGGTACTGTCTAGAAAGGGTCACCACAGATTACTCAGAAGTCTATCATTTACCTGTGATTCCATCTATATGGAAGTGCCTTCCAATGATGTAGATTCTAATCTATACCTATTTGGTCTTCCCATGTGACATTTATCTAAGTCCTCCAGTAGGTGACCAGGTAGCACAGTAGATAGGGCTCTGGGCTTGGAGTTCAAAAGACTTGAGTTTAAATTTAGCTTCAGACATTTCCTAGAAGTATTTTCCTGTGTGATTCATTTCTCCTCTTCCTGCCATAGACCCATCATTTTGGGATGTAATGGGAGTAATAGAACACCTAACCGCAAGCGATGTATGAGTATCAGATGAGATCTTTATAAAATACTTGAATGATCTAATAAAGCATTTATTGAGCACCAACTATGTGCAAGGCATTATGCTAAATGTTGAGAATGCAAATAGAAAAGTCAGATAGTCCTTGGTCTCCAGGAGCTCATATCTGAATAGGGGGAGAAAATGCACAGGGAATGTTTCAGCTTTAGATCCAATGGAAAGGTATTTTGTGTACAGTGACAAAGCAGATGATTAGGCTTCTTCTTGAGGATCATTCCCACTGATAAAATCCTATCAATTTCTTATGCTGAACTATTTGACCATGGCAAGGACTTGCTTTTATGGGTCTTCAATAGATGTGGATAAGGCACCTGTATTGCAGTTAAAGTGTTAAATAAATGTTATATATCGTTGTTGCTGTTGTTGTCATTGTACCACAGTCCTTTGCTTCCCTTTAGCATCCTAAAGGTATTCATGGGGCCACTGGGCTTTCCACCTGTCAGTCACCCCTCTTATCACATGACTGGTTCCTTCTCTTTCTTACTCATACATATTTCTGAAGACACACTGACAGGGCCAGAGGGCTAGAGCTAGAAAGTACCCCAAGGCTGGCTATTCCAATCCCCTAACTTTATAGATGAGAAGACTGAGCCTTAGGGTGGGGGAGCAGCTAGCCTATGGTCAGCATCACTTCATTGTGCTTTGGCTGACATTAGTGTTCAATTCTGAGGATGTGGCACATCCTGTCACTAGCTGTCATGCAATAACATTGGTTGTAAACAGACAGCCCTAGATTTCTGGGAGATGTTTGTTATCATTGAAAGGGTTTTGTAATATTCTGAAGGCAATCCAGTGTCCTCATCTCCCCTGGTTTTATTTTAGGACAGCCTATTTGTATTCTCTGTCCTAGGTATCTATACCAGTGGACCAGAACTAGAGGTTCTTTGTCTAAATACGTGTCATGATATAGGCAAAAATTATTTTCATCTGCCTTTTGTTTGTTTTCCCTGTGTGCACGGTAAACAAGATCATTTCAAATTGTTTTAGATTTCTTCTAGGAGGCCTTAAGTACTTCTAGCCATTGACAACATCATCCACTCTAAAGGGCTGGAGAACTTCGGCATCCAAAAGGAATCTCTCTTCACTGTGAAACTCCAGGCAGTCCTGCCCCCATCACAGGGGGAGTACATATGGGAAACAGACATCATGTGGTATCATTGGCATGCCTTATCTGAGCTTTATCAATGAAGGGGTCCCAATCTTAGCTTGGTAATGAACAATTTTAAGAAATATCCAATAATGTTGATGAGTGGATGGGATAACAACATTGTCTCTGTAATTAATATTGTAAAGAGTCTTCAAGAATGTTGATGCATGAATTGAGATCACTGTTGGAAAAGTGTCTTTGTGGTATCATTTTGTGCTATATATAATAAATACATAGGACCAAATTAAATAACACGTAAGGCACTTTGCAAGTGTGAAAGCTCTATATAAATGTTAGCAGATGTATGTGTGTATGAGTATGTCTGTGTTTTACACACATATAAAAATGTGTATATGTATATATACACATACATATATACATACGTCCATGTATGTATTGTGTGTTTGTATACAGCCATAGTCATAAATACATACATATATTTAACAATGAATACAACAGGATTTTTATGTTATCTATGTCTTTTACTCAGCTGTGTGAGAGTGGACAGTCTTCTGTGGACTGTCACTAATAAAAACCTTTCTGGTCCCCACTAACACATTTATTGATATTGACTTTGATTTATATTTATGTGTGTGTGAATTTATGTATAATGTATATTTCATATATATGTAAATATTATATATACAGGCATATCAGTCAGTAGTTATTGCTTTTCCCTCAGCTTCCTTATTTTTCTTTCCATTATTAATAAGGTCCAGCTTTCTTTTTTTTATTTGTCCGTGTGTGTGATCTCTTCCCTTCTATGGACCCCTTGTGACTCAGTCACTCAATACCTTCACAATCATGTTGTATACTCTGGCTCTCCTCTATATATACTTATTCTAATCCAGTTATTTTTCCTATCTTTGTTCTCTTTATCAATATTTCTTATTAAAATGAACCACAAGTAAACTAAATTAAATTTGGATTTTTCGAGGGTGTGGTATTTTTACCTCCCAGTTATCCCAGCCTTAACTCCCTCAGCATCTAGTGACACAGAAAAGCCATCAGGCCCAAGCCTCCGCTATGGTGATGATTGCATTCACCCATGATCACCATGTTCTGGCCTCATAGTCCCTCCTCTCTAGTGGTGAGAGGGGGCCTCTCTCTCTTCCTTGTTCTCTCTAATCTTTATGAAGGCTTTTCAGCTACCCCACATTCAGCATCCTTATAGTTATCTCATTCAGACTATTGGAGCTGATGCTTCTATCTGTTTTTTGCTTGGCCAGATTTGCTCTCCCTCACTTCCTAGAAACCTTCTGGTGTCTCTCTGCATTCCTCCTCCTCCTCACTTCCTCCCTGCAAAAGCCCTGCATTACAGTCGTATACTTATATTCTTCATACAATGTCTGATTTGGGGATGTTTGCTTGATTTCATTCTTTGCATTATGAGTGGAATAATTGTGGAATAAAATAAATAATGGATTGAATTCCTTCATAGTGGTATAATGCACTTTGCCTTCACTCAGGCACTTTGGAGGTACCCAGCATCTGGCTCTTTCTGGACATCCCAGTGTGACTGAGCACTGAAGGGGTCTTTGAGGATGATGAAGCAATGCCCTTATTGGTTCGTGTGCGGGGAGAGTTAAGGAATCCCTGGACCCTTAAGAGGGTGTCCTCTAACTTTGTTTCTTTTCTCTGAGGTTCTTCAGAGCTTGTAATTTCTCTTTAAGCCTTGCTTGGGAGGGGTGGGGTCTGGCTGTTCACCTTTATTCTATACATTCTATCTTGCAACCACTCTGTAGTTGTAGCCAGAGCCAGTAAATTCAGTTTGAAAAGCTGGAGCCTGGTCAGTGGTTGCCTCTTATGCTCTGTCTTTCCTTTCCTGATCATGGGTAACTGAGCAGTTATCCTGAAACAGATCCTTCTAGTCTTGGAGGCAAACTTGTGAGTTTGAGTGGTTAGAAGCACTAGAGCTGGCATGATAGGTGAAGGGAAGTATCTGAATCAGAAAAAAAATGAATACAAGAGGAAGAAACCCAGTCCTGTCCTGACTTGCCAAGGTGAAATATAGCAAATGCCTTTTAAGCATTCCCACAAATGTTTCATTCTCCAACATTGAAGACTGAGTCTCCCAACAGAGGGTAATACTAATTAGCACTACAACTTCTTTAACTTTCTACCAATCTGCTCAGTTAAAAGTTACAGAATATCATGTTCTTTCTGACATTGACAGCTAGAGATAACTTTTTGTGTTTAGCGTTTTGTTTGTGAGTAGGAAATAAATACCTCTCCCTTTCCAGATTTACACTGTACATTTACCCTTTTATACTTCCCCTTTAGGGAGACCATAAACATCAACTAATCTGATTTATCACATGTTGGTGAAATTTTTATTAATCTCAGCACTTAGTCAAACTTTTTCTCCAAGAAACCAATGTCCAATGTGCCACTGGGCATGATTAAAGGCCTTTCTAATGAGATTTATGGTCCCCAACTTGTGCTCATTTGGTAGAGTTTCTATATGACAGAAAACAGAAGAGGAACAATTTTGGAGGAGTTCCTTCTTCATACTCACTTGGTTCATCTTGTC